>JAOXJM010000023.1:13887796-13900196 GCA_026413425.1 Tringa solitaria | reverse complement strand
GGGGGGGGGGGCTACCTGGATCGGGAGAGGGCTACCGTCTCCGTCCTGCTGCTCCGGTAAGCTTTAAGGAGCGCGTTGCGTTTGATTTCCCCAAATCCGTTCCCGGAGCGTTATCGTGGGTTGCAGCTGGAAGAACTCGGGTTTTCAGAAAGCATTAGGGTTTGGGCTTAACTCAGACTATTGTGTACCTTCGGTTTATTTATACTTAAACGCTACTTTGTAATGCAAGTAGAACTCCTGGGCTTGTAAAAGCCTCCAGCTGGGTAGAGGTGCCGGAGAGCTTAGAGCAGGACCCTGCCAGGGCTAAAGGGCTGCTGAGAAAGAAAACCACCTCTCCCCGGCTCCAGCTCAGGCTACTCCAGCAGATGCGCTGTTATAAAAGTGGTATATGAGGTTTGTCATTCGGCCTTCAATTTGGCTCGGCAAAATAGGAGGCTTAAAACCAACCTACGCTTCGGAAAGCAAGAGGGGATAAGAAAAAATAAATAAATAAAAAAATCCCTTCTCGCCTGTGTAGCTTTCGAAGAAAATGATTGTCGGACTGCTGGTGTAAAACTGCTTTGCTGTGTTTTCTGGAGCTAAACGCAAAGAATGCTCTGTGTTTATCAAATAGGTGTGTCTGCTGGCGTATACCTGCTCGATGTGCTGTGGCATTCTCACCAAGGGTTTTGCTTGGTTAATGTACAGTAGTTGTAAAATTATGTTAGTGCTTCTATTAAAATATAAAGAAAAAAAACAACGCTGTTGTTAGTAACAGATTCCTTAAAGATGCTTAAACATAGCTTCTAAATTTGGAAAGAAAAGAAAAAAATCTGCTTCTAAACAGCCAGTCGAGAGGCTTCTTAACCTCTTAGGTAATGCTGAGATAGTCAGGGTGACGGTAGGTATTGCTGGAGCTGTGTGCTCAAGAGTAGTGCTTTTGTGTCCCTTCACAGCTGTAATAATTTAAATGTTAATCCCCCAGCACGATGAAGCAAAAACCTGTGGAACTTTCATTGCAAGTAACTCCTTTTACATCCAGAAAGAGACATATTTTGGGTTTTCCCCCTCTCTGTAAGCAGGATTAGAGCTATTTTGGATCAGAATATTTCCAACTACAAAACTTAAATGTCTTTCATATGGTCACGGAAAGTCAGTAAGTTGTGTAAATAAGATTTAGTGCGATGACAGCGTTGCAGTTGTAAGCAGCGTTTGGGCTTGCGTTGGTTTTTCTTAACAGCTTTCCATGCTTTTAAACTGTGCTGGTGTATGCCTGCTTTCCAGAACTATGCACACTTTTTTTTTTTTCTCGAAGTATTATTTTTTGTTGTAGTCATTTGTGTTTGTAGCCGTATCTCTTTCCAAAATTCAGAGTATTTGAAGCTTTTTCAGATTTTTGTAATACATTTTTTTTACCATTTCCCCTGCATATATATGCTTTATTGTTTCTTTTAATAAAACTTTAGAGTAATACAAAATTTGTAGAAGAATTTTCAGATCTCCTTGTAGTTGCCTCTATTTATAGTTTAATTATTTACTGTGAATTCTGACTTTAAAAAGACTTTGTAGTTAAAGCACTGCAGTTGATTTCTGTAAGTGGTCTGCTCTTGTTTTACTGTTTGTGCCAGGAGAAGTAACTTTAGCTTAAAAGCAAAGCATAGCCTATTTTTGAAGTTCTGGAGAACACTCTTTTTCCCCACTCTTTGCAGTCTTTCCCAGCTCCCTCACCCCATGGCTGCTGCTGGTGGGCCAGTTTGTCTACCAGTTTGGCAACACTGGTTTTCCAGTGCCCATCTGGAGCATGAGCTGTGGTCCTGGCACGGTGACATTTGGAAATTAACTCAGGTAGTCTCAGATTTGGGATGGGACAGCTTCTCAACCTCTTGGGCTGTGGAGAGAGGTGGAAGAGCTGGCTGGCTCTCCAAACACTTGCTACCAAATGGAAGAGGGGAAACTTCCCTTCTGAACGTCCCCTCTGCTTTGTAATTGTCTTCTAACTACTGCTGTCTGGGGAAAGCACTTAGATTGCTGAAAATCTGCTCATTAGCAATCCTCAAAGTGAGGCAGTTGCATTAATAAGGGTATCACCTAAACTGGTGTGCTGATAAAATGAATTCTTTTTTTCTTATGGAGAGAATCTTCTTGAAGACAAAATATATACTTTAAATACTTGAAAAAAAAAAAGTGGAAAGGACAGGGAAGGCTTGTTTTAGTAAGTGCCTATGTTTTGTATAGTGAAAGCTTTTCCAGGAAGACTAGTGGTTAACAGCTGAAATGGCAAAGCAAGAATCAGGGTATTGAGAGAAACCAAGCACCACATCTGAACTCATAGGAGTAAGAGCTAGAGAATTTGAAAAATGCCTAGCTGAGAGCCAAAACGGAGATCAACAACCATAAAACATTAGAAAGCTGTTTGACTTGCTAAAGACCATCGCAGTGATAGATAACTAGATGTCTCCCATAAAATCCAGTATCAAAACACCAGGCACCACCTGTTACTCCTGCAAGCGCTGAGAAAAAGAAAAGATGCCAAGAATTTTGGGGAGGAGGAGAAAACCTTCCTTAAAGAGTGGCTGTGCACTGACTGGCACAGAAAACAGAGTCTGGGAGGGGATTGAACCGGGTTTACAGATTGAGACCAGGTAACCCATTTGCCACATTGGAAAAACTTCAGTGTCTTAAGGGACTACAAGGCCATTATATGGTTAAAACAACCCTCAACACTTAGCTGTTCTCTGTCATCTTCTAAAGATCTATAAATTATTTGTACTAATATATTAGGTTGTACTAAATTTCCACTACATCATTCCCTCTTGAATGTGCACTTCTGTCATTCTCAATTGCAGGCATTATGAGTCCAGATGGGATTTGTTGAACCAATGTTTTTTTAAGTCTGTTTTTTCGGTTGGTGTTTTTTTTTTTTTTTAAAGAAACTTTAAAGCAAAGAAAAATTCTTTCAGTTGCAGCCAAAGGAACAGGTGAACGTAATCCAGGCCTAAAAAGACCACGCTAGTTAGGGAACACCAAATCCTACATAGTTGCAGCGTGGTACAGCATTACTTTATTTCCTGAAGGGCTTGCGGTGCAGATGGCCGATGTCTGCGGGGTAAGCTGGGTTCATTGTTAGCTCCACAAATAATAGAGGGATTACTCTATAAAACTGTCACCAAGTAACCTTGCCTCTGTGGGCTGTGGTACTTCCCAGATATGACACTCTTCCAAGCTGGTGTGTTGAACTGCATGGCTGAAGCGTTTTCTTAGCAGTTACTGTTACCAAGCCTGCAGTAATTAAAGATAAATTCTGGTTTTCTTTCCTTAGCGGTCCAGCTGGCATAATTGCTAAATAGATGTTAATGTTTAAAGTACCTTGTGTCCAGCTAGAAGGGTGGAAACCTAAGTGTGATGGATTAAACATGGAGGTTAGCGCTTTTTCTAATTGTATTTAATCTTCTGTTAAGTAGAGCTGCCTATATTAAAACCTATATTATCTACAACCTCATTATGCAGAATATGTGTCCGCTACTTCAAAGCCTTCAGGTGTAAAATGGTATAAAAGCCCACTCTGTTGAAGAATACCAAATCCTAAACTAGTCTGAGGAATGCAGCAAAAATGAACTTCAGCATTGAAAGAATTCAGAGTTCTCAAAGATTATGTTTTCAAAGATTCCGTGTCTTAGATTTTTTTCATGATGAACAGGTTCTTTGATTTCTCAGATCCATGTGTTATTAAAATCTTACTGTGCTTTTACTTGTTGCATTTAAACTGGCTTATTTGTGCATCCTCTACAGCAGAGATTCTCAGTTAACTGTTTCCTTGGGCCATTATTGCTTCCCTCAGTAAGTTCCCAGTCACTGCAGCTGTGGCAGAGGAGACGAAATACAGCAGAAAGAGGAGAATATAATCTAAGAATATATTTTGGTGTGACAGCTGCAGGTGAAGTTTTGCTATCAGTGGAGTTTCAGTCGCTGGTACAGAGCGTGACACTAACGAAGTATCATAGTACATAATTTTTAATACCCTTAAACATGAGTGAAACAGAACTTGGATAACATTAGACTTGTGAAGTGACATCAACAATATAACATTTGTTTAGAAAAGCTACTAAACCATATGAAAATGCTAGAGAATTGGTCAGAGTCCTAGTGCTTAACTGTGATTGAATAAAATACTGAATCAGATGGTTACCTTCAGCATGTGGAGTGGTCTGGCTTACCCTAATATGGCTCTGGAAGAGCTTCAAGGTAAGCAGGTGTTTCCATTGCCTTTCTCAAAGACTCCATGAAAATGGACAGGAGTCAGTAGTTTCTTAAGTCTTAGGAAGAAAGAAAGAATCGGCATCATCTGATAAAATTTTTCTATCTTGTTCAAAAAGAGAACAAAGGTAGAATTATATGCTGTGATGCTGATGATGGTGATCTTTGGCTTTTTTTTTGAATCTGCTAGTTTCTAAAGAGTCTTTCTGAAGGATGTTTAAAACAAAAGGCATACAGGTAGATATTACATCTGTTCAAAATAAAGCATTTAACCTTCTATTGTATTAAATGGAGGCTGCTGGGCTGTATGCAACAAAAGCTGTAATTCCATTGTCAGCGTTTATGAGGGGCAGGGATGCACTAGAGGTCCCCAGCTTGGGGGGCCCATCTCTATTTGGCACATGCATGCCTTGCCCATAAATGTGTGATTTTCCTTTATAAAGTGATACGAAACAGCTACTGAAAAAGACATCCTCTTATCTCAGTTGCTGCACGCTGCAGGTATCTCTGGGCTTAAAGCAAGAGGATGGTGCATCTGTCTTCTAGAATGGCCTAGGTATTTGCAGTGTCTCCATACCTTATTTGCAGTTATAATAGTCTATGGGACGGTAACTTTGACCAACGTACAGCAGTTTCAAGTGATGATATGGACGTGTCAGACTAACTTAGAGCCGTAACATCATCGCCACACAGGCTGTCCCTGGTGTGAGCAAACGTGAAAATAAGCAACGAGAACTTCCTAAAAACGCTGCCGGCTCTCTCTGCCTCGACATCCAGCTCTCGCTCCCTCCACTCCAGTGGGCTTTGAGGCTGCCCTGCAGCGGGAGGGAGAGGCAGGCTGTTCAAACACGGCGGCGTTTCACACGGCCGATGGGTCTCTTCAGACCGAGAGGCGGTTGAGCCAGCCACTTGAATTTACTCTCCTCCATGGGCTCGCCTTGCCTGGGCCAGGGGAGGGGGCACCCGGCAGGAATGTGTGGAATTGGGGGCTGGAAAAAAACATGCAGCGTATTCTGCTGTTCTGAGGGGCCATCTAAATGGAAGTGATTTCCCAGGGCATCTGGCTCCGCACATGATCTAGAACAAATAGCAGAGGATTAATTTTGGTTTCAGAAGTGAAGGATTTAGCTATGTCTAGGGGAGGTGCTGCACGGGGGGGCTGGAGCATTCCACTCTCCAAAGCACTTTCTGCTCAGAATTAGCATTCAGGCAATTAAATAGCTCAGCTGGCTGGGCAGGCTTAGCTCTCTGAGTGCTCGGCAAAGGTATTGGGGAGGAAAAAGAGTCAGAAACTTCCTTGCTTATCTGTCTTAATCTGCATGTTGTGTCTTTCTGCAGAGTTCAGTGTCTGTAATGCAAGCCTTGCCATTTAGACATGGGTTGTTGGTGGTTAAATTCAGTATCAAAAAAGTAACATTAAGTTAGCCAAAGCAGTTGTAATTAACTGATTCTGTTCTTTAAGCATGTGTTGGTTTATTCTTCTAAATAGTATGTAATTAGTGTTCTTTCTTCCTCCTTCTCCTTTCTCCTCCTCCCTCCTCCCCATGGAACTTGGGAAACAAATTCTTATTTAAGTGTGGTGTTTTACCTTTTGTGTTATTTATCAAAACAATAATCTCCAACTTATTTTCAAAGCTTATTAAAGCACAATTATACTTAACATGGAGGAAATTTGCTGCTGCGAACACCTCAAACAAGTTTTGATTTTGAGCCAAGCTCCTCAGTCACCTTTCCAGTGTTAATAGTTTTCACTTACTTACATTTTGCTTGAAAAAGACAAGACTTCGGGAGAAAATCTTTAATATCTTTTATTTACAGCAGTCCATTTCTTACCTGTCTTTGGAATACATATCACTCGGAAGCATGATCTTCTCACTCAGTAGTAATTGAATCCTGGGATTACTTGTTTTTTTTAAACTTGGGAAAAACATGTTGTTGTATTCTATCTTTTTAGTATTCGTAACAGTTCATTTTGGGCTGCAGACATTTGGGCAGATGTCTACTGAAGTGGCTTGATTTATTTAAATAAGGCATTTTAAAATAATTTCTTCAAAAATACAAATATGTCTCATTTCCAGTAGAAATTAGGCATAGGAAAGGAGGTTACTGAAACAAGCACATTAATGATTATTAAAGAACTTCCACTGTGTGGTGGTGTCTCCTGCTGGCTTTCCAAAGCACACAGGCAAATTGCAGTGCAAGGTGGGGATGCTTACACAGTTTTTACCAAAATCTGTTCTCATAAATAGTGGCTATTACTTAGTCCTGTGCAAAATGATCTTGTTCCTGTGCATTCCTTGTTAGCTGGGAGCCAGAGACTGTGCAATGTCTGTTCACTTGTGTTACATTTTGGCTCAATCACTGAGCATTTACATAACTTCACTCTTAACATTTTGTTGAACAAGTGAAAGTCCTTCAAACCATTCTGTCAGTGTCTGTGTGACCCCTTTCCGTTTCCCTGGGTTGCGAAAGATGAGTATGAGAGAGGAGCTGTACTTGTTTTAATCTAAAGTTATTTCTGAGCATCTGAAAACACCGCAGCTCCATAGCCTTTGCTTTATTTGTTTCTTCAGGAGCATCAGGTATCCATCGAGAGCTTGGAGCATGGCTATGAGCAGCGTCAGTGACCCTGTGCTTCTCAGCAACGGCAGCATCTTGTCCAACACTACTGGCCCAGGTATTGTTGCAGCTACTGACGGAGATGTTGCGGTCCAACAGCTCCCATCCAAGGAAGCACCAAGAGCAAAAGCGAGTCCAAACGGCTGCCTGCAACTTAATGGTACAATCAAACCGTCCTTTCTGCCTTTAGACAACCAAAGAACTCAGCAAATGTTGTCGCAGTGCTGCCACCCCTGCCCGTACCATCATTCTTTAAGCAGCCATAATAGCAAGCAAGAATGTCACTCCGTGGTTGGCAGCTCAGCACCACCTCCCATGACCTCGTGCTGCGTGCAGCCACATTCTGAGTATTCAGCCTCTATTTGCCAAAAACACCCCCCCGTCTATCAGCCTGCCTGCTGTCTTCAGCCCTCCCCGTCCTTCTGCCTTCACCAGCAGTGGCCTGACCATTTTCAGCATCAGCCTGTGCAGCAGCACATAGCCAGGATAAGGTAAGCAGAGACTGCATTGGTTCTCAGTACGGGTAACCCTTTCCATAACTATCTCATTTTCTGAGAGAAGGAGAACATCAAAAAGGAAGATGAACTGAATTTCTTCCCCAGTGTTTTTACAAGTTAATCTTTGATGCGTTACCAACTTTTTTTTTTGTCAGAAGAAAACAAGTCAGGAAATTAGTTTTGCTGTACTGCATGAATATTCCTGAATTAGTTCTTTCTGGGGGGGAAAAAGGCTGGGGTTTTTTTTCTTGGGGATTCTTTGGAAGCTTTTTAACTCTTTTATGAAACAGAGTGTACACTTACATTGTGGGAAACAAACCAACACAGAGATAGCTAAGAAAACACTGAAAGAATTGGTGTGTTTGCATGGTCAGATCAAAACCCATATTTCCTAAAAAAAGATGCATTGAAAAATGCTTTCAACAATTCTATTCGTAAGTGTTTTTTCTCTGTCAGGTTGGCTGGTTCAGTGAGTTGCCCCTGTGTCATTTCAGTGTATGTATCTGTTAAACTTCAAAGTTGTGCAATGATTGAGAAATTTTGAATTGTTCCAGGCTTTAATCCTTTCTATCCTCCACTTCATATAAACTTTCCTCTCTATATCTGTTGGCTTTGGAGCTCCAGGGACAGTAGTCCAGCTACAAGGAGCAACAACCACAAGGAGAATCTTCTACAGCTTGCTGGTCCTGGGCAAAATCAGTCAATCCAAGAAGCAATTTCTGAAAATCAAATTCCCCGTTGCAGTAAGACACTTGTAAGCTTTTGGGCAAAGTTATTTTTTTCTGAGTTGCAGTTGAACCAAACTGGATGAATTTTCACTGAGGTAGTAACAGCTACCCCTCTCCCTGCTGTCCAACATCTGCATCCTTGCTGAAAAACCTGGAGCTACAACTGTTTCTCAGTCAGTTATAATGATTATGTCTTGGTAAAATGCATGAACTAATTTTAAACTTCTGAGAATAGCAGACTGAGACAAATATGTCATGTGGAAAAAGTCAAAGTGAATAAAGCTTTTTTCCTTAAGGTGAAAGCAGATGAAAATAAGGATAATAATACAAAGTGGAAATCAGCTTTCCCCTGCCAGTTATTCCTCTGACAAATGGAAAAAAATCTTAAGTTGTTGGAACTGCTTACAATCAGACGTGTTTTTTCCACCCCATACTTATTTAAATGTTAAGTAAAGATAAAAGCTTTTATGTAATTTTTTATGCAAAGTTATGCAGGAGGCCGAACGGTTACAGAATCAGTCAGTCATACTTTTCAAACTGTCAGAATGGATGCACTGATGTCACTGTTTTTCTCCATGTGCAGCAGGACTGTTAAACTTCATCTGTATTCCGTAATCTCAAGGAAGTGAACAAATGTGATCCATAGTTTGTGTTTCTCTGCTTAGTCTAGGAAAAAAAAACAAAAACAAAAAAAACCAACAGTGAAAAGTTCTTCCAGATACAGTAAAATCCCGGTTTCCGTAGCACTTGACAAATACAAAGACTATTTGAACTGCTCTGATTGGGATCTTAAGCCAAGATGTTTGTTTTTTTTTCATCTTGCACTTCCTTACCATGGTGTACATCTGTACATAAATGTATTTCAGTTATAAATAATGATTTATGGCAAATGTTTGTGTTGCTGTTAGGAGTCAAAATAAGGATATAATCTGACCTTTAAGGCACCTGTAGGTATTAACTGTATGTGATAGCACACTCTACGTACCCATATCAGGTGGTTACTGTTTAATTTCTGGATTTCCTTCTAGCTGAGGCAACTGAATTTTCTTAGTGAAAAGGTACTTGCAGTATGCCTCATAGGTCAGCAAATTAAATGAGTCCATCTTCTAAAAGTGACCCAGCTTCTGATTGCTGTTACCTGTGCTTTTAGCTCTAACCATGTGGGAAATAGGACTTGGGTCCCGTGCCATTTTGGGGAAGCTGGACTTCTTGGGTGCATTTTAACTCAAACCGGCTGCGGCTGCATTAGTGGACAATGCCTGACTCTATCACTTGTGTTATCAGCATGGAACCAAAGGCTTCTTTTCTTTCCAAGTATTTTACAAGATGTGTCTAAATGTTATAGCCAAACCAGGGAGCAACTGGATGTGACCTTGCAGCTGGATGGGTCAGGATGCTCAGGAAGAAGCAACCTGTCTTGTTGATAGTTACTTTGCAGCACTAAAGAGAATAGGTGTTAAATGTGTATTTTCACATGCTCAGTTAACTTCCTGTACACAGAAGAGTAACACTTAGGTCTCTGATATTTTTACATGATCTCTGTTCCACACTCTAATATTTTGAGCCTATAATCCACACAACAGCTTCTTCTCCAGATGTTTTTCTTACAAGGCTAATTGGGAATCATCCAGCTTTATAATGTGTGCATGTTTTAACAGGGTTATTTAAAACGCGGGTTCTCATACGACACATAATTAAATTTGTATGCAGTCTAACTAGCTTTCATTTTGGTAATATGCATTTTTAAAATTTTCATTCAGATATTGTTATAGTTTTAAGTTGGGGGGAGGGCGGGGAGTGGGAAATGTGATTAGATAGAGGGGGACGAACGCTCTTGCAAACTCCATCGGTAACGCTCACAGCTCCGGGCAGGTAACCAATTTCAGCAGGACAGGTTCTGTCAGGTTCTGAAGCCCAAGGCTTACATTTGTCAGTTACCTAATGGTAAAGGAATGTGTCTCTGGTATATCGTTGGGGATTGGAGTATATTAAGAAGACAGATTGAAATAATGCCACACTTGTCCTATCCTCTTAAAGGTAGCTGGATCTGGAATTTTGTAGTGTGTTCACCTTTGAAGTTTAGACTGAATGACATGGAAATGTCATCTATACGCCATAACTTGAATGTCTGGGCAAGTGGTAATTTTTTTAGATTGGCACAAAAGGCTTGTGGCATGAAAGAAAATATTTTTAGTGGTTGGGGGTTTACAGTGTGATTGTGGCAAAAAAATCCATTGTAAAAGTAGGTAAAATAGGCCAACTCCTAGTCATAATGACTCTGATGATTTTTGGATATTTTTCTGAGGTTGGAAGATCTTGAGCAAAGTTTTTTGAGTTATTTTGTGCATATACTTAAGATGTAGTTCATTCAAATGTGTTCATAAGCCTTTTTTTTTAGTGGGCATGATATCTTGACCGCACAAACACTCTCTGAGAAATTCCACCCATCTCTCCATATCAGAATGCAATTGTCCAGGGACTTGATTTGCTTTCTCACAAACGGTTTCTGAACTTACCTGTTTGGAGCATGGTATGATTTAGTTCTTCTTTTCACGTACTATTTGAAGATATTTTTTTCGCCCCACCCTTTCCCTTTGGAGGACTCATGTTGAAGTACCCCTTTTCATCTGAAGGCACCGATGTGTCTCAAGAAACCCATGGGGCTCAGGGCCCCTGGAAGGTGGGTAGTTGTTGCCCCTCTGCTTCTGTGATCACCAGCAGCCTTCACGAGCAGGCAGGAGACACGAGGGAGAAGAACCCAGAAAGGCTGGTTTTGTGAAGCAGTGGAAGAAGTGTGGAGACTGATACTTGATCACTGGAAGCGCTGAGTAAGGAGTCACTAGGGAAGAGTAAAACTATGCAGCCCAGCAGCCTGTTTAGCGGGATGAAAGGGGGATAAAATAAATAATGAAGGGTTGCAGATTCTAGCAGAACTAAAGACTACGGTAAAGAAACGTAAAACCAGAAAACTCTTCAAATCATTCCTGGTGTTTTTCAAAACCTGGTGTTTATATAGGAAAATATGTATGGAAGTAGGAGCAAAAGAGGAAGAATGTGCAGAGATTATTCAGTCAGTTGTCGCAGGAAAGTGTGGGGTAACAGCACTGTGCGTGGCTGTTGTCTCTGCTACTACATTGAGTGGCTTCTTTTCTCTGACCTCTATGTGAACTTTTTAGTGGGAAACACCAGTTTAAAAGCTACCTGTATCCTTGCTCATCTTGATGCCGGCTCTTTTAGATTCTCTCTTTGGTGATAACAGTTTAGAAAACTTAGGTCTATGGAATTGGAGACAAAAGGTAGGGGAGAAGAGGTCAGGGAGCTGCGGAAGAACCGATGGTGCTGCTGGTAAGGAGACTGCTCCAAACTGCCCGTGCGTGTAGGGCTTGCACTTCTGCAAGACTGAGCCAATAAATTCAGACAAGTACCCTTGGCTCGGTGTAGACCTGCTCTGTATCACCTACTATTTAGTTTTCAAGACTATACTGTTAATGGTTTTGGTTAAAGCAGATAGGTAAAGAGAGCTCTTCTGAAAAGCAACTGAATTCTCTCTGGTAAAAAAAGGCAGGATAAAAGGACACGTGGGATGATCTCTCCATGAACAAACAGTCACGTCAAGCTAGAGGACGACACAGCTTAAAGCCTCACAGAATCATTAGTTTGGCTAAGATTTAAAACTTTGGGATACACGTAAATCGCTTCTCATCCCCAACCAGCCCAGTCTGGAGATTTTACTCCCAAAGCTCAGTGAGTTTGAATTGCTGGATTCAAAGTTTTCGCTAGCCAGACCAATTTATATTCTCAGCAAGGCAAACCCCATAGCACTTCAGAGTCAGGTAACTGGCAAAGCGTTAACATCTTCAGACTTAATTGTGCATCTTCCTTTCAGTTATATTTAAGCCTTCTTTTGAACTGTTTTGGCATCGCAGATTTATGGGATGGTTCTGGGATTGAGAGCTCTGCTGTATCTCAGAGAATTCTGTGCCACACAGTTTAAACAGTATTGCAGACATACTTGAATACTTACAGTTTAATACTTTAAAAAGGAGATCTCTTTCGTTTTTAAAAGTCAAGCTGTGAAGAGAGGATACAACAATATGGCTGCCTCTTACCCATTTTTATATTTACCTTCTAGTTACTTGGCATAAAGATGAGAACCAGAAAGAAATAAAAAGCTTTTTGTTTTTCCAAACAGCAAGGGAATGTTTGCCAAATACCAATCTTAATAACAAGACTTTGTTATGAAACAGCTCCCTGCTTTATTCCAGGAAAAGGATAATCGTTATCTAGTACCCTCTGTGTGGCTTGCAGAGCTGATTATGCGTA
>JAOXJM010000023.1:13870496-13887783 GCA_026413425.1 Tringa solitaria | reverse complement strand
AATATTTTCAAATATTCTCATTTCAGCAACATTAACTTTTCTCAAGAACTCCTACATGGAGTTTTTAAAAATAAAATATTTTCTACCTATCTGAATATTTTCCATTTTGAAAATTGTTAGCTTCTGCTGGTTTTGATGCATTAAAAGATACTTTTGTTTTCACTTTTTATATGAACTGTGTACTGATGTCTTTTGTACAAAATATATATGCATCTACTATGTTATAGATTAATAAAAAAGGTTTACTACCTTCCCCTAGGAAGATTAAAATTAGATATCTTAAAAAAAAATCCTTTAGGTCAGATTTTTTAAGGTGGTTTCAGAAACTTTTTCTCAACCTTTAGCAACTAAAAGGCCAAAGCCATTACCATCGTTTCATTCAGTGTTCAAGATGTTGCAAATATCTCGATTCACGCTGTACATCAGGAATTCCTGTGTGTTGGTAGTTTTTATGGAAACAATACAAATTCTGGCTCTATTCTCATTTAAGCTGCTAAACTAGGAACAGTCACTAATTTGAGCCGGGCTGTCTCATTTTTGCTTACTTTATTCTTATACCTGAGTGTGATACCTTACGAGATTTAGTCTGTTTTTATTACTTCATTTACTCTTCCCATGATAATTAGTGTGCATCATTGGCTGTGCAGACAATATGCTGCACTTTCTATTAGCCCTGCACAGAGCTGAAAGCAAAGGGCAGAGACATGCAGAGACCGGAATACAAATAAAAAATGCCATTTATAATTCAGTGGCTGACCAAATTAAAAATAACATGCTTAGAAAAATATTAAGTGCACTTAAAAAAAATCACCTCGTTCATTAGGCAGTCCAAGGGATTTTTGCAAGCTTTTAATTGTATTAGTTAAGCTTTATGGTAGGAAGGAGAGATAAGGGAGGTTCCTGCTCTGGTCTGAGTGCAGCTCAGTTACCAGTTGGGCCGTATTTTGACCCTATGTCTCTGCCATTTACAAACTCCAGGTTCTGTGTGTGCTTGAAGATGAATTTCCCGTGCCCTGCATCCCTAACCTTTCCTTGAACACTAGAGGAGCTAGTACTTCACTGGCAATCTTCTGAGCCTTTGAACTGCAGTCTTCAGAAGACATAAAGCTGATAGTGGGAGGGGAATTGGTTAAAAACATGGAGCCTTTCTTTTGTACTAAATTGCCTGGAAAACCAGCATCAACAGCGTTCATTCTTGGAAAGGACTAATTGGTGTGTGTTTTGAGATGACTTTCAAAAGAGCATTTACACACATATTTTTTTTAAAAAAGCAAACATGCAGAACAGCCAGATCAATGACAGTTTGTTGGAATGCTTTGACCATGTACAGTCTTTCTCGTGTACTTTTCATTTAATGGTTGTGATAAGGTTGAAATACGAAACAAGACAACCTTAGACAACAAAGAGCGAAAGTCTAAACTAAACATGGCCAGTGAGCAGATTTTCAGCACTCTTAAAGAGATGGGCTTTGAAAGATTTAGATATTCCTACTTCTTAAAATTTTTCAGTCTTATGATGGGAGGGGAAAATGCAGAGTGAGGAACATCTCTCAGCTTTGGAAAGAGCTTTGGAAAGCTCTTTGTTAGTGGTTAGAATTGTCTCTGTCTCTGGCACCTTCCAAAATTACTTGTCCTTGCTCTCTGGTGTTATTTCAATGGTGTCTTCATCTCCTAGTACGTAATGATTGATATGTGTGCTTTTAAGTAGTCAGTGACGCTTGAACAGTAAAACAAAACAAAAAAACCCCAAACACAATCCAAGAGGGAAAGGCAGAAGACACCTGAGCAATTTGGCATTGCTACACTAAGATTGCTATGAGATTTCTGCTTGGAATATCTGCTGAATAAAGAAAGCTCTTGAAGCCTTCACTATTGATGCAGAATATAAATGAGATGGTACCACTAAAAGATCAGTACAGAGAAGAGAGATTACAGGTAGAAATCCTAAATACTGATCACATTTCCAAAAGCCTGGCCTCTCTGTCTGGAAATCAGTTTGTGGTTTGGGGTTTTTATTAATAAAATCATAAATAGTTTAGTGTACTGGACTAGAAAAGCTTACACACATCGCTTCTCCCAATTTTCCAGCATTTTCTGTGATGTTAATGGGATACCTTTCCACAAAATTCTTGTGTTATATTTCAGTTTGTAGGATGTTTAGTTTATTCAGTCAAGTGGATGAACTTTTGCTAACTTTTTGCTGAATGAATTTGATTATATTAAATCTGTTTTATGGTCTGTTTAATCTTGCAGTGCTTTTTTGGGGGTCTTAGCTACAATACTGAAAACCTTTAAATGTTCAGTAAATATTCCCTTTTTTGCTTGCTTCCTACTGAGCAAACAAATTTAATCTCAGGAGGTACAGGAGGTGATGTGGCATTATATAGGTGCAGTTTTTCATCTGTGTCATGTAAGCTAGAGAGCCTTCTTTTTGAAATTACTTAGTAAATCCTTTTAAATTTTTTAATTGTGTTGAATATACACTTGGTTTATATCATTTAAAAATTATGGCATTCCAAGTGACTAAATTCACAGACATTGGAACAGCAGCTCAACGCTGAAATATATGTCCGAAGCTAAATTTAAAACAAAATTGCTTAAGTAACAATGTTTTCATATGCTGTAAGAGATAAATATGTAGAGAGATAAAAACTGTTTGTCCCTATAGCCAGGCTGATAATTTGGAGGAACTGTAAGGACTTACAGACTATCTTCAAAAAAGCTCTCTGGTAAAAGGAGGGTTTCTGAGAGTGAAAATGACACAAACACACACACACAATCCCTGGTGACTCACATTCACAAATCCTTACATCTGCACAGGAAGGAAGACTGAAGCATGTACCATTTCAGGCGTGATATATGACAGCCTGAAATCTCCCCATTCCTGAGTCCAACTCATGTGTGCTTTATGTCAGTCATTAATGCCTATAACAACATGGGTTTCAGGCTCTGTGGAGAAATACCTTGATAAAAATAGGTGCTCTTGTACATCTCTTTCATTCTCTTTGGTACCACGGGATGGGGTTTTTCTTGTGTGATTGTGTGTTGTGATTTCTTGGGTCGTATTAATTTCCTGTCTGTCAGAGAAATACAAGATGTGACCGTGACCTTGCGTTGCTCCATTCAACTGGGAAGTGTAATAAAAACAGCTTTGAAATAAAATATTTCTAAGGAAGGAACTTTTTGCCAGTAAAAATGCTGAAAACTACTCTAGTCATCATTTAAATCCCAGAACATATCTATTAATTTCACTGTAATTACCAAGAAAAGAAAAAAGACTAATGGTTTTAGACTTGTGAAGGATCTTGAAATAATATTAGTCTGCTCCAAATTAGCTGTTGGCTTGTTTTCAAATAATGATTCATGGTGGTATTCTACTAAGCCTTTTTTATTGTCTTGAATAGTTCAGAACTTTTGTTTAACTTGCCAAGCAGTACTGTATGCGGTCCTGCCCTTAGTGCTTCGGGAGTTAAAGGAGTACATATATACAGCTTCAATTAAACCTTTTGAACTTTTGAAGAAGAATACACTTTAAATTATGTATAAAATTTGCCATTTAAAGCTGGGACAATCCAATTTAAGTAGGTTTGATGGCCATTTTGTTATTGACAGTTTGAGAACTGTGTTTAAAAGTGACTACATTCATTGGAGAAAAGCTTAGGGAAAGAAGAATACAAGAAAAACACTTGTAAGGTGTATGGTACTTGGCTCCTTCCTGCACTGTCAGATTTTTCTGCAGAGAAGATGGTTTGCTTCCTGTAAATCAAAGAAATCGAGTTAATAAGGTAGGTGCTATTAAGGGAAAGAGCCAGCTTTCCTAGCAATTGATAGTGTTTAGTCAATTGTTGAAGATGAAACAGGGAAGGCATTGGAAGTCAGTATTGCAGAAATTAGGTTCTAAGGAACCTTAAACTGAAAACTTACTAAATAAATCTGTAGCTCCTGTGTGTATAGCATCCATACGGAGCAGCAAAGCAGGGGTGGACAAACCCTAAACCTTGGAGGTGTTTATAGGAGATTTCAACTTCAAGTCTTCTGCATGCTGTAAATTTATATAAGTTTTAATTTTAGCATGTAATGGCTTATATTGGGATACTAAACTTATCAAAATAACTTCCAAATGAAAATACATATGTATAGGATGTCAATATGGTTACGTTGACCTTTTCCCATTGCTATTGACTTGATGGAAGCATATTTTCCTGTTGTATGTTGGCATGAGTCGGAAGTTTGTGATTGGGAGATGCCAAAACTACCTGTTACTTTATTAACCTGCTTTGAAAAAGTTTAATATTGATTTCACAGCAGGAAGCGAGCAAAACCTTGTCTTAGTTAAGTATATAGGGTTTGCCACTGACGTTCAAAGAATCCGGCTTTACCCAGAGTATGTGCTGTAGGTCAGTAAAGCATACGCTTTTACGCTAAATTTAAATCAGGTAGAGCAAGAATCACTCAGACAATGATTTTATGGTTGTTAACACCTTCCTTGCAGTTGCTTTCCTCGCACGAAGTCAATGTTACTTGCTCAAACTTGTTATGAACATAGAGCAGATGCTAAGTTGGAGCTAAAGAGGTAGGTAAAAATACAAGAAGAGCAGGCAAAAACCTTTATAAAGTTTGGTATCTCAACTTTAAAAATGGGAAACAATGTCTATCATACAGTTGCTGAATAGCATATTGATTTTTGGTCTCTCACTACAAAGTACTAGTTGCTTAATTTTATGCATAAGCATAGCCTTAGCAGAAATAATTCATAAATATAAGGTTAAGCAAAGCTGCAGCATTGAGATTTCACACTTTTTAATAGGATGAAATAGCAGTTAGTTTCAGATCACCTCACTCTGATAATCTAGAGAGAAAAATATAAAATCCTTTTCCGTTGTTCCTTGACATCCTACGTGGGAGAGAACAAGACAATTCTTGGCTTTTTTCTTGCTTTCAATAAAACTTAAAAAAAGCAACTTATCAGAAAACTGAATTCTCTGTCATCTTTACAACATCCTTCTGTTGTGGGTTGTCCTTCCCTTATAGATGTAAATAAGCAAAGCTAAGTGCAGGCAAATACAATAAACACTGCATGTTTTAAAAAACATCCAGAGAGAGTTCATGAATAGAATCAAGGAAAACTCTATACATCGTAGTGAAAAATTAAGTTGGGAGGCTTGCAAAAAGTTTTTTGGCAACTTAATCTCTTGGATTTGTTGTCTGAGTGACTGCAGTGATTGTTAAAATGATAAAGCACATAGGCTTTACACCTGACATAGCAGCCAAAGCGAGCTTGATATTTTAGAGCATATCAGATTGTTCTCATGGGTCAATGACACTCTGAAAACACCAGGATTTTCTTCTTCTGCTGGGATTTAGTTTGTATTGTATGTTCTAATGGAAGGTGTACAATATGATGCATATCTCATTCTGTCCTGCAGGGATTTAGCTTATCCTTGAGCATAATAATGACAAAAAGCTATATTTTATCGCTTCTTGTAACCAGATCTACCAACAAAGGGAATAGCTTCCCTCTGGCAAAGTAAAGCACTGAAGTTAAACACCTCATAATCCTTGGACAAGGGGAGTCTTTATATTGATATTTATTGGTTTTCCCAGTAAGTACAGCTCTATATTGTAACTTAACATTTTTGACTCAAGTGAATCTTGAAGTGAAAGGCAAGAATGCAAAATTAGGTTTGCTGCTATTGGCTTTTTCTTTACAGAATCATAGAACTTTTTAATAATTAGTTTTTTGCTATAGCTATATTTAGAAACCAGTGGTATACAAGGTGCTTCAGAAAGAAGATATGATTTGTGTCGTAGAAAGTACACTATGTAACAAATATACTCTGTTTTTATGGATGTGATTTTTAGTTATATCAAAAGAGCGTATCCCTTTTATGAATACCTGCATGAGGAAAGTAGAATCAAGATTATGCCACACATTTGGTGTTTGTCCACAGTGCCAGAAACTGAAGGTGTTACAGATCTGCTGCAACGACTACAGTTTTCATTTATTGTGGCTCCTCTTCTGCTGGAGCAGTTGTGTTGATTGCTTCTGCTGGTGTGTTATGTGCAATACTATTAGTGACCATTTACAGCCCTGTAACAACCATTTATGATAAATAGCTGTAAGCTATACGTTTATTTTCAAAATCTTGTGCAGCTCATTGCCAAACTGAAGGAGACCAGCCACCTGTCCAGTTAGTTTTCTCTGAAAATTGGGCTTTTCCTACTCTGTCAAATTTCTATCAGTGACCATTTCCGTGCTATGTTTGAGCCCTGAAATTATGGTTGGCTGTCACTGCTAATATGCAGATGTCACTGAGCGTGGATCTCAGCTGGATTTGCCAAGGGATGGCATTTCTCAGCAGTCAGTGCTTTTTCATCTGAGACCGGTTTCGTCAACGAAGTACGAGAAGTGGTTGCACAGGCTGGTGTGTATCTTTTTGCAGGGCTTCCACTCCATTCAGCTGGGAGTTCATAACTAGTGAAGTGTTGCTTTGAGCCATGTAACGTCCAGCTAACATGAAGCTCATAGAACTAGATTTAATAATATTTATGATTTCCAGAAGCTTTCCTCTTCATTGTGGTTCTTGAAGCTCAGCCCACGCTCCCCTCTCTCTTACACCCGTGCCAATCTATTGACTGTCGTGAGAAAACTCTTTCAGTGCTGTAACCGAAAGGAAACATTGGCTTCATTGAGAACCTGAAGGCAGGACGTGGCCCAGTGCGTGGTGTGTTCCCCTTCAGGAACCTAGAGCTCTAGCTGTCTTCTTTCTCAGATTGAAAAATATATAAGACAATAGTATTTTTTTTATCCATGTGCATTGCCCCTTTTTAAGTTGGTATGGACATGAAGGCACAAATGTTTTCTGTTACCTCAGCGTTCAAAGTACTGGTGAAAATGCTGAGGTTAAGTGCTTCCTTAGACTGGCAAGGTGAGTGTTAGAGCTGTAGTAGCCCAGTCCAGACTGGTGCCCTGATCCGTCCTCCTGATACTCGTTATTTCCTACAGTAAAATTTGGGATATTACCGCAGTGCTTTTTAAAAACCCCGTTCCTCCTCTTCACTGCGTTGCAAAGAAGGAAGCTGGTCCCCAAGTGCGTTTCGTATTGAGAAATGTCTGGGGTTTTTAACTGATCTTGTTATCCCTTCTTTCTGTCGTTCCTAATTGTATGGGGCTCAGTCTGAACTTGCCGTTAGGAGAGGACAGGATGAAGTGAAGCATCTGTTGAAGAAGGGCTGAGACTTGCAGTAAATGGTGGTAGAAGAGAGCCTGTCCTTTCCTTCCCCTTCCCCTTTCCCCCCCTTTGGTGCATATACGTATTAGATTTTAATCAGTGACTGTCATTTTTGTCATAACTCGGTTGTGCTGGTTCCCTCACAAACAACTGTGATTGTCACTTTGCGCTACCAAACTTGTGAGAACGAAGTACAGAGGTAATTTAATACACGGGTCGGCTTGGCTTTTGTCCCAGCACAATTATGGAATTCACTGGTTCTTTCTCATGAAAACTGAGGAGGATTTCTTTTTTTTTCTGTCTAGACTTTTTTTTTTATTATTATTTTTGGAGGTTAGTGGTGTGACTGACTAACTGGAAGTATAATACTTTAAAAATTAGACACAGCGGTGTTAATTAAATGGGAGAGATTTGGTTTTGCCATGCATTTCTGTATTTTAGAGCATAACTAAAGAATTTTTTGGGCATACTTTTCAGGGATAACTTTTCCTATCGCCTGATATAATAGAGCCATCACAACAGCTGCAGGAGATTGGTTACACTGCTGGAATTCAGTGTACACAGGGGTTTTTAATGCATGCTTTTTGAAACCAAACAGTTTGATAGCAGGTGTGACCTTTAACCCTCCCTCGCTTTGAAGGACGTAATCATCATCATTTGTTCAGCACAGAATATATTTTGCAGGTGGACGAAACAGAGGGAAATGTAGTTTGGTTTTGATGGCAGAGGAGGCGGCTGAGGAAGGGTTGTGTGGTATTTTTACCTCTTTTGTGTAAACCAAATTAGCCTCAGTTAATTTTTGAAAGTTCTATCTGAACAAATTTTACGTTCTTTTAAGAAAATCTGTTTTGACGTGCGATTACAGAGATATAAATGAAAGGCAGCATAAAGTTTGAAGAGAGAGGTTTGAAACGTGCACATGTACTAAGGTTTTGCATGCAGGAGGGGCTGGGAGAGCTGTGGAAAGGGTGACTATGCAAGAAGATACTTTGAGAAGATTCCTGCAGAACAATATCCATTATACCATGATCCTTCCCAACAAATGCGTGTCTCACCAGCTTTTTGAGGACCTCAGGTGATTCTGTGGCAGTTCTGCACCTTGCTGTCCAATCAAACCTTCGTGTTTGGGGCAATGTGTAGTGATGTGGTCATGGCTTTCTGGATGAGCCAGCTAACCCTCTGTAGAGCCATGGTGATCGTGGTAGTGATCATCTGAGGATATGGAAATTAATTTTGTCTGCCAATTTAAACCTGAGTTGTCATATAAATCTTCTGTTTGTAGTCCAGGGTGCACAAATCTGACTTTCAGAGGTACTGAATGTACTCAATTTCACAACTAATGCCAAAAACTTTTGGTACCACCACAAGAAGATTGGTGACATTTCATGACTTTAATCTAAATTTTTGTGGCTGGATTTAACAGAAAATCCTTGTCTGTACATTTCCTTAATCCTTGAGTTACCGCAACTGCAAATTGGTTATTCTGCTTTTCTCCAGCTTCCTCATGGTTTCAAGGAGTGATTTTTACTACTATGTACCACCTACGGGCATGTCCCAGTTAGCTCTGCTACACGGTCGGGTTGGAGCATTGCCAGACAGCAGTGAATTACAGCCAGTAGAAATTTGCTCTTATTTCTTATAACAGTGAAAATTAATATGGATCTGTATTTCTTGAGGAAATAAATATATGGGATTTGTATTTATTGAGGAAATAAATATATCGGATTTATTTTTCTTAAGCAAATAAATATATCAGCTTTATATTTCTTGATCCAGCACAGTTATGTACTCTGTTGCTTGAGAGACATCATGAATGAAGATGAAGAGTAGAAGAGGGCTTAGCATCAGTGTTTAGCTTTGCTGGTTTGTTTTCCTATCCTCTCTCCTGTGGAAAGGGGTGATAGCAATGGCCACATTTCTATTACTCTACACTGTCGATTACATTTTCATCACCCTTTTGCTATCCTGTTAGTTAGTGGTGCTGTGAATATACATCTAAAGTGGGCTGTCAGCAGTGGCAGATAGCAATAATTTGTATTTGGGTTTGTGATAGCCTTATCAAAGTAATGTTGTTGGTATTAGATTTTTAACAAATAACAAAGACTTGCATAGAAAAGTTGTTTTATATAAGTACCTTTTGTAATTTTATTCGCTTCATTATGACAGGACAGAATTTACGTCCAAAAGAATTTTTTGTAGCTGAATTACAAAGGACAATTAAGAAGGTTCATGAATTGCAATGTCAGAACATGGTATTTTGGTTGTCCGTTCCCATCATACCCAAACTTTGTCATGGTTCTCAATGCTACTGAATTTTTATTGTGTTAGTTTATTTGGTCTCTTGTTGAAAACTGGAAGCCTCTTAAAAACTAATCCCGAAAATCAGCTGCATAAAATTTCACTTTTGAAAACCCAGCTGTCTGTAGCTGTAATTATTCTCTGAATTGCTTGTTTGCAAAGACTCAATTGAATGTGATTGTATGCCTTTTAAAATAATTCATATTCTAAAATATCTGATTTTTATAATTTAGCTGCTTATCCATGTATGGGAAGAATTAAACAAATTGGCACTTTCATGTATGTTTCATATATTTTCAGTTATTCTCTTTTTCCTCCTTCCAGGCCAGCCAGACCATTCAAGTTACCAAAAAGGTAAGATCTAATACTGTCACAGGGGAAGTTTGCAGAATCATAAAGGCAGTAGATGAGGTGATAGCAAAACTGTGATTCCCTACACATTGCAAGAGTGAGGAGCGTTAAAAGAAAATAGTTGGCAATCAAATTAAAACAGATTAAAAAAAAAAGACAAGGAAAGTATTTCTTTCTGCAGTGGGTCGTGAATTTCTGAAAGGGACACATATTTTATTTTTTACTACAGTCCATGCCATTCTCTTTGGGTGTATATCCACTTTCTGCACTGGCATAAAAACTTGTGACTCGGTACCTTTTTGATTAAGGGCTATTCTGAGAAGCAGCTTGGTTGTGTCATCAGTAATGATAAAACCACCTGACAGAAAAGCTCAGAAATTTCATTGTAATGATCTTGTTTTCTGCCTAAAACCAGAAACCCCACAGAGTCAAGAGCTGTAGATTTGGACTGCATATTCCCTGAAGAGTGGTAGGGTCAGAGAATTTGCCTTGAGTAAGGAACAAACCTCTTTGCTAAATACCTGATTTGATTTACGTAAATCCATTTGTTAGTATGAATTCAACCACACAAATATCCATTGCTCATGGTGACTTCTTTATGATACGGAAACTATATATGGTGTCTTTCTTTCTGTATATGAGACTGGCTGGTGGTTTAACCCGAGTATGTCTGCAAATGGGTGCTAATTGAAAAGTTGAAAACTCTCTGTGTGTTAAGCGGTAGCTTAAAGTGAGGACATATTGGAGGACTCACTTTTTTTTTTTCCTTTCTAATTTTTAAGAAAGCACCTGAAGTAGATCACCTTGGGGCAAATTGCTTGAAACCAGTTTTTTCGTGGTCTTAAATGGGTGAGATAACTATAGATTCAATTAACTACTCTAAAGCATTTTTATTTAAAACATGGAGGAAAAAAAACACCAAAAACTTAGACTTTTTTCAGGTGGGTGAAAAACAGCGGAAGGAAAGACATTAATGAGAACTATATGCATCTTCATGGAACAGTGCAGCTTACAGCAGTGTTGCCATTCTGACAGCTAGACTGAAAGCAGGGGGTGAAATGGCATAAAAAAGATATTTCAGGCAGTGTCATAGTTACTGAGAATCCATCATTTAGTGCTCGAATAGTTTTGAGGTAAAAAAGGAATGATAGTGCATCAGCACAGCCATATGCCCAGCTTACTGAGCAACTATAGTTTTAATTAGGCGTCAAAAAGCAGGATTTAGAAAAGTATTAAAGCATGTGCTTGGCACTAAGGATGTGCTGTGAGAATGTGGGTGATTCCTTGGCTGAGGAATTGATTTAAGTGCTTTCCTCTTGGACTCAGACATTATCAACAAGTGGTCACTTAGGCAGAATCTGAGTGAGGGCAGTGGCTGGTTTTTCACAGAGAAAATAACAAGTAACTGAACTCGTTTCATGGCTTTTTGTTGGGTGAAAAATAAAGTGACTGCCATCAGGTTTAGCCACTTGTGGTGGGCTGGGATCAAGGCTGGCTATAGGCAACCTGGTTGGAGCCAAAGCCTCCACCAGCACCAAATGATGCTCAGAAAAATAAAATTAAAATATAATATGGTTAGTCCTTTTGGATGTTCTAGCCCAGGTCAGCTTTGCTTATCTGAATTTCAGTATGCGATACAAGAAACGGGACAGATTTGCAGGTGTAGATGGGCACTTCTGTACATGGCTTATTAACACATTAAATGCCTCACCTGGGACATAGTTTCTTTCACAGCGAGTGACTGAAGAATTTAACCCATTTAAGAGCAACTCAGCTGAGAATGGAGGTGTAGAGACAACATGTCAAAAGGGTAAACCTGGCACTAGTGATGAACAGGGAAATAAATCTCTTGGTTATAGTTTTTATGACTTCAGAGCAAAAGTCTCTAATAGCTAGTCCATCTAGTACTTGGTGTTTAGGAAAACATTTAGTCCTATAAATAGGAAAATTCTATTAGGTCATTTACTTCCCTTCACTTCGACTTCATACAATTGCTCATTTGGCAAGCTGCCCCTTTGTGATTCACTTCAATAAAAACTTACACTTCAGATTGCTTTTCAGCCTTTGGCTAATTAACCTCTTGTGTGAGAATGTATGAATTATTCCACATTTACCTAATGGGAAATTGAGACACACCCAGTGCTTTGGAACTTCCTTGCTCCTTAAACCTGTACCCGGACCCCTGGGCCGTGCCTATTTCCACGTGCGATGGGAAATCAGCAATAAACTTGCCCATTGAGTTGATTTTACAGTTAGAAAACTGGGAAGCTATTGCTGGGAGCGAGGAGCTGGGCATTGCCTCCCATATGAGCAATGGGACAGAAAGTAATCCTTTAAGGCGGTAGAAATAAGTCCAGGGAGTGCTCTGCTCTAAACTTTCATGTTACGTTGCGTGTAAGTAGAGGAAATAAGAGTATAGATCTTCCTGAGGCCATCGGTATAGTATGATTCATAGCCTATAATTATTTTTCTAATGCTCTTTAAACTTAGTGGGACTATCTGTACTCTCTTTGCTCCCAAGATTAGACGGTGTTGCCCTTGAAACATAAACTCTACGAAATCAAGTCTTTACTATAAGAAAAATTACTAAGAAATTAAGACTTCTAGTTTTCATTTTATTTTCTGATGCTTCTCTGTCAATTTAACAATTTTATGAAAATGTTGAAAATTTCATTTGCATATAAAAATTTTTGCGCTTTTTCCTCTCTTTGGAATTTTTCTTTTAAAAGCTTAAAGTTTCAAAGAAGAAACTGTAATGATGCCTATAATTAAATTTTTAACAAAGCATCTATTTTCTAGTAGTCCCCACCTATGGATAATATCCATGCTAGAAGTTAAGAAAAAAATATTTATATAAAACATGTTTAGTCTTAAACAACAGTTTTCACTGCACATATGCTTTTTTTTTTTGCATTTTTTAGGTAAGAACATTTTATGTAAATTATTGCTATGACGTATAACTTTTATTCCTGTACCATCTTTTTCTCTGCTCCTCTCCTCATAGCTACGCTGCCCTGATAGCCGACTGGCCCGTGGTGGTCCTGGGCATGTGTACGGTGTTGATAGTGGTGTGTGCACTGGTTGGAATACTGGTTCCAGATCTTCCAGATTTCTCTGATCCGTTGCTGGTAGGTAAATATTAATCAACTCTGCTGTCAAATAAGTATTTTTGGTTTGCTGGTTTTTCAGCAGTAGCAGTAAACAGCAGATACAACTGCAGAAATCGTTATGTTCCTCTTAAACTGAGATCTGCCCAGAGGGAAAAAATGACCCTTAATATCCCTGAAAATGTTCTCTGAATCTTTTGGGGAACCAATTTCCAGTGAGATTCAGTGGGTAGCACACTTGCAGAAGCGAGTTCTGTCCAGTGAATCCATGAAAGAAAAGAGCTGGTAAAGAGCCTTGTTATTTCTCTAATTAAAAAAAAAAATAAAAAATGTATTAAATCTTGACATTGGGGCAGCTAACAGTGGTACAGAGATGCAGTTATCCACTTGTTTAAATCCCTTCTGCATTTTGCTGTGGGAAGCTTGTGTCTCCTTCAACAGAGCTGCTGTACATTGAATAATGTAAATACACCCCAGTTATGGATGTAGAGCAGAAAACAACACAGACCGTATGTTCTCAATCAGCTTTCAAAGAGCGAGGGGCAGGATCTGTTAAAGGAAAGGGGGTTCTAGGTGCCTTCTGGGGGTGAATTGATATCTATATTGAAAGACTGAAAGTAATTTTTATCAGATTCTATTAAACACTGCACTCATTTCTTACTTTTCATGAGCTGTCTTACCCCTGAGTAGCTTTCAGGACTTTTATTGAAAATACTGCATTTAATTATTATCCTCAAATAAAAATATACTGTTCCTGTATGTTATTTTTGTGTCTGTTACAGTAGCATATATCTGTACACATCCATATGTCATGTATAGTTCTTGAAACCAGACAAATTATTAAAATTGTTTCAAAGTCACTTTGAAAATTATTTCAAGATTTGCCTTATTCTTGGAGAAATAAAGAAGGTGTACTTGAGTGGGTTTTAGTCATATTTAACCAGTAAAGAGTGATAATTGAGATACAGAAGAGGACTTTGTAGAACACCCTTGCTCTGAAGATGAAGTGCTGAACATTTGATAGACTAAATCATCATCACTTCTCAGGGAGAGAAGCTGTACGTGCCAGAATTCTTAATCTCTTGTCACTCTATACACTTGGCCCTTATTTTGTCTGACCTGTCATAAAGCATTTTACCTTTAGAAGTAGATGCCTGGAGAAACTATGCTTCTTAATGAAAACTGTCCATCACTTTGATCAGGATTCCACTTTCCTGTGTGAGCGGAAGAATGAAAAGTATTAATGGAATGTTGTGCTGCTCTCTCTCAGGGATTTGAACCACGAGGGACGGCCATAGGACAGAGATTGGTCACGTGGAACAACATGGTCAAAAACACAGGGTACAAAGCAACACTTGCAAACTATCCTTTCAAATATGCAGATGAGCAAGCTAAAAGGTACGTATTAAAAATGCATTTTATTTTATTGGGGATTTTTTATGTGTACATAGCACTTGCTTTAAAAAACGCAGAAGTTAATGTATAAACTGGCACTGATGTCATACAAACATTGAACTGGTCTTCTGCAATTCTTGAGGCCTTTCACACAGAACTAGATAATTCCCATCACAAGCTCTTCAAAAGAATCTATAATTTTAATTATCTTTTGAATTATGAGTATTTTCAGTACTGGGGTACTCAGTACTACACTCTGTGTAGTTTCCTTTGAAGTCTATAATAGCAAAAACCTCAATGTTTCGGTTTTTGGATACCAAATTCACTTCGGTAAAAATACATGTTTTTTCATATGTAAGAGCTATTAAGATGTGTGGCTGGTTTGGATACTCCTTTTACCAGTCTCTTTGCTGCGGTACATAAAACTCTGTATTCTGTTTTAGTCATCAGGATGACAGATGGTCAGACGATCACTATGAAAGAGAGAAGAGACAAGCAGAGTGGAACTTCCACAAGGATACCTTCTTCTGCGATATTCCGAGTAAGTGGAGCAATGATGTAAGGAAGGCTAAAAACTTCTGCCAGCTGAATCATTTCTGAGCTCTTCTGTATATTGTCTTCCTTATATTTTTTGCTTAGTGTATTCACAATATCACCTTCTTTCTGTGGGCAGAAGTTTTTGAAGAAATTGGGCTGAAATGCTGTGTTCCATTGGTTCTTCCTAGGAACCAACTGTATTTACTTACAGTGCTTCCTTTCAGTGGTTCCATTTCCTATAAAGGTTTTTATTAGTTATCGAGACTGCTGATCACTGTAAAAGCAGTGTTTTGTGTATGACTGTAGAGGTGGCCCTTAATTTATACTAGGGAAGAAGTCATGTTGTATCTGTGCTGTTAACAGCTCTACAAAAACTTAATTCAAAATCCTTTTCCTGTATATGTCCTAAAAGCCACCCACAGGTCATATCTTCTCCAGGATTTAGGGGTTGTTGAGGAAAAAAAAGTCTACAAAAATCACACGCACGCAAAAACCCCAAACAAAGCAGGCACCTGAAAGAAACAAAAATAAAAATCCCCCCTTAAAGTACTGAAGGCTCATGAAGCTGTCTCAGTTAAACGAGAGGACAGAAAAGACAAAGAAGTCTTTATTGACTTTTCACAAGGCAGACTGCAAACCTTTGATAAGTCTGTTCTGGCAGGGAGCGTGCGTTAGCAGATGGAGATCTTGCCTTTATTCATATAAGGACCCGGGCTCTTTTACAGCTATTTCAATATGTGAGGGCTGATAACAGAGCACAAAAACGTAATTGTGAAATTATTTGTTTATATGACTTGATCTGAGAGAGCAATGACCAGTAAAAACCAGGGTGAAAAACGTTTTTGGTTTTGTTTTTTTTTTTAATTATTTAATTCTTTTCCCCAGTTTTGTTATGGTCTTACGTTAAGTGAAAGGATGTGAGCGATGTCGTCATTTCTGCTCCCGTGAGCAGAACCAGATCAGCCTGAGCAGATCTTGTGTAAGGAAGAGGAAATCTGCTCAGGACTCTACCAAGCAGTAACTGCAGCCTGAAGCAGAATTACCTCCTCTTACCCTGCCCACTGGCTCTGCGTAGTCTCACTCTCCTCCTTTCCACTGCTGTTTCTGCGTAGTCTCAGTTGTGGCCGTCACGAAGGAATTGTGCTCCTACGGGAAAATTGGCCAGTCCCTGATGTAAAGAAAACAGTTGATTTCCTCCTGACCCGTATTTGTCATTCCTGGTGTCTCTTTGCAGATCTCAGTTCCCTTCGTCCTAAGGCATGGTCAGAGATCACAAAGCACCACCCCTGAGTCTTTTCATTACAGTCACATGAAGGGCAAAAACTCTGCACGTTTCACAGCAGTGGGAAAAACTCAGGGTTTGGAATATTGTAATTACCGTGACAATGTTTCTTAACCCAAAGTTCCATATTGCATTATGCAGTACCACGTATTTGTGCTTGTACGTATGTTTTCTTTGTTAGCTGTGCATAAAAATCTCACTGCCACAAAGTAATTACTTTCTTTCCTAAAAGCTGTCTTCTAATAAATGTGATTTAATTTGTAATTTAAACTGTATGTGTCTAAACTGTAGAATTCTTAAAAATGGCCTCAAGGATATCACAACAATTTCCACTGCAGTCATTTGCTTCTAAAGCAAAAACGTTCTTGTAGAAACAGCTTTATAATTATTATTTATATTCCCAAATGACTTACTAAATCAGCCTTTGATTACTATTATCTGTGCACTGCCATTATGCTGTGCCAAGAATTTCATAGTTTGCTGATTAGATCTTTTGATTTGTATTTGTTTGTCATATTTCAGAAGATAGTTTGCTTGAATAGCAGTCTGTAGTGCTTCTAAGTGGTATATAATGTTGAAGATGCCTATTTACTATAAGCACTTAAAGGAAACTGAAACTTTAATGTGGACTGAGTCTCACAGATAAATAGCTCCTCTCGAAAAGGAGGTGGATTCCCATGGCCTGACAAAGATTTAATCTGTGTCATTTGAATGGTGGGATTTTGCCTCGGTCTTTGATACCGGACACACCCAAATCATCTCTAAAACCCCCCTCCTGTAATTTCAGGTGATCGCTATTCACGAGTGGTGTTTACATCAACAGAAGGAGAGAACTTATGGAATTTGAATGCAATTAAGTCAATGTGCAATGTAGATAACTTGAGGGTAAGTAAAGATGGCGTTTAATTTGTTTAACTTGCAGGAATGAAGGGTGTATTTGAAACTTTGTGTTGCTGCCTGTTGCCATCCCGTAGCACGTAAGAGGACGTCACGTTGTTCGCATCCTTTTCAAGTTCAGCATGCAGACAAAGCTAAAAAATAGGGGAATTTATTTGGTTTCGTTTATAACGCCGTCCAGAGGATGGA
>JAOXJM010000023.1:13807023-13853015 GCA_026413425.1 Tringa solitaria | reverse complement strand
CACAGAGGTGTCCAGGTTTCTGTGCGGCGGCTTGACATTTTTTATTTTTCTCTCTCTCTCTCTGAATCTATTTATTTTGCCACTGAAAAAGTGAAAGAAGAGGAAAAGCGATAAAGGAAATCAACTAAACAAAAAGGGCAAGAAACCTGAAGCTTCTTTAATCCAGGGTTTCTTTTTTTTTTAGGAAGATGATTCTGACAATAAGATTTTTGCTGGAAATTAATATTTTAAATGGTTCCTGAAATGAAGAAGAAGAAAAAAAAAAAGCCTCAATCTGATAAGGATAGCTGGTTCTTTTTAAGAACTTTGATCTTTTTCCTCCCCCTGGCCTTTGTGCAGCTTTGTCTCCCATTTATGTAAGTCACAGGCTGGTCTTTTCATTCCAATTTGGAAGGAATGTCAGGTATGCCCGTGTCAAATTGCCTACATAACCCTCACTGCTTTAAGGCACAGGCTGACGTTGTCTCTGTGTGACAGTGTCTGAGGAGTCTAGTTTAGCGCTGTCACCTCAAGGTAAAGATACCTTCTACGCTGGCTTCTTCAGGTAACTCGATTAAAATCAGCGTCTTCCCAGACTCAGCTCTGCCGTGCCATTAGGCACACGGGGCAACACGAGTCCCCACAAAGAGAGTCCCCACAGATAAAATTCAGCTCCAGTGAAGTCTAAATTCCTCTTCATTTTAGCACTGTAGGATTTGAAGAAAAATGCCTTTCTTTCTCCCATATTGATGAATTTGCTACTTGGAGATGACTGAATCTCCAGAATCCTTCACCTCCTTTCCTTCTTTTCTCTCAGGAAAAGTTACATCTTCTTTCAAGCACTGGCATCCCCCTGGCCTACCAGTGCTTAAAAAATTCAGCAATCACTCTGTGTTTATTTGGGCGGGTTTGATTCTCATCAAGATGTTCTTTTAGCATTGTGCCAATTTCCTTTGCTGTATACCTTAATTTCTATTTCAATTTCCTTCTCTTCCAATCTCAAATTAGTCTGTCCCAGTAATAGGTAGTTCTGTTTCTTTGCTTATTTCCATGTTTCACACAAAAACTGTTTATGATACCTCTTCCTAGTACGATAACCTTTTTTTTTTCCCCAAGTATGATACCTTTTCCAAGTACCTTTTGCTTAGCAAAGGTACTTGGAAATTTAGGGGTGTTATAAGAACTTGATAACTTTCTATAAGATAACTTTTTATATAAGATAACTTTTTAATATCTAAAAGCAAACCTTCCTTCCTATGAAGCAAAAGCTTTTACAAGTTGGAAAGAGGCAGGTCATCAAGACCGTACAGTGACACTGCTATCACAGAAAATGGCTTGTATTTCACACTGAGGTGTTTGGTTTCTCCACCCAGTCTTTGGGCAAAAACCATGTCTTTGGGTTTGTCTTCTGTTGGAGCACAGATTCAAACGTGTATCATTGAGTTCAGAGTGGGGTTCCTTCCCGTATGAATTATTTAATTATTCCTCAAAATTCTGTAGCTGATTCCGTTTCACACCTCGCACCTCTTCGAAGATCTCTATCTAGTGTTGACATCCTTGGAGATAGGTGTTAGTTTAGATTCATCCCACCTGTCAGATGTTGCTTGGAAATGAGGCAGAAGCCTGGGCTGGAGTGTGACTTCTTCCACAGGATACTAGTGCTATATAAAAAGAAATTATAGGTGCTGAAAAACTTCTGTGACTTAACTGATCTCCCGAGGTACTGGCACTTAACCATCCCGTGAACCCACTTCGTCCTAGGTCAGTTGCGTGTGTGCTTAGCTTTGGGAAATAGTCTTGGTTCGTAGTGTGTGCAAATGGAGTGGAAATCACAGAAGCCACTTAGGTATAATCCAAAGCCAAATACGGTACTCAAAACTCAAAGAATTTGGCTTTGAAGTGTCCTTGATCGATTACCCGGTTCTTCCTGTTTCAGTAATAGCTTCTCTGATTCTTTCTCTGCGAAATGAAATTGCATTATGAAATTACATTAGTGCTCACTGAGAGAGTACCAGCTATCTAACCTGCCATTTTATATATTGATTGAAACGCTGAGAGACAAGAAAGTCATGATTTATAACAGTACAGTGAAAAACTGAGAAACAGATGAGGTAAGGTCACCAAACATGAAAGAGGAATGGGAGCTGAGCATGTTCCTGCGAAGCACAAGCCTGACAGGGCAGGATATGAGGGGCTCTTATTCCCCAAACCAAGTTTGGTTTGCTTAGTTCTTTTATTTTTCTATGTAGTCTTAGCAACCTGTATGCAACAAAAACTACGGATAGTAAGACTGTGTAGTACTACCTAATCCAGAACTTCTTACTTACAAATCTCAAACATACTTCAGGAAGGTAAAGTACCAGAGATGTTCCAAGGTAATTACCTGGCAGGTGGGTGGGAGAGCCAGGTCAGCCCCAGCACTCATGAATCCCGGGCCAGGAGTCTGTCCTTTTGGCTGGATTGTCCCTAATCATGAGAGCAAGGAAGGGTGATGGCAGGATTGTGGTGTCGGTCACAGTTGGACATATCTAGACAAGTGACATTCAACTGCAACTGGTTTGTGTGGCGCTTTCAGCTTTGCCAGCCTTGGCCACGAGGGAGGAGCACAAGAGTATCTTTTAGGGGAGGGTTTTTTAAAAACAAGATTTTTGTTTTAATTGCTGTTTACACGTTCCACCCTTTGCCCTTTTTCAGCTGCGGGGAGATCTTGTTCTATTTTAAAAGCTAGGGCAGGAACTGGAGGCTTAGAGACGGCAGCCAAATCAAACAGGAATCTCACCAACCTAATAGAGGGTTGGCTGATAATAAAGGCTATCTTCCCAAACCTTTAAAGCTCCGTTCTTCCAAAGACACTCCCTTATCTGCAGCCTCTGGCTTCCCATGAGAGGGTACAAACATCTCCCTAAGCGGCAGGGCATCCTTTGACATTAAGAGGAAAGTACAGCCCAAGATAAGTTGAAGAGGCTTTTATGTCTAATCGCAGTGAGCATTCAGAGACTGTGAATGTCTTTTTATCCTGAGTTGTTGGGGTTTGTTTGGGGTTTTTGACGGGGAACACGTTTTGCTCAGAGTTTTATTACATCCCTCATGGCTTTTTTTTTTTTTTTTTTTTTCAGCTGGGCTGTCAGTGCGGTTCTTGTTTGGTCAACACTTGGGTGTTTACTTGGCATCTTCAGTATATAAAACTCACGCTGTTCGCATGGCTTCCATGCAGCCAATTCTGCTAGTATTTTAAGGCTCTGCCTAATGCGGCTTGAGGGTAAATGTTTTCTGACTTTAACGTTGTATCTTGCTCACAGGACCAAGTTTTGATGGCTTTTTTTTTTCCTTGGCAGAGGTTTCAGTTTTGTCAATTCACTGCTATTCCTCGTTAGAAGTTTTTTTTCTTTAAAGAGGTAGCAACGTTTTAATTCTTTTTTCATAGGTGTTGAGCTCCCATCAGTGAGCAGCTCATCGAAAGCCCAGCTCACTTACATACAAATCCATCTGTACATCCGTGTGACTGCTGAAGGCAAGACCCAGCTAGTAAAAACCTTCTCTTCCAGGAGCGCTGGGCTCCGATGCCTTCTCCAGGCTCACTCATCCCTGTTCTCTGTCCCTTCCCTGCCCTTGACCTAAACCACTGCTCTCCTGGCAGAGGGGCTCTCACCCAGAGCCTGACGCAAGCCGCCCCGTTGTTGACCTGAAGGACTGATGCTGAAGGACAGGAGGCGGTTTGTGCCATAGGCTTTGCTTCTGCTGCACTCCAGACTGCCTGGCTGGGAAGATGCTGGGACTGACCTTTCCCTCCCAGCAGCAGTGCCCAAGGCCTCCCTCTTCTGCTCCCTGGGAGCCAATTAGAGAGAAAACAAAGACCTTTCAGCACAAGATTTGCCCCTGTGGCTTAGCAGCAGTGGAGGCTTTACTCAAAGGCTGTCTTAAACCTTCTCCTCCGTAGCCCATGAGTGAGGACTGGGAGTCCCTCAGGTGTTCCCGGTAACCACCGCAGCCCCTTCACGCTGGGTGTCTTCCCCCCATGTTCCAGCTGCCCTTCCACTACCTTCATTTCTTTCAAAAAATGAAAATGTCCCTTAAGGCTCGTGATGCAAACTTTGTTTTTAGATAAAGCGCAGGCATTCAACTACCATCATTAACCTCCTGTTTTAAAACCTCCATTTTCAGATCAGTTCCCTACAGGCTAATTTTTCTGTTTGCAGGAATGTGTGAGTGATGCACAGATGCTCTGTCTGGATACTTTACCTATTCATTAAGTTTGATTAGATAGCGTTTGCACTCCGCCATCTAAGAGGGAGCCACTTTCTGATATAATTAGTGTTCCTCCAATTAGGATAAATGGCTGTTTCATTACTTTTAAGTGGGTCATTAAAGTGCCATTGCTGTCTCCTGCCTCTGGAGCTGACAAGGGTACCTGCAGGCTCCTTTTGGCAAAGTCAAACCTAATTTCAGGAGGCTGATGGAGAAGGCAATGTACCGGGGCAGATGCTGCTTGTGACTCTTGCCAACAGTAGTTCCTGGGGAGCTGATTTCCCTGTGTGCTTCATACTTTGATTTACTGATGAAACACAAGTACCTCTTTGCAAATGCACCTTTTGAAGAAGTTCCTGGAGGCATCAAAAACTGGGAATTATTCAAAATAGATATTAGTAAGCTTCTGTTACCACGTGAATTCCTGTTATCGCTGTGGAAGTGTGTGGTTGTCGCAGGGAAGACACAGAGATTGCGCCTTACGAAGAGCAATCCTTGCATCTTTGTTTTCTCATCCCCACATTCATCCGCAAGGACGTCTTCTCCCCAGGGTTCATGCTATTTGCCCGTAACCTGGGTGTAGCAGCCCTTTCTGTTTCTCTCGCAGAGGCCTTGCAATTCCTGAATCATTAGATACTACAGTGCTGTAAACACCATTTTCTGAGAATTGGAGGGCAGATTTCTGGCCCACATCAGAAAATTGTGACTCATATTTTGGGAAGGGAGAGAGACATCTATTTTTTTGCAAGGGAGATTTGAGAGCAGCGAGTCACGATGGTGGTGTTTTTCTGTGACTTTTCCTTTTTAGATGTGGAATTCATAGAATGGCTGCATATTTTAAAAATGCTTGAGGCCCCATCTGCAGGAGAATAATCTTGATCATTTTGGATGCTGTAAATCAGATGCTGGTCCAGGGCTGAGATCATCTGATTCTCCCCATCAAGATCTAATACTGTTTTAAAAATTTCTCAAGAAGGGATAAGATTTTGGAAAACAAAGATTATACTTCTTGCTGTGGGATTAATCTACTCAAGATGTAGTAAAAATGCCTTTTTTTTTAACTAAAAGATTTATGGAACTCCCCGGGTATCCTTCTATTGATGAAACTGGGTCAGATCTTAGATTGCTTAAAATACGAAGAGCCCATTTGTTTTTCTCTGCATTTTTTCCCCTCTAATTTTCTTTGAGTTTCAAGCCCTTTTGTTTTCTTCTGCCTTGTGGTCCCTGGTTCTCCTTTCACAACGATGTAATTGTGTGAGACTTCTCCTCCCCAGTTCATCCAGTTTACAGCCACCTAGACACTTCTCAGGCTCTCATCTTGGATGACTCATCAAAGCCAAAATGCCCATTAATCAGCCACCATCTTACTGAAGAGGTTTACTGCTAGTAAGTGTATTAGTACTGAAGGAAAAAAAATTGTTCAAAGGTGTTTTTCCCATCCTCCTCAAAGTCAGTGGATGTAGGGCAGGCGGGCTCCAAGCATTATCCTCCCCAAGCACTTCTCAGCGGGTAGATCGAAACACGCAGAGCAGTCACAAAAGGCAAGTGGGAGCTAGGCAGGAGGGATTAGATCTTGAGGAATTTTATTTAATTAACCTTCCTGCTAAAGCAATCACAGCTCACTTCTCAGACTCTTTACCCTCCTAGGTCATGTTTTCTCTGTCAAACTGTGGAGCAACACACAGAGCTATATAGCTTTCCTGGTATGTTTGATTTAAAAAAAATAATACAAATATTTCTGAAGTGACATGAAGGTATAAACAGATGGAGCATGAAAATATTTACTGCTGCATAAACAGTTATCAGCCTGACAAAAATCTGGCTCTCCGTGGGAGGCAAACCTGAGTCTCACACCTTGAGCCACTTGTGACAAAGCTTTGCATTGATCCCAGGTGCTGCTTCGCAAACTGGGGCTTGATACATCTCTAGCCTTCGCAGAAAGTCAGAATGAACCCAACAGCTTCTGCCTAAAACCTCTGCTGGTTTTGCTGTGGATGGTGTAGCAGCTTTTAGTATAGGTGCTGCCTTCAGATACCTGTCCCAGGAGAACAGAATGACGTTTTGCAAAGCCAAACTTCAGTGACATCAAGCCCATCGTGGTAGTTCCATCGGGCTTTATTAATGCCTGTATCCTGGAGCTCTAAAGAGGAGGGTCTGGCCAAAGGTTCACAGGTTCAGGAAGGATGTGCTGCTTTGTCAGGCCAATGAAGCACAGTCAACAGGATACGGGGAGATCTCCAGCCCGAGTGTAAGGGCTACCAAAGGGTCACTGGAAGAAAAGCTGTGGAGTACAAGCTGTGTCCCTCCAGAGCCTCTCCTGCTAAACTTCTTCCTTCAGCGGGGTAAAGCTGAGGTCAGAGAGCAGTTAAGTAAGCAATCTAAAAACTGTGCGTTCTGAGGTCATCTGAGAAGCAGCAGAACCTCCAGCATGGCAGAAGGAAGGGGGAGGCTTTGGAGAAGAGCTGCTGTTGGGCTTCTGCAAGATTCAGGTCTGTTTGGTGGGTTTCATCACCCATAGCTATGTCTCATGTACGTGGAGTATGGGCCATGTTCTCCTATAGGAGAACACACATGTAAGAAATGCAACTTTTTCTCTGAAAATTGAGAAGGCAGAACAGCCCAGCCATAGTGGTGACTTGCAGCTACCTAAAATATTCTTCTGCAGATATTCCTGATGGGTCCCCAGGTTATAGTGTCAGGCCTCTTTCCTAAGTGCTTGCAGATACTGAGTACATGGAAACCTGAGGCGAGTCAGGGGATGCTTCATAAACCATGGATCCTGCAAGAAACCCACGGAGAGGAACTGAGTGGCAGAAATTACTGTTTATTAAGAATGGTGTCCCTGGTGCCGCTCCCTGAAGTCAACTGGTGGTGTCTGAGCAGGTTGTCCCAGGTTCCTTGTTGAGTGAGGAAGATGAAGCTGGTAGAGTGGCCATTGCCACCTCCTTGTTCTGTTGTAACCCATCATGGGACATGCTAACGTTTTCTGTATGCCCTGGCCTTTCCTCCCCGCAGGGCACAGGACGGGTGGCAGAGCAGCGGATGGGTCCCCAGCATCCTGGCCTGCCTCGCTCTCCAGGGTCAGGCCAATCTTCCCCAAAATATTTACTCTCAAGCATTTCATAGGCCTTCCTCTTTATCTCTGGGCTTACAGGTTGCTTATTCCTCTCTCATGAGCTCCACGGTACGCGCTTCGACAGTGCACATGTCCCGGTGTGGAAATAGCTATGGTGCCAAATCCTCTAAATATTGTAAAATTCCAAGACCCAGTCCAAGCCTCCTAAAATAGCATGTCTGAGCAAACTTCCTGGGGCTTTTTAAACAGCCTTCTGATGTGTGTGCCGGGGGATGAATGGAACTGTGGATTTCTGAAGTGCCAAGAGGGTGAATGTGTGTGTACCCAAATGAGAATATTATGAATGAGTCTCTTCAGAGAAGAACACTGATGAAAAGGACACTGTTAGCAAAAACGACCACAGAAGTATGAGCAAATACTCGAAAGGAAGAACACCCAGGGGGAGTGGGTTCCCACTTTCTAGTGAACTACATTATTTTCAGAAGTCATGCTAAATAGGAAAGATTTTCCAGCTTTAGGAAAAACCTGAAATAGCGACTGTCCTCAGTGGAAGTTCTTCTGGATGTGAACACAAGTGCCAGTGTCCTTCCGTGGCTACAGACAAGCCTATGGATTCCTCTCTTAAGAGGAGAGTAAGTTAAAAAAGTTAAGCCCTTATCTGTCTTCTGTGTTTACCTTGATCCATCGGCATGGTGTTTAAATGTCTCTCAATTTTAATGTATTTTTAATTACAGCACCCTTAAGACAGAGGGCTTATGCTAGTCTTCCCATGGAAAAGATAAAGAAGTGAGGCATGAAGAGAGTGATTTGCACAAAATTCTTTAAAAGTTCATTTTGTCTCCTTTATTTCAGGTTATTGGTCTCTTATACCATTCTGTACCTTTCATTTAGTCCCTGCCTCCACACTGTGAGTAGATGGTGAGTTGATGGGGCCAGTGCCCTCTGTAGTAATGCAGCTCCTCTTTCTTTACCCTGGAAACTTCGTTTGCTTCAGACATAATTTCCTTGCAGCCGTTGTAGTTGGTAGCTCTTTTGTTTCTCTGGGTTCTTCAGCTCTTTCAGATCAGACTACAGATCTCTCGCAACCTGTCTTTTCTTTCATGAAGTGATTTGTTTCCACCTTCAGCCAGAACTGCACAAAGATGGAAAACAGGGCAGAAAACAGAATAGGCTTTTCTAATGCCTGTCTGAAGTTTTAGGAATAAAAAAGAAGAAATACCTTTGTTATTTAAACTAACCAATCTCTGTCGTTCCCAGCTCGAGTCTGTTCTCTATCAAGTCACATTCCAAATTACTCCCGATAAAGAAGTGTACAGACAGAACTGAGTGAAATACCACTAGCTTTGTATTAACGGCTGGCCGACATTCTCCTCTTGCTGAACGTGTCCCTGAAGAGTATTGAGGGATTTTGCAAAGGTGCTGTGTGTTCTGGATCCTGCCTCTGGCCGGAAAAGCGTGGTCCAGACTTCAGAGATGGACTGAGAGGAAGGGCTGTGATTAATCTGTGAGTTTTCTCAGCAATCTGGGTTGTGCCTATAGTAGACGTACCATAAATGGTTTGTGGATCTTCCCTCAATTGTATTTAATCACACACAGGTTCCTGCCAGGCGACACAGGGTTCAGCTGTTGTCAGTCCTTGCTTTCCAGCACAGGACGGTCCTTTCCTGGGTGGCCGCAAACCCATTTGCAACGAAAGACAGTCGAGGGATGTTTGACAATGTGGAACTGAGGAGGTTACAAAAAAAAAAAGAAAAAAAGCAGTTAAAGTTTGAATTTAAAGAAGCTGACACTGAGAATTGCAAGGTGCCTCCAGGAGCAGTTGGAACGCGTTCACTTTGCAGCTTGAAGGCTGTTCTCTCCGAGAAAAGAGTGAGAAATTCAAGGCCTGCTTTTCAGGAGTGTGGAATGTTTATGTCAGGGGGGCTCACACTCTTACAACAAAGTGATTCGCCCTGGCATTTCTCACCATCCCAAAGGAAAAGCTGGGTGCACGGGCCTGGGATTTTCCTTTCATGAGCCATTGTGGGAGTAAATTCTGGAACAGCAGATCTTTGGAAAAAGAAGGTTATAGATGGGATATGTTCATTCATTTCTTGTACTTCCGACCATTAATTGCCTCACCTTTTTTTTATTTTTTTCCGTATTCACATTAAATTTTTAGGCTCCGTTACTTTGAAGCGATGTATCCAAATGGCTCATTCCAAACATTTTCCTGATCACTGATGAAATTTTAGTATCTTAGAGTTCTCAGAAGAGAATTCATGTGTTTAAAAACCTTCTCCCTATTCTCCCTACTCATTGCTGCCATTCCCACCGGTGCATCTTCACCTGGACTAAGCTGTATGTATGTCCTCCACTGCTTTTCCTGTTGCTCTTAATTTACAAGCCCTCGTCAGAAGTACCAGCCCACACGGCCACCTGAAAAGTGTTAGCAACTCCCAGTGAAGTGCCCAGTGAATTCTTGCTCCTATCCTGAACAGGCTCAGATCATCCCAAAATCACTGCCACTTGAGTTGGCAACTGCCAAGGAATCTCCAGCTGCCTTCTCCTCCCTTGTGGCAAACTGGTGGCACATTAAAGGGGAGGCCTTACACCATTAATTGGTTCTACAGACAAATAGAAGACTTAAGTTTCTAAAGTAATAAAAATGCATGTTGTAAAACTCCTACAAAACAGAGCAAACAGACCCAATAGCTTATCTTTTGTCAAACCTGAGTTCTCTTCCCAGAGAGCCGTGATGAAAGGTACGTAACTTCATTCTCTCTCTGCCTCAATTCCTCAGTCTTTAAAGAGAAGATAATAAAATGCACTTATCTTTATAAAGCACTTCAGTTTCACTACTACAAGGAACCACATGTACCCAATACCTATGTTTTGATACTGCATCTGATCACAATGCTGAAATTACTTTGCCGATTCGATTTTTAGGAAGAGCATCAGCAGACTTTGTGGCTTGAAGTGCTTAGCTTTGAGCGGCGACGTGAAAAGGTTACAACAGCCCGCTATGTATAATCCTGACGCCAAAAAAAACCAACCACCCTGCCACACCAAACTGTTGTTTTGTATGAGGGTTCTCTGTTTGCTCCACTCCTCTCCGTGCAGGCTTGAGGCAGCCCGATGCTGCTGCTCTTACGCCGTGGGAGCTTGCGTGCAGGTGACCAGCCCGGTGCAATGACTGCTCATAGACCCATTTCTGCAAGAGGCTGGCGAACTGGGAGAGACCAAGGTACTCTAAACAGCAGTGTACCATCTGGGACACACTAAATAAAGTGAAGCCTCCTTTGATACTTACTGATGTTTACATACCATGTAATTATTATTATCATTGAAAATCCCGACTTCCTTTCTTTGAACATAATGTCTAAACAGGAAAAAGCTAACCTTCCTGTTTGGAGAATTGTTAGTTTCAGAAGAAATATATTTTTCTCTCTTACTTGCAGTTTTCAAAGATTTTATTTTTAATACAAATGGAAAAGACAAACAATAGGCTATCTAAGAGGAAGGAAAACCACATGTCTGAAACAAACAGAGTCTGCTATGAATAGATAGTCTTTGCGCTATGAAATAACTCATGTCATACCTATATACTGACTTTAGCATATTGGGAAAGGAAATGTAGACTTATTTTTGGCACCCACTACACTGTATGTGCACAAGACAGAAAGCAAAGGTAAGGTCAGAAAGGGAAGAGAAGCCTCCTGTCAGTCTGTACAAACAGCAAGAAGGCATCGTGCAGGAGCTGGGTTGGCCCAACAATAACGTTTAGATGTGATGGAAGGCTGACTAATAAGGCTGGATTTAACATTTCTGGTACCTGCCTGGCATCCAGTGTTCTCTCTGGTTCTAGTCAGTGCCCACTGTGGCCTTCTGGGTAAACCTCAGCCTCTAAACTTTGCTTTTGTAGCTTTTGTTCAGTTGGAGGAAATACTGGTAGAGCAGCACCTGCAGTTCTGGTCCAGGTACATGGAATCTTTGGTGGCTGCCAGAAGCAGCACTGGGAGGGTTGAAGACCAAGATGCTCAGCTCACCTTTGTGAGGGACCACACAGAAAAAAGGTAACTGAAAACTAAGTATTAAAAATTGCTCATACCTAAGAGCAGAACGAGCTGTTTGACATCCCAAGTGTGTATGATACTTTCTCAGAGACTGACAAGCAGCCTCAGGGAATAACCACCAGAAGAGTCCTCATAAGGACTACTTATGATACTGTATGGGAAGTCTTCACACTGTCGCTTCTCCTTCAGGTTATGTCATTACAGTGAAGGCTGTAGTTTTGCTGATCCTATTTAGCAGCAACAACTAAAAAAAATCTTGCAAGAATGAAAGAAATGTATGTGATGTAAGGTCACTGCCCAGAGCGGGCTGGGAAGCTGGGCAGGCCAGCCTGTCTTTTCTTCACCACCTTCCTAAAGCTCTACCTTACTCAAGGCATGACTGATTTAGACGTACTTCATAGTGAAGCAGAAGTCCTGAAATACTTGGATTATTTTTTAAAGCCCTGGCTCTTGCTTTCATGGACTGCATGAATATCCACCTTCTTACAATCATGGTGAAAGTGTAAAAATGTGGTCTTACAGAGTCAAATACCAGACATTTATAATTATTTTCTAATCTCTTGCATTTTTTACACTAGATTTCTGATTTTGGAAGCCTTACTTTACAGAACTGCATGTGCTTGCTGTTGGCAGTACCATATAGTGCAAAGAAACCTTGCAAATATTTGCTGCTTTCCCAGAGATTCGCTGCTTCTGTTCCATTTGCAGCGTCTCCACCGCTCGCTCCTGCTGCTCAGCTGTGTATTGCTCTTCATCGGTAAGTATTTTGCCAGGTATGGGCCTTGCTTTGGGATTTAACTGTGGCTGCTGCTATTCACAGTTCCAGCAAGAATAGAACACGTTAAAGCCATTGTAAAATAATTGGCACCACATGAAACAGAGAAGATGGGATCCAATAATCGGAAACCCAGATGGTCCTTGGCAGTGAGAAGCAGGAGAGCTGTCATGCTGAAAAGGACCCCGAAGTCAGCAAAGACAGCAATGATGGACACTGACTGAAAACTACCAAGGTGACAGAGCTATCAACATGGTGAGTGGCCCCTCTGAGGAGGAGTTAGCAATTGGGATTTGCAAATATAATTGGATAACACTTTGCTGCAACAGGTAGGCATGTCAGATGGGACAGGAGGGAGAAGCCTGATTTCACTGGGTGTGAAATAACAATCACATAAAATGTGAAATAAAATGTGGGCACATCATTGGCTTCTGTTACCCTCCACAGGAGTAAGTTTGTAGAACTGGGGTTCTGGTTCTGACAGCCTTGATTTCGAGTAGGAGTCCATGCCCTCTTTGGCCTCTGAGAGGCTCTTGCTGCTGAACCACACTGCCTGCTTGACCAGTTAACATATAGAATATATATTGCAATGGTAGGGGTAGGATTTTCCTATTAAATATCTGAGCTGATACCATGTGGCACTGAGTCACTGTCCTATGAATATTCCCTGTGCTGCTACTGCAAATAAATTCACCAGCTTCCGTCTTAATAGCTCTCTTTAGAGCCAGTGTCACACTTCACACCCTGTTCTGGACGCTCTCCAACCAGTTAATGTCTTTCTCTGAGGAGGGCGAGTAAAACCGATGAGAGTATCCTTAACTAAAGAGCCATAAAATTCTAATAGAGCAGTAATGTTCCCAGCGAGCCTGAAGGGAATCTGATCAATAATTATGAGGTTGAGGCACAACTGATGGCTTTAATTCATCAGGCATAGTCATTCTCCGTTTCTGTACAGGATGCTTTTGCGGTTCTCGACAATTTCCCCAGACTTTGCCATTTAAGAAGAGGTGACTCTGCAGAGGTGGTGATCGGGGTCCTATGACCTATTTGAAGTCAACGTTTCATCGTATAGGACAGACTGGACCAACTGCACTGTTGTGCGAGCCTCAGGGTTGGAGTGGCTTCACAGTGAGTAAAAAAGAAAGTTATTTTGGATCTCTCTAAAATTTGACACTGCAGTTATCCATATGCCTGCAAACCACTCCACAGTCAGGAACAGTTCAGCTCCTTGCCATAGAATTGGCAAGGGACAGATGAGGGCTGGGCTACTTCTGTTTCTGAGTTGCCTCTGAGGTAGAAAGAAGTTTTCCCAGCTGCTCCCGGCACAGGCTTGATCTCTTTAAGTTTCCAAAATGCTATATAAGCAAGGAGGCAGACAATGAAATTTCATCCAAAGGTTTTATTAGAACCTTTATGTAAAAATTCAGACTTTTCCACAGACTGAAGTAAATGTGAGTTTTATGTCGACGCTTCCCACCGGTGGCATAAGCATGAAGTAGGCAGAAGCATTTCAAACAAAATGGAAAAGCCTTGGTAAAGCCGTCCTGCTCATCTCTGTATCTGTGTGTCATTCCTGCATCCGAGGGTTGGCAGAAGTAAGTTTTAAGTACCTGAACTGACAGGAGTGGCTTCTAATATACAATCAGGTCCTAACTGGAGAGAGCTGTCAGTTAACACTTGACCAAAAATGTTTTGTGACATTCATTCAACTATAATATAAGTATGTTTTTAAAATTGCCATCTCTTACACCATGTACAGATCCATAGCCTGAATAGCCTAGACCTGCATGGGATCTTCATCGTACAGATTTCCTTCCCACTTTGGCTGTCTGTCACTGGTTTTGATGTGGAATACTCCCTGGTATAACCTCTGACTTTAGAGGATGCCTGTAAATACTTGCGCTGGTTGGGGGAATAAAAAAGGAGAAAGGTCAGACATTTTCAGAGCTGAAATGCAGGAGGTGGCTTTTCTGAGAGCCCATGGGGGCTCTGAGAAGCCAGAGCTGCTGGTTCTTTTCCAGACCTGCCTCTGCAGCATTGTTTTTTCCCTCATGGCAGCAATTGCAGTGGAGGGAGGCAGGAGGAGTTTGGGAAGCCCTGGCTGATCTCTGAGCCAACAGCGACACCCAGGGCTTCAACAGCACAGGCCATCCCTTTTCCAGCCTGCTCGGAAAATTTTCCAAGATTTAGCTCTTTTCTGTTCCTGAATTGAGAAAGAAGCAGTATTTTACTGTAGTAATTTTATCAATAGAAAACCTGTGTACTGGTGCACTGAGCGTAAATTAGATCAGCCACAGGCACAGCTATATTCAAACGATTGTATTCACATGAAGTGGATTGTACTTTTTCATCTCCATCAAAGTAGCTAAGACGGTATTTGTTTGCAGCTAAGGTCAAGACAGAGAGCTTACAAAACCTCCCATTCCTGCTTCCTCACTAGAGCAAAAAGCTCACTGAAATTACATTGGTAGGCTTTTGTTGAAGAAATGTATGAACTGAAGTGAACAGTACACTCAAGGAGTGTGTCACCATGGAAATAATAGGTGCGGGTTCTAGGAACACTGAGTCTGACTTTTATTAAAATGACCCTGAACAACCCCCTGAAGACACACACCTGAACAAACAGTGGTAAAATGATTAGAGAGATAAGAGAGTACCAGGCATTAATGATTCTACGAATATGTTTCAACAGAAGCAAAAAAAAAACCACCTTAGAATTGATCAGGGCACAGGATGTAGAGAGAATAACCCAAATTACACACCAGTTGCCTGTACTTTCCGTTCCCAGAATGGCCAGCAGTCACTGGGCTAGTGGCCACGTCACCAGCTACAGCCCATAGGGCTGCTGAGGTAGTTTCTTGTTTGCGTCTCCAGCCCAGGTTCACTTCAGGAGAGTGAGGGAAGGGGGAAACCTCTCTGCAGGGCAGGAGGCAGCTCCACTGGAAAATCACCAGGCAGCAAATGAAGCAGACCCACGACCGTGGTTTTTATCATCAAGCAGAGAAGCAGTGGAGGGGAAGGGGGTGAATGGAGTTCAGGGTTTGTACATTCCAGCTGAAAGGCTGAGGCTAATTGAGTGGAAAACAAATAAATGAAATCTGCATTACACCAATTTAAAGCAGAAAGGTGTGAAGTCCTGATGCCACCTTGAAGCAGAGCATGAAAAGTTCAGAAAGCGCAGGAGTAAGTAAGCCATGAGCGGGTGGACAGGCTGGGCCATACATGAAGCATCCTTGGTCACTCCTGCAGAGTACCATGGGCTCTTCTTAGAAAAAACCCAACCGAAACAGACCTGTAAGGAAGTAAGTAGCACTCCCAAAATCAAGGCTAAAGTGCCTGAAGCTGAGCAGCCAAAATGTGAAGCATCTGTGATTCGTTTAATTCGTCTTAAAATGTGTGTCATAGTCCACAAAATAATTGCACTTTCATATATCTGCTGGTCGCTGTCAAGCTGTTTCCATGTTTAGTAGGATGCATACTGAAATAGTTATTTTTTCCCCTGCTTTTTGAGGAAAGATGAAGCAAACTCCTGTTTATTCCTGCCCTGGTGTGGCTGGAAAAGGGGGCATTTAGAAAGCCAGCAACCCAAACGCTATCCATGCGAGACTGTTGCTACTGTCTGCAGCTCGATAACACTGGCTTTCTTTCTCACTTTTTTTTCCTTCAGAATTTGGCAGGAAAGGTCATTTAAAAACCAGTCTACATCTTGATAATCTTCAGGCCACCGCAAATACCGGCTTCTTTGTAAAAAGTTTCGAATCGGTTTGTGTTTCATCAGTTGATATTGAGAAAGTGACCCGACCACTACCATAATGAGGACATCTTTCAGATCACAGAAGTACCTGCTCTGGGCAACATTAAAGGCTTCCACACACCACCCATCTTTGAGAAACTGCCTGGTCACTATGCAAACTGTCTTCCTGCTGTTCCAAATGGCATCACGAATATTGTTGATGTGTTCTTCCCCAGGCAAGAAATCTCTTTCCTCAAAGCACAAGGTAAATCTGTTTTTCTTAAAATACTGTGAATCCAGGTGCTTTAGCAAAGAGTTCTGGACCCATTCAAAGTCATTTTTGCTGTAGCACAAATACGCATCGTATTTGTATTCGCTTTTATCTGCTACTTGTGGACGGCTGCCTATAATTTTTTTGGTGATAGTTTTATACCAGACAAAACAAATCCCCCGGCACCGAGTAAAAATGATGACTGCCGTCAGAAACACCAGGAGGGTGACGGAGGTGAAGACAAACACCGAGAAACTGAGCTCCTCCAGGAGTTCATCTTCCTCACAGCCATCGTAGGTCAGAGAGGACAGTGGCTCCCCTGCAAAAGCAGGTGGGTACACACAGTACCTGTCCGACTGCGAGCCGGCCAGGGTTACGTTGGTGTTGTTCAGCCACACCAGCAGGCTCTTTAAAGCACAATTACAGACATAGTTATTATGTGTTATATCCAGAATGCTCAAAGTCATAAAGACTTCCGGCTCGGGGGAAAAAAGCTGGTTTCCGGATAAGTTTAGGTCGGTTAGGCTTTGTGGAAAAAGTCCAGGTGAAATATAAGACAAGAGGTTGGAAGCTAGATTAAGCTTTTTTAGAGATGTTAGTCCTCTAAAGATCTCCTGTGGAAGAGAACTAAGGTAGTTGTTATTCAGGTGTAGGACCTGAAGTTTGGACAGTGCCCTGAACACATCCAAACATAAATCTCTCTCCCACACAAGCTGTAACATGTTTTTGCCTAGATCCATATAGATTAACTGATTGTTTTCGATAACATTATGACTTTTCACACAGTACGAGAAGCGGTTCTGTTTTAAGAAGATATACTGCATGCCTGGAACTTGGAAAAGACTATACAGGTCCCCCAGGTTTGCCAACCAATTTCTTTCTAATTCAAGGTACACTGCTGCTATTTTTGTGCCAACTACAGACATTAGCTTGTTGTCACTTAAAAAGGCAGAGGTCAGATGTGGAAAGGAAGGGAGTCTTTTAATGGCATTGTCTTGGAGGTAAATTATTTTCAGATTTACTAAGTTACTGAATGATTTTTCACCAATCATCCCAATGTGATTTTGCTGTAAATCAATAAGTATTACGCTATGCAGACCCTCAAAAGTATAATCGTACAACTCACCTAAAAGATTACTTGAGAGATTGAGAACTTTTAGGTTTCCCAAGCCAAAAAATGCTTGCCTTCGGATTTGATTTATCTTGTTTTTGAAAAGGTTCAGAAATTCCAGATTACCAAGGCTTTGAAAGATTAAAGAATTGAGAGAAAAAATATAACCATGTGAAATATCAAGCAAATTAAGATCACTTCTTGCTAGTCCAGCAAATGTATCAGTATCTGGATTTTTTAAGTTATCAAAGCCAAATCCTGAACCCATTATGTGAACGTTAAATATTATAGAACCGATTTGAGTCCCTTTAATGGCAGTACAGAAATATTTGACTTTCTCTGTGCTCCAGCCATTGTCACCAATGTCTAGTGAGTTGAACGTAATATTTCTGAAAGGATTTGGGCATTTGGCCCAGGCCGTCCCATCTGTCTTGTACAAATGATTTGAACGGAGGCTAAAAAATAAAAAGTGTTTTCCTTGGAAGCTGGTAAGATTGCTTTCACACAGGTTGGATATCTTGTTGAATTTCAGGTTCACCTTTTTCAGGACTGTTAGATTATAAAATAAGGGATGAGGCCGAAGTTTTGTGATTTCGTTCCCTGAAAGATCTAATTCCTCTAGTGAGATCAGCTCTTGAAAGTAACGTTCCTCCAGGATGGAATCTCCAAGGTCATTATGAAACAGACGGAGCACGTTCAGACTTGGCAAGCCCACAAAAGCATCGAGATCCAGGTGGAGAATGCTATTGTACCCCAAGTCTAAGACACGGAGGTTTGGCAGGTTCCTGAAGGCTCCCTTTCCTATGGTCACAGGATAGACATATTGCGTTCCAATTTCCAACAGCAGTAGGTGCTCCAGCAGTGGGAATGAAGTCGCCGTCACTTCTCTGATATAGTTGAAAGTCAGCAAAAGCTTCACCGTATCCTTCGGCACAAGTGGAACATCTGTGAGGTTGCAGTTATAATATTGGGAGACTTGGGCTTCTGAGTAACAGTTTCTAAAGGCACGTGTATCACTAGCTAGTGATATCCCAAAGACAAGTACTAGCTGTTGGCGTAACATCATGAATCTATGTGAAAAAAGTGAAAACAGTAAGCATTAATTCCGTAGCTGGCTATCTATGCAGTACGTTGTAGAGCGTGATTTTAACAGTTGTAGAATAGAAGACTAATGTCACACTAAAAATGGCTAGTGATTTGGGATCTATCCTTTCTCTGAAGTCCAACAGGCATTGTCTGACAAGCTGCCTGGTTAGAAGACGGGTCCCAAAGAGACACGAGAACCTCCTATGACCTGAAAAGTAACCCTCCTTTATGTACTTTATGGGCAGCACCAGAATCCTATTAGGTACATGAACATCTTGGCTTGGCTATTTAATTTGTGTCATGGAACTGATAATGCTGGTGTATCAGCTTACTTCCTTAATCAGGTATCCAAACAGGTTTAAATGATTTGGATTACCGAAGTAAAGTGGAGTCATCCCAAGAGACCAGGCCAAGGCTGCTCTCTCCCTGAGCACTCTCCTTGTGAGGGAGATCTTGCTGGTTGGAATCCAGATTGCTGTCACGCAGAAGTGCCGAACGGCCATGAGTTTTTAAAAGTGGGACCACTTTTGGGGCTCCTTGAGCCTCAGATTAACCCCGCAATGTGAAATTGTTCTTGAAGGGGTTGGAAAACAGTTCTGAAAGCAGAGGCAGGAACAGTGAAGGAAAAGCACAAACACGGTAGCCTGAAATCATGCTGCAAGATTTCACATTTTATGATAAACTAAATTTCCTGAATTGTAAATTCCTGTTATACAAAAAGGTGCATAACATAATTTACGCAGCTCACTGATGAATCCATTAATTTATTCCCACTCTGGATTTTCCTTGCATTATGCTACTGTCTGCCTGTCTCTCTCTCTCTTTATCTGAGACAAAAACCTCTTCAAAGCAAAGAAAGTCTTTTTTTAGTGAGCATGGTAAAGTACAGAGCAAATTATTAGCCCTGAAGTGGTTGTGTACTGCCTTTTTTTTTAAAAAAACTTCTAACTAAGATTGCAACCATCTGCCTCTGCATTTATTGAAACGAAATGACAACCCCTTGGAAGAATTTTTGTGACCTCCAGCACAATTTGCTTAAAAATTGCTAAGTGTAAATCCTTGAGGAACCAAAGCCCCGACAGCCATCCAATGGCTGCAAAGTGAATCTGCTTCGGAGAGGAAAAAAGTTGGGCTTTGAGCCAGTAATTAAAGAGGTAAACGCTGCTAATTATTGTTATGATTTGAGCCCACTGCTTGTTTAAAGCAAAAGTAGAAAATCCTGTGCGGAATATTGCACTTGAACTAAAACCATCTTATGTTTGTTGCCATCATACAAAGTGATTTCTGGAAAATGAAAAAGGCTGTGGGTAGAAACCACTCTGATTCCCACTGCAAACCCCAAGTGAAAGAGCTAGCCATTTTTAAGGAACTTTCTTTCAAATAGGAAGTATGAAGATATTACAGTCCCATCAACTCTCATAACTGGCACAATCTCACAGTACCTAACATTTTGGGTGACGTTCCCAAAGTCATCTGACTATACTAAAAACTTAACTTGTAAAAACTGTGACTCCTCGGCTGAGGGCAAATCTCCACCCTAGAAGCTCAAACACCAAGTAGAAGACACAGATACCCTGCAACTTAAAATATTAATCTTGTCATTTTTAAGAAAATGTCATGGCTTTGGGATGAGGCCTGATTCTTGAAAGTAAAAAGTCTCTTAAGAGATTATAGCTGCACCTATGGGGAATAATTCCTAGTACTAGAAAGTAATTCTGCTTTTTACCCCCTTTTTTTGACCTAGCACGCACTGTTAAAAGGGGACATTATAAACAGTAAACCATATAATACTTGTCTTTGTGACTATTAAAAGAGACACAGCTAAACATACAGCAAGACATTCAAGATATTATTTACTTTTTACTTTTCTCTTTGCTTGAACCATGAAAACAAAACACCACATCTCCCTTTTATTATTTCTTATTATTACAATGTTCTTGTTGACACCATAATAAAAGATCTTTAGCACAAATAGTTTAAAATTACATTTCTCTTTCAGATGTTTACAGTTCCATTCCTTTTATTTGCCCAAATGTTATGGCTGGTTTTAAAAGTTTGGGCAAAATCAGAGAATCGCCAAAAGCAGTGACAAATAGAAAGTACTTTGGAAATCAAATTTAATACGTGTGTATCAACTTACCGCAAGAGAAAGCTCAGAAGGTTTAGAGTGGAAGAACTGGAAAACATTGTTTTTAAATTTTGAAATTTATTTTATTTTTATTATTAGAAAAAAAGAAAATGGTGAAATATTTCTAGCCACCTTTGCTTTTACACTTACCTGATTTTCCACCCTCTTATAAATTGAAGAAGTGTCTAACAATCTGTTAACAGTTGTTACACTCTACCTCCGCTCCGGTTTGGTGACAAGGAAGATTTCATTTGTAAATGCTTTGCTCCCTCATTTTTTTCTGCATAAATTACTACCTTTTCCCTCAAATCTCAGCCCTCCATAAGCAGGAGGAGGATGCTGGCAGTAAGTAATGCCTCTTACTGCTCTCACGAGGACAGCAAAGATTTTTAATTTAACAAAATCCCTCCATGTAGCATTTTATACAACCCTTACCATTGTACATTAGCACCTAAACCCTTTTGGGAAGAATATTTTTCCCACAAAATGACAACCATCCCATTCAGTTACGTGGCTGTGCATGGACATGGAGAGGAGGGGATGCGTAAATGCTACATTCACTGTTGAAAACTGGAGCAATGAAGTTCAGAGAACCAGAGCTCAGCATGTGAGATTTTTGTTTCCTTCTACTGTGTTGATGCCAGAAGGGGTAAGTGGTAAAGGGAAGGAGAAAAGTGGGAGAGGGAGGATAATGCAGCAAATGCTTTTTGGGATGGAAAGTCCTAAGCATGGTATGTTTCTGAGCAATGGAAAGAACTTTTACAATACAGGGGTATATTCTACCCAGATCTAGATGCAGCAAGCAATTGCCTACGGAATGGAAACACTCTCTGTCTCTGGTCTTACCCTCCTTGGGAAGTGTGTGTCTGGATCAGGGAAGGCCGATGCGCATGTTTCGAGTCATCTGGAACTACACTATTGTACTAACTTTCCTTAAAACTCAGTTTTGTTACCATGGTTTTAAATCACCTAGAAACCTTCACTAGCACAGCAAACAAAGGAGGGAACTGCCAGTACCTGGGAGCAGATGTTGCAGTAGTGGCTGTCCCCCTCAGCACAGCTGTGTACACTTTAGGACATCCACAGAGGCTGTCAGTAAGGAGGGCCTGAAGCATGGCTGGAGAAGAGGACTAATATTGTCTCCTTTTCAATGTCCACAAGCCAGGAAAGAAATCAGAGTGACAACTCTCCCACAGAGAGTCAGAAAGCACTCGCCATTCCCACACCCCCATGAAAAATGCACTAGAATAAATAAAGAAGGGGTAACATACCCTATTTTTGTCCTTGCTGACGGCCAAGAGTATTTGCTTCCTTTTTAAGAGAGAAGTGGTTTTGTGCAGCACTCAGTAGCATGCTGTCTTCAGCAGTGTCCCCTCCTTCTGCCACATAACCCTAGGTCAAACATGAATCAGCAGACACCAGTGGAAGTGAACAGCCACGTACCCTGTATGCTTATGTAGACGAGCAGCTGGCGTAATTGCTTTTTAACTGTCAGCCATAGGTTTGGGGGAACCAAGCAGCAGAGGCACTGGCAATCTGGGTAGACTCCAGAGAACACCAATCTAAGATAATCATCAGAAGATTTAGAGTTTGAAAATCTTTTCAGTAACTTATTGCAGTAACCACGATATCCTCCTAAGGAGGTTTTTCCTAGATGAGGAACTTCCCAATTCCTCAGTCAGCCAGAGGAATTGTGTGCCCACCACAAGCAGAGATTGCTTGAAATAATTCCATGAAGATGAAGTCCTGTGATCAAGAGTAGCAGTCATTTAGGTGTTTGGGATGTGGTCAGTGGATAAAAAAGTGATAAATTTTTCATTATCAGCACCAAAAGAAAAGATGTAATTTTTTTGCTTAAGCTACTTTTCACAAAAACATCCAGGCCATTTTCTGTAGGTCCCTGAAACACAGATGAGTAGGGTGTATATATAATAAAGGCAGCAGTATCTTTTGATGAGTGTGTGAGAATCTCATCTCTAATTGCCTCACATCTGCTTTAGGATTAAGGGATAAACATTAATCCTACTGCCAGGTTGGAAGGCTTTTTCCCGCTTTAGCTAAGGGTCTTGCTGTTTGGACAGCAAGGTGTGAGCGCTCACTGGGAGCCTGCTTGGGTGCTGCTGTTACCCTGATGTCTTTCTGTGAAACACCACTAGTTGTCACAGGTAGCACAAGAACTCCCCAGAAAAAGGGAAGAAAGAAAGGAAGATGATTAAACAATTTCAGGGTGTATCTCTTGCCTGTAAAATCAGTGCATAGAAGACAGTCCTCTTTTCTCCCCTCTATACCCAAAAACATTATGTACTGAAGAGACAAAGACCATCGTAATTGCTAATTGTCCCTTATTATTTTTTTTTCTACAGAGGTGGGTTTGTGTATAAAATTACTCTGATTTAATTTAAAATTTGATATGCACACTGCTTTCATCATCAGTTTACAACCTTTCTTGTGACTGTTTTGAAAATATATTTAAGCCAACTTCTATATGTGTATGTCCAGAGTCCAGCTAACTGAACACAGACTGTTTTATATTCATCTAACCTAAACTGCACTGAGCTCGCAGCAGTGTTTATGAATAAGTTTCTAGACAGACTGGTGCCATGCTTCTGCTTTCTGGCAAATTCTAAGATTTCAAATAGTTCTCCGGTTTCAAATCTAAACAGCAATAGATGTTTCTGTGTAGAACATCATATAATTTCAAAAGTTTTGCTTCTGACTGTTAGATACTAATATAAGTACATTTTTGCCAGCTTCCGTCCCCCCCCTCTGATGTTCAGCAGAGTAGCTGTCCTGCCTGAAAGGGATGGACACTTTTGCGGTTCTGATATAATGAACTGGGGGTCCTGCCCATATCCAGCTTCTGAATTCTGCTTGAAGTAGTTATGCTCTTAGTATGAAATTGTTCTGGCACACTGTGCCTCTACACAGCATCCGGCATCACTGACAAAGGCTGCAGGATGTCCTTCCCAGAGCAGAAAAAACAGTCAACTGTTAAATTCTCTTGGGATAAGGGATTAAGCAATTCCTAGAAGAGTTAGTTAACCCGAGATTTTTCTGCCAGAAGCTGGCAAAGTGCAGCACTCACAAACAGCATCAATAAAGAATCAGCTGCAGGTACAGAGCATATAGGCAAGAAAGAACCATTGGGAAAGGGAAACAATGAACAGGAAGAGTTCGGAACCTTTAGGTAAATGAGGACATTATTGCCTGACTCAATATAGATAATTCAGCTCAGAGGACTCTAAGATTTCAAAGGACTTTTGATTCAGTCCACGAGTTCTGGAACAAGAATCCCAACACAGTCAAAGAAATCCTTTCTTCTCTCCTCCCTCCTCTTTCAAACCCTGTTTACTTTTGAGAACAAATGTTAGGAAAATGTTCGTGTCTTGATAGTATTAAAGTTTAAATACCTGATCTTTGTATGTCTGTAACTAACCTTTGGCCATGCTGCGTATCAGGTGATTGTAAAGGCTCCAGGAAAGGGTTTATGGCAGATCCAACAGTCTATTACCACTTAGGCACATGGACAGGACAAAGCCGAGCTGTAAGACACAACGAAACACATGTACAGCCTGTGGACAGTCAGAGGTGAAACGGTCTCTTCCAGTTCAGCAGTGTGGGATGGCTGAGCCAGCCCAGAAGTGCTGCAGGAGCCTGTGCGAGACTCTGCTCCTGACCTGAGACATCAGTGAATGATCTCAGCTTCCATCTACATCTTCTTTTCTCCATTCCCTTTCTCTTTTCACTATGCTTTGGCTTAGGCACAGACCACGTCCACCAGCATATAAAGGGGGTTTAACTCCTACATTAGTATGACCGACTGCATCTCTCCTCTTTCCACACTGCTATTCAGTCTGGAAGATAAGGTAAGATCTAAGCTATCTACCTGGGGAATTTTTGGATGTTAGCTGCCCAGTCCGAAACGTAGCTCCAAATCAAAGTCCCAGAATGAAGACTAGAAAGCATGCACAAACCTAACACCGCACCCCACCCCACCCCCCCCCATGATGTGCCCCATCCCTGATACATGGCCAAAGCTGCTCCTACCTTAGCTGGACTCTATTGACTCTTCTGTGGGAGCACTCACACAGAATGAAGCAGACTTGCAAAAAAGAAACCAAAACCCCAAATGAAACAAAGCAATCCCCATAAAGGAGGAGAATAACAAGCAAACCCGACTGCAAATGATGGAAACTTGTCTCTGCTGTTTCTATTTCACAGGGGTAAGACTTCCTCTAAAGTGTCCAGAACAGTTAACCTGGTTACCTGTGACTTTTCTGAGGATGAGTCAAACCTATTGAGGCTGGAGGCTGCAATTTCAGAAACCTCTACCTCAAAGTGGAAAGAGAAGAACTGAGAACTGTGTTAATGGCAGTTCTCCAATTCTGCAAAACAAGGGGAATATGGATTGTGCACAACATTATGCCAGGGCATGTACTGACAAAGGGAAGTAAAGGGCAGTAACCTTAGTTGCTAATTCCGTTCTCAACATGGGCTCTAAAGATGAAGTCTGGTTATGGATTTTAGCTAAACTAGCACTTCGGATTAAAAAACCAAAATCAAGCAAGCAGTGTTCTATTCCAAAATAATTCAAGGAATTTATCTTGCAACCCCTGCTCAGTAAAAAATCCTCGCAGCTCTTGCATTCTTATTTGCACAGCAAAGGTCCTGCAGGAGAGACAGAAGGTGATGCTGTCTAACATACTTAAGTGTTTATAGCCTCGTGGTTACAGCAGTTTCCTTGATTGAGAACCAGGCTGAGGAAGGCTACATGCTCAGGTCTTCCACTTCCTTTAATGATCTAACTGGGTCATAATATCAGAGACCTCTCCTTTCCTTGGCTACAGTTTGAAAGAATATGTCCATGGCTAGTACACTCTGCACGAGACCCAGAGCTGCAGCTCTGCTGGAAGTTCTCTGTGCCTGTTCCCCGGCGAACTCAGGCATGGACACAGCTCGGGGCTGTGTCCTTCATATTTATCTCTACAACATCTGCAATCACTATGCAAGGCTCCTCATCCCGGGGTGCTCCTGTGCAATGGTTTACATGCACTGGGAGCAGAGGCAGAAATGGTGGTGCCATGTGGGTTTATGACTGAAGGGCGGGCCTTTTGGATCAGATTTTGGGGAGCTGGCTGCCTAAAATCTACTGAAATTCACCTGAATAGACACATGTGTCTCAACCTCATTCTTCAACTCTTGGGTCCCTTCCTGCCATCCAAATGAAAGAGTCTCCCTGTTCAGTTTTCCCTGTGTATTCATATGTCACAGTTCTGTAGGGAATTGAGAGTCATTCCTTCTTGGAGAAAGTGCAGAACAAGTAAAACATCCTCATCTAATACCCTAATATCATTAGTCTTTTCTTCACTCAGGGCAACAATTATGGGCATCCTTCCCAGAGACCAGCAATACACACCAGCTGTGAAGGACTTTGTATTTGGTGCTTGGTAAAATTTCTCAGAAAAAAGCCCCAAAGACCTTCAAAGAGCACCCTTTTTCTTTTAATCTAACAGAAAGCCTACTGACAAGGAGTTCTTTTGTAATATTTATCTAAGCCATAAAAAAAGATCTTGAAAGCTATATCACAAACAGTAAGCCTTTGTTCCCAGACTGGCCAGATAAAGGCCAACTGCTATTGTGAATATTTGTATTGCTGCTGTTATCTGATTAGATCAAATCTACTTACTGAAACAAAAATAAAGCTCCACGCTTTTGCCCAGGCTCTAAGCCATCATAACCTATGCATTTGTACTCATAAAAAGCTGTGCCGTCTAAACACACTTTTCTTCCTGGGGCCCCTCTAGCCAATTACAATTTACAAAAGAAACAATTTCATTCATCAGATGATTAATGAATGTGCCCCTTCCCACCCCCTCAGCCCCTCCCTTAAGTTGCTGGGATGCTTAACTCGTAAAATACAACATTTTCCCACTTAAAATTAGGAAGCATGTTATGAGGCAAGTGAGTACTGGGACAGTTCCCATCATTGGTGGGGAAAAACCTAAGACAAGACAATAAGGCGTTTAAGGACCCAACAGAGCAGAAGGATCATAAAACCCAGATACTGGTTTGGGTAATTAGAAGATACCTATGGGATGTAATGATCTAGTTCCTGTTCATCACCTAGATTGATTTGTTTGTATTTATTTGTTTGTTTTGATATCTCCTCAGATTATATGATAAGATGGGGCCACACAAAGACAATGTGATTCCTCTATTCTTATTATATTATAACAGTTCTTTAAAAGAAAGCAGTCTCCAGAAGGATAGGAAAATAAATTTAAAAGTACAGACTAAACCATGCTCTGGGGGACAGGAATAAACTGGGTAGGTGCAGGGAGGGTGCTGTAGCCCCAGACATCAAGCCCTAGCCCCAGCTGGGTTGTTTTTAGCCCCTAGCCCTGTTTCAAGTGCCTCCCTGCCAGAACAGCCAGCTGGGCTGGTTGTTCCAGCGAAGCACTGGTCCCTCTGCTAGCCCCAGGCAGCCTCTGTGTCTGACAGAGGACAACAAAGGCAGGGAGAGCCTCAGCTAGGCTCCAGAAGAGGACCAACAAGGTGTCTTACAGTTTTCCAGGTGCTAAGGAAATTAACTTCTTGAGGCTTCAACGAGGACAGTGAAGACTGCTGGGTTGGTGGTTTGTTGTGTTTTTTTTTCAGCTCAGTGCTGCAGTTGTTTCCCAGCAGAGATGCTGGTTAAAGCTGAACAAACCCTGAACAAACCACCCGTGGGCAGTCACCACTCAGATGTTCTTGCCTCACACCCCGCATCTATGTTGACTTTCTTTTTCTTCGAAAACCATTGTGTGATAACTGCCCTAGATACGGCACTCCAGGGAAGTAGCATTTCCCTCCTGTTAGTTTCCCCTCCCTCTCAGCTATCGTTTTGGACTGTGTTTTTCACAAAGTGGATTTAGCCCAGGGACTAAAGATCCTTTTCTTTGTGCTCACAGGACAATTAGAAACAGCCAGGATTAAAATTCTCACCTGGAAAAGATCAAAGTGATAATAGGAAAAGGACTCTGAAGAATGACAACCAAGTTTTTAACTTACAGGAGTCCAGCTTTCACAGATGTGATGGGAATTCCTGAAGCAGCAGCAGAGGGTGGAAAAGCAGGATTCAGACTGTACCTCCTCAGGTTACAATCAGAATTCTGTACAGCCCAGCCTTTCTATAAAGCTCATCAGCACTGTAATGCCTGTGAAGCAGTGGTCAAGCACAGAACAGGCAGCAAAGATGAGTAAATGGCTAGCCAGAACAGAAACGGCACGGTTGCCACATGTGCACTCCTGGGACCAAATCTGAGCGCGTTATTTATTAAGGAACTATTAATAAATAGGGAGTAGGTGCCTAAGTAGGGAGTAGGGAGACAGGTGCCTAAATATGTAGAGCCAAATGGAACAACTGATAACAAAGAGATGTTTGCTTTTGCAAGTATGCTTTTGCATATGTGTCTTAAGAAAAGCAATCAAAAGATAACAAGCTACAAATGAGCAGTGGCAGAAGAACCATAAATGCAGAAAAAAAGAGAGATGGACAGCCAACCTGCCCGGCATTTAAGTGAAGTTAGAAACCTGCTCCACTCTTTGCTGGAATGGAGGCATTGAAAGGATACCTTCTGAATTTCTTTGAAACAGGCTTTAGAAGCATATATATCCCAGCTCAAGTGCTTACCTACCCATTATCCTTACGCAAGATGGTTCCAACCACGAAGCCTGGCTGTCATACAGGCTAACCTGCATGAAAGGCATTTAGAGTGGAAGCAGGAGACTGAATTACACACTCCATGCAGTGCATGTAGAAAGATACACTCCTGATTTCTGAATCCAGAGATAAGACCTGTCGTCTGACACCTAGGGCCTGCCAAAACTGAAATCCTCACGCAGGGTATATTTTAAGTTCTGTCCCTATGTAGCTCGTTCTGCAGAGAAAGCTAGCAATGTCTTCATTTAGCACATTATTCTATCATGTAAAACAGCTACACTCAAACCTGTTTTCCACACAATGCAATACCAAACCCTTTCATCTAACAAATACCCATTAACTGTGGAAGCACTGGTTATTTTGGACTGGGGGCACTGTCCTCCTCTTCTGTTACAGCTCTTCCAACCCAGTGAGTAACATTTAAGAATTCACAAAGACATGTTCCAGCTTAATGAGGGGCTGGGGGATGCTGTGCATGGGGGCCAGGGAGGGGAGAGAGGTCTGCTGTGGGCAGCTTCCATATTCTATCTATCAATCATAGAATGGTTTGGGTTGTAGGGAACCTTAAGACCATCCAGTCCCACCCCCTGCCCTGGACAGGGACACGTCCCACTAGACCAGGTTGCTCAAAGCTCCATCCAGCATGGCCTTGAACACCTCCAGTGATGGGGCAGCCACAGCTTCTCTGGGCAACCTGCACCAGTGCCTTACAACCCTCATAGTGAAAACTTTCTTCCTAATATCTAATCTAAATCTCCCCTCTTTCAGTTTAAAACCATTACTGCTCCACTCCCTGATCAAGAGTCCCTCCCCAGCTTTCCTGGAGACCCTTTAAGGACTGGCAGGGGCTCTAAGGTCTCCCCAGAGCCTTCTCTTCTCCAGGCTGAATGCCCCCAACTCTCTCAGCCTGTCCTCACAGCAGAGGGGCTCCAGACCTCAGAGCATCTCCATGGCCTCCTCTGGCTCTGCTCCAACAGGTCTGTGTCCTTCCTGTGCCGAGTGTGCACACGTTCAACCCAGAAACCATCCCTTCAGAACAGTTTCAAGACCCTTCTTACTCTCCCCTGCAGCGCCTGCCTCTTACCATCTCCCTCAACTTCTAGAAGTTCTTGCGACACACCTTTAAAAGGAAGCTGAAGAGTGCCAAAAACAGCCTGTCGCCAATTAGGAGGAAGACGTACGTCTCATTTGCCTTCAGGCAGACTGAATGAACGCTCCCATGAATACTCCTAGCCACAAGCCACTGAATTAAAGGTGCACAGTAATAATTCGCTGTGCCATTTTAAAGCAAAGCAGCGGCCACGGCTGTGTTTTGGGCTGGGTCTGAGCGAGAAGCACATACGGTCTACATCAAAACACCCCTGCGATATAGCCAAATGAGATGCTGATTAATCAGCCCTGTCTGACTGAGGCATTGCTGGGTCCTGCAGAAAGGACATGTTTTTCTTGCTCGGACACTGAGGCGAGCAGTGGGGAACCCCACTGGCACCCAGCAAGATGGGCTCCTCCACCATCAGGTGCAGCTGTGGTGGTGCCTCATCAAGTCCTGCCTCAGGTGCCTTCCTGCCTTTTAGGAACATTGCACCCAACATATCCATTTTTTCCCCCTTAAAATGAGCCTAACAACCCCTGTCTGCCCTGGAAGAAGAAGAAATGCTGCATGATTTTTGAAAAACGCGAAGTGCAACCCCAGGTACCCCAAAGTTCTCCTAAGGGTGGATAACACATCTTCTTCCTTAAAGGGTGGCTGGGTGGGAGTCAGGAGGATGGGGAGAGTCTTTTTTCAGTGGAGCCCAGTGACAGGACAAGAGGTAATGGGCACAAACTTGAATATAGGAAGTTCTATCTGAACGCGAGGAGGAACTTCTTGACTTTTGAGGGTGGCAGAGCCCTGCAACAGGCTGCCCAGGGAGGTGGTGGAGTCTCCTTCTCTGGGGACATTCAAAACCCGGCTGGACACCACCCTGTGCAACCTGCTCTGGGGTTGGACTAGATGATCCCCAGAGGCCCCTTCCAACCCCTGCCATTCTGTGGTGATTCCTTTAGCGGCTGAAGGAGGGAAGGCAGAGGGGCGGAAAGCAAAGGAGAAGCTTCACACTTACAGAGGAGTAGGCTCGGAAAGACCTGGACACGGCTACCGCTCCGCCCGTACCCCGCTGTCCCGCCGCCGCCCCTCAGGCCAGGCCGCAGCGAGCCCCTTCCCGCCCCGGACCGGTACCGCCGTCCGCCCTCACCTCCGCCGGCCCGAGGCTACCCCGCCCCCGGGGCGGAGCGGCCCTTAACGGCAAGGCGGAGGGCGGCGGGATCCCCTGGGCCGAGGGGGAGCAGGGGCGGCCGTGGGGCGGACGGGAGGGAATCCGCCCCTCAGAGCAGCCGCGCCATGGCGGGAAGGGGTCAGGTGAGGAGAGCCAGGCTGAGGGGAGCCGGCCGGCGCGGGCTGTGCTCGATGTAAGCGTTGTAATCTGTAGGTGATCACACCGACTCAGCCTAAAAATGTAAGGATTTGTGTTTACTGGCTGCCTGAGCTGATTCTTCTGGTCTCTCGCAGGTGGGAAGAGCCGGCTGATCGATGCCCCTTACCCCCGGCATGGCTGACCCGCTGAGGTGCACCTAATCCCACCCAAGTAGGTGGCTACTCACGTTCTTATCCTATTTCTAATCGTCATTATATTCCATTTTCTACCTTAACTTATGCTAAGTAAAATACTTAGGCTTGCTAAAGAAGATTGAATGACAGCTCTGTCACTGAAGTGATTTATTGGCTTGGGACTGTAATTCTTAAAGAGGGATACAGGGATGGAAAAGAAGAGAGGTAGAAGAGAGGACAGGGTAATTTTTATTAAAAAAATTAAATAGTAATTTACTCTTTTTTTGAGTTTAAATACCATTTCTGGAAATTGATGCTTGCTGTTTGAAAAAGTGGCTACTTTCTGAGCTAACTCTTGAGCACGCTGCTGCCTGGCCGTATCCACAGCAGGGAGCTGGGGACTTAGTAATGTTGCACAGGAGACATAGGTGCCTAAAGCACTGGATCTACACTAGGCATCACGTTAACCAAAGCATTACCTCATCTGGACAGTTGGAAATGCAGAACTGAGGGTCGTGTCTTAAGATTCACCTATTAAATAAAATGAGGCTCCACTCTGTTTGGGTTGCATAACTCTCAACCTCTTTTATTTTTTTTTTTTTTTTTGCAATTAAATGCTAAGGCACCTCCCAGCAAGTTGTATGCCCTTCTGCTATCCCTCTGCTCATTGGTCAGATCATTCCTTCCAGAACCTTTGCCTTCCTGGTAGGATCTGAACTCTGCTTCTGTCCCTGTTGTTCCCTGACGTCTTACCAGACCATGAGGATATCTTGACAGGAAATTGTCGTTCTTTCCTGCTTAAGCTTCTAACTTTGTATGGAATTGATTGGGCCAGAAATGTCACCAAAGTGCCTGTCTTCATGCTAATCTGGGTTATCTACCTTCAATTACTGATACTTCTGTCACTCGTGTATTAAGTGCTTATAAGTGATTGCATATATACGTATTTTAATGGTATTAATGCACCTCTCTGGTTGCCTGTGTTATATTCTGTTTAATGGTAAATCGGGTGAGAGATTACAACACGCTCAGGCACTGAAACAATAGCTTTTAGGCCATTGAAAATAGGACCTGTGTATCTGGAGAGAAACAATTTTGCTAAATTTGGAATACTGTGTTTAAACAAAACACAGGGAATTGGACAAAGCCAAATAAACCCGTTTAGCAGAAGTTCTACCAAATTCTGTCAGGTCACACAGAATATTAGACAAGCACATGTTGTTCTGTGCAAATTTACAGTATGAGGAAATGGTTGTGATACTTATGCTCGAATATACAATTCTTATTTTCTGTTCTGTCCTGCTTCTCTCCCTTACTTGTAATTGAATAGATGAAACTGGACACCTGAAGTTCTGAGTATTTTCAGGATTACTCTCACCTGTAATTAATAGGAAAAGTCTGTAGTAAGTCTCATTTCTATTGAGCCTACCACCACAGCACCTCTTTCCAGGTGGAGACAGTAAGAACCAACATCAGGATTTAGATGTTTGCTCCCAGTTTACACGTCTCAGCATGTGTCTAATGCAGAGGCTTCACTTATAATCCTGTTGCTGTAGCTTGTTGACACAGGTGGGAAACACCTAGGGTTTTGTGTATCCTGTCAGCTTGGGCCTCTATTGTTTGCCCATATACAGAAAAGGCTGAGGTAGTTTATATTGAAGTTACTGAAGCAAAGCCTGGAGCCCAGTGACAGTTTAGGTGCCAGTTTCAGATTGTGAATAAACTTTAGAAATGGCTGAAGCAGCGGGTAAGCAGGACAGCTATCCTTTCATGGCTATAGTCTTTGAGCACCTTTTTGTTTAATAGGTAATACACATTTCAGCATGGAAGCAAGGTATTCGCTGCTGCTTGTTGTACAGTCAACTGCTGCTAACAAGTGGTCACAAATTTACAGGAGTGTTTTTTGCAAAAGCTCTTGCCAAGTTACAGTTGAAATTCTAACCTGGAACTTTTTTAGTTTGGTGCGTTGACTTTGATTTATCGCTGAACAGTGCTGACACACTGTTATTATAATTGCAGACTTGCTTCTGGATTAAATCTTTTTGATTCAGTTATTAAAACCCTCCAAGTTTAAAATGTGTAAACCACAGGACTCTAAGAGATGCTAATATATTCAGCTACTGTGCTTGTGTAACTCAGAGAGGAGAGAAGCAGTGAAGTTGTCTGTTAACACAGCCAAATTTTTTGTAGGACTGTGCTGACATCTTTCAGTGCCTTCCTGCACAGAGGACATAATAGAATTCCAAAGGATGCAGATGAGCGTGTTGTATTTTGGTGACAAAAGGCACACCTACACAACCATCTCCTGTTGAAACAGAAGAAACTAAAACAAAAGTTGTCTTCCTGCCAAGGTGTCTATGTTAAGCAGAGACATGTTTCTTGCTCCTCTGTTGTCTTATGCAAGTCACATACACATAGCGAGTTAGACACCTGGCAGGCACCATAAGGGATCGGGAAGGAGGGAAAAAGGAAAGGTGTCCTCTCCACTATAAACATGAAAGCACCAAAAAGCAGGAACAATTTCTTACAGAATTTTCCTGTGCCCTAGATGCATGCAGCTTCTTGAAATTAAGCACCAGGATACCAAATTTTAACCATATTACTGATTTCAAGAAGATCCCATCTATGAAGGTTCATTTATAAATGAACCAGTAACCACTTTAACAGACTTTGTAACAAATAGTCATTTGTCTCATATTTTGATAAAGACTGCAACTGGTTAATAGGCTGTTTATTGTCCTGGTTTATCACCAGCTATGATGTCTTCTACTGATGTGTTTTAATATTTCCAGTGTATCCAGCTCCATTTTAAACATGCTAGTAAAATACATTAATAATATGTAATCTTTATAAGCCCCCTGCAAATGCAGCTAGGATATAATCTTTATCGAAAAAAGGCCCAAACAGGTGCTCTCTCTTGTATTTAATGGAGCGGATTTAATAATGAAAAAATATGCTTCCAGCCAAAGAACAGGCCCTTGTGTGTGCTGGTTCTGCAAACGACATTTGCCAGTTCTGTAATGAACTCAGACTGTGAAATTCTAATAGCCACTGAAGGTTATCTACAGCAAATGACTAATACCTTCTAAATTAAGGTCTATAATTGCACTCTAGTGATTTACTGATTAATTTACTGATTTCTTACATGTAAGACACTTAACAAATGTGTATCTTATTGTACCTTTGGGCTCACCTATAATGTACAATAGGCAGGTGAAATACATGATCATCTCCCACAGGCTTCTTCTAAAGCAGGCTTCCACCCACACAAGATCAATGCTGTAATAAGGTCATTATTTCGGGAGACATGCATTTTCATATCTTGCATAGGTAATGACATATAGTTCCTTTACCATATGAGTCTCAGTTAGAATTATCATATTAAATACCAAGAATTATATTTTTTCCCACCTGGATTTCACAACAAACACAGGAAAACCTGTGATCTTCTTCATAAACCTCCTACTTACAAAACAAAACAGTGTGGGTTGTGTTGAGTGTCTAGAGAAATATTGAAGTGTTTTAGAAAGCTTTTATCAAAGCAATGAACCCAATGGTTTGTCCACAGAATGGAGAGAATAACAAAAGGTAAATTTCTGCATGTACAAGGATAATTATTCTTCCTTCATGCGTATAGAAGAATACAAAATGAGCCCCTGCAAGTGAATTTTTTCCTCATTTAGGTTTTGATCTGAATGTGCTTTTGTGAGCTTCATTCTTGGCGAGACTGAAGACCTTGGAGAGGTAGGTTTTTGCATTTATGCTCCTTTATAGTCTTGGCTACCACTGAGTTCAATTAAAAATATGACTGTGTTAATTTAAGCAAGAAAGAGAAAAGCAAGATCAGTAAAGTCTAACTGAGCAAAGTTTGATTAATTGATGAAAATGCTGTATTAGTTCTCAACATAAGGATAATGCAACATACTACGCTTTAACTTGAAAATGCCAATATTTTCACTTTAACACATATTGAAACCAAAGTTTCATCTGCTGAAATTAGTGTGGTCAGATCTTGGCAAAACAGCTCAGAGCTGTGCTTACCCTGCTGTGGATTCTTAAAAATAAGATAAAAATATGCAAAGGGGTAGAGTCTGAGGAACTGAGTGAGCGCACTCTTCTTCTCTCCAAGGTTTGCAGCAGCAAAATGTACTCCTATACTTAATATATAGGTGTGTGTGTATATATATATATAAAATGTCTGACCTCCACAGCTGTAAGGGGCAAATCCCTATTTGGGGCCCAGCCAGAGGTGTCAGCAGCTTTTCCCCACAGGGGCTCAGACTAGAAGGAGCCCTTTGTTCAGGCAGCACCCACTGACCAGGTGCATTCTGCAAAAAGAAAAACCAAGCGGGGCCGAAACCTGGTTTCATACCTATAACCTAAATACCTTTCAAATGTTGGGATTTTAGTAAAAGGGCCCGTGAGAGCTTTCCTGTTATTGTCTGGCATTTGTAAGGGAGTGTGCGTATACACACACGTGTACAAGCTCGGATCTTTGCCCCCAGACACCCCTCCAGAGTCACACAGCCCATAGAGCATCAGGTAGGACAGGGGAGAGAGCCCTGAGAAGTAATTCCTGCAGTGTTAACAAAAAGGGGAGGTGAAGGTAAAACAAAATCCAGCGGTAACACCAAAAGAAATGTCCTGTGAAACTGAAAATTGTATACACTGACAGTACGCCAAGGTTCTGCATGTAACTGGGATCTGAAAGTCAGCATCTCCACAACAGCCTGGTGACTCCTCCTGCACTGGAGATATCTGTGAGTTAACAGCAGCGTTTTTTGGCTGGGACAGCAGGATTGCTCCATTCCAACCGTTTCTCCTAATGTGAAAACGACGGGTGAATTGCAGCACACCGTGTTGTGCCACTCAAAAACACAAAGGCTGAGCAGAACATAAAAACAGCATGTCACTTCTTGCACTCCCAGGAACATCATACGCTTAAGGATCTCCAAAGCGGTTTATTAGCAAAGAACATCATATCCTAGAGAAGAAGTCCTTTACCTTTGTTTCACAAGGAAAGATGCCACATCACTTCTGGCTTCATCCACACCTGAGAGTCCAACCTTTCCAATGTGAAGTGCTTTTCACTTTTGTATGGGCTCTGCCTGTATTTTTCCCACCTCTTTTGACTTGACAGCAGCTTCTGCTCGTTTTGTGCTATCAGCACAAGCCCTAAAACACTGTTCTTATCTACACCTGTCCCTGCCATGGAAAGTGCTTCCTAAGGAAAAGAGAGATGCTCCAGAGGCTGAGCTGCTCTGATTCCCTGCCTGTGAAGCAACCAGCACCTCACAAATTATGTTTTGCCTGAAAATAGCACACTTGCTGTTTTCAGTAGCCCCACAGATGGCTGATATTTTTCATTTACTTTGGACATTTGAGAGAATTTTCGGTCTGGTCACCTTTGCTCCTGGTTTTCCTGGCCGGTGTGCCAGTGTTTGCATTGACGAAGCTGTGCGGGTCAAGACCCGGTAAAGATGGGCTACAACAGGATAAACTTGTGTTTCTTTTGCACTAGTGTGTATGGTGCAAATGCAGAAACAGCCTTCAGCAGTGAACGGCTGGTGTTTGGAAGAGGATGCATTCTCTGTGATCCTGCCAAGGGGTAAAGCCATTGCTCAAGCAGAGCATTTCTGTTATCACAAATGTGTGCTTTTGTATTATTATTTGTTTTTGCATTTCCTACCTTAGAATTATATAGAAACAGTTGTGATGGCATCCACACATGTGAGTCCAGCTACATTTGGAATTTAAAATCTATGGCAGTCTGCTTGGCATCGGTTTCCCTGTGAGCTTTCAGCATATACTCACTGCTCGCCACAGTCGTTTCTTTTGCTGTGGCCCCACTAATTAAAGTCTTAGTTCATTTTCCTTTTAAGGTCCAAACTCTCTTCTCTCTGTAAAAGAGAAAAATATTAATCAAATGTCAAAGCCCTTCAGACTGTTGTATTTTTGCTGCAGCCTGTGATGATTACACTGGACTCTCTCTGCCCAGCAGCCTGGGGTCTATGCCTGTCTCACTCGGGAAACAAAGCTTCTCTACAGAGCTTACATACAGACTTGCATCACAGGGGCTGTTAGTGCAGAAGCACTTAAAAACACATCTTGCATGAAGCATGATTTTGGTGCAATCACAGGCTAATATTTTTCTAGTTTACATACTAGTTTTTCCTTTCAGGGTCCTAATTCTGAACATGAGACTTGGCTGCCCTGTTGTGAACGTCCTGTTCTTCAAGTGCATGACTAATCCAAACAGAGAAATGCATCCTCGGGGACAACACAACAATGAGGCTACTCTGAAGTTTGGTTTTTTTTTTTTTTTTTGTTGAAGATTTTCTAATTTGTTTAGTTTTCAATGGCAGTCCCTTTGGAGCCAGTGTAAGTTGAAAATAACTCACTGCCTCATATAGCTGTGTCTGAAGAACATGCAGATACAGTGATCTGATAGTCTTGTCTGCTGGCGATGCAAAAAACCTAAGAGGACAAACCAAGAAAAAGAAACAATAAAGCACTGATGCGGAGGGCTGGTTAAATTATCATTTAATTTCTTGAGAAAGGATACCCACTACCTTTCCTCTTGAAGAAACCCAAAATCTTAATTTGTCTTGGGTGTTTTGTTTGATTGTTTGTTTATTTTAGTAAATTATTTCTAGTTTTTAAATTATGCAATGAAAAAAAAAAAGGTCTTTAGAAGATGAGACAGAGTGGCAGGTTGTTGTCCTTGCCAGCGCTGCAAACAAACCAAGACAATGCCCCTAGTGCTGGGAACTGACAGGCAGACCTGTGGAGATGAAGTCACATTTTAAAACTGAATTTGGAAGGGAGAAAAAAAACTCTCAAGAAAATCTGTCTGCATTAACGGATGGAAGTATTTTCCTCCCTTGTTAGATATTCTAGAGCAGCCAGAGATTTGATTTACATCTGCTGTCTCCTAGTGACATAAAATATGGTTTGGTGACACAGTCTCAATGAAGAAACTGAAGGTCAGGGAACAATTAATCACTTTCTTGCTTGTAATATGAAGATATTTAGGATACTTCGGCATCCAAAGATGAAGATGGCACCGTGCTGGATATAACAAGTATCTAACAGGGGACCTGTCTTGCTTTCATGTGCTTGGCAGAGCCTAAAGCCGGTTTTGCTCTCAAGGAGTGTGATGTTAAACCCTACCTTCCCTGTGGTGCTCCCCAGGGGAGCACATGGCCTTTCTTCTGCTTGTTGGAATCAGGAGACAGGGGGCTCCCAACAGCACAGTCAGGAAGAGCTTGTTGCTGAAAGGGGCTCAGCAGTCCCATCCCTGTCACTGCATATATCCAGAGCCTCCTGTCTGCAACAGCTCCTAGATTCAAAGTTTCAGGGAACGGGAGACTGCCAGACCAGAGAAAACTGATATTAAACTGCCTTTAATGATGCCTCCTCTTGCCAATTCTTCCCATTTTCCCCACAAAACAGAGAGAACATCATAATCTAAGTCTTGTCAGTGATATGTTTCTCTCCAGTAAGATGAACTGGCGACAGATCAGCCTCGTACTGAAGTGAAGTCACTGTGGCACTTCTCCTCCCAACCGGTTGCCCCAAACCCAATGGAAAACCAGGCCGTGGGTGTACAAGCAGGCAGCTGGCTTTCCCAGTTGGACTAACCCTCATTTTTACTGCAGCACTTCCGTAAAAGCCAATTATACCAGCCTTCAGGAATGTTTGTATCAGTGATAGACTGCAGACATTTATAGTCTTCATCAACGAACAGGCTAAGCAAAGCTCAATTGTTCTGCTAAACGTTTTAGTAAGTAATTAACCCTGAATTATCAACAACAGGCAGCTATGGTAATGGTTACAAAAGAAATAACAACTGGTTGCAGAGTTATTAACGCAAGAGCACTGAACAAGGCAGATGAACAGCATGTGCTGCCATGGAATTAATAGAAGGGACAACAGTGGCAAGCGGGGTCCCCTGTGGGGTGGTACAGATCCAGGGAGCTGAGGTAGCTGCTGAAAGACACTTGCTTTGGCAAAAGCAGCGTGTGCTCAGCAGTAGATGGATGGAAGTCAGAAGCGGATGGTAATAAGGAGCGTTAAAAATAAATCTAGCCTAATTAGGTTAAAAAAAAAAAAGAGAGAGAAAGACGTGAACCTGACAGCTCAGCAACTGGCAACTGTTTAGTTCGAGCAGTTTTCCTGGAGGCAGAAAATTTGTATTGGAGCATCAGGAAGCGGACAGATGAAGCGACCTGCTGTGCACGCTGTGCTCCCTAACTGGACTGTATCAGTGCCCATATTCTGAAGCTGTGAGCTCACCAGTTCCAGAAAGCAGGGTCTCTTTAAAATGTCTTACCTTGAAACACCCTAAAATATTAGCTAATTCTTAAAAACCTTGGCTCCTGTCTTTATGTAGGGAGCATTCACATGCACCTGTGAATTCTGGGCCAGGGAAAGATTGTGAGCTGACAGGCTTGGGACCACGGCAGATGAATACATCATGCGTGTAGTAATGTGGGCTCCCCTTGGTGTCCCTCTCTGACCATTTTCATGGGCCATTTGTCAACAGAGTGAGGAGCTCCATGTCCCTTCTTGTCCTCTCTGCTGAGAATGTAAATGAGAAAGGCAAATAAGAGCAACCTCTTAGGAGGGAGGGGACATGTCCTGCTGGGTACTGCACTGCAATTAAGCAACTTGTTTTGCTTCCCAGCATGACTGAGGCGGCAGGGTGAAACTGGAACAACAGTATTAGTTACAAGAAAAAAAGAGAAGGAGAAAAAGAGTAGAAGGACAAGCAGCAGGGAGACAGAAGGCAAACCCAGTAAGATGGAAAAAAAGTGGGTCCCAACCAAAACCAAGGCCGTTATTGCAAGCAGAACTAATCTGACCACTGAAACGCAGAGGTTATGGGAAAGAGCTGCTGGGCCCTCAAACCAGGAACCTTGTATTCCTTCCCTGCCTCTTGAATGTAATTTGAACCAGTTGTATTAAGAAAACAGCTCCCTCTGTTCTTACTGGAGAACACAGGGAACTTATCCATGCACCCCTTGGACTTCATTAAAATTTAAGTGGCTTTTCTTCCTTCTCCAGTTTTCCTGGGTCATAAATGTCCCCACATAGCAGCTCCCCCTGCCCTGCAAGCCAGTCCTGTCACCTTGCTGAGGAAATCTGCCTCAAGAATCCCAGCCAGCTATTGCTGCCCAGTTTCTATGTGGGGTCTATGTCAATTATTAAAAGTCTGGTTTGACACCTGGACAAGAAATAATTTAATCTCAAGCTAACACCCTTTCTGTTAGTGTTAAATACTGTAATGGAAAGGTAGGGCCGGAAGAATGGGCTGTATGCTACCTTATAATGGGAGTAGCAAGAGAAATCTAATGCAGGAAGGAAGTTGTGTACATTATTCTGGGGGAGAAGCATTTGTCTGTCTATTCTGCCTGCACACCCTGGCCTGGGAGAGTGATAGGCAAAGCAGGGCCTGTCTGCCCTCCACCATCCTGCAATTCCTTCGAGAACCATGTCGAAGGGACAATGGGAGATGCTGCTGACTTTTCGGGCAGATGTTTCCCTGCTTTCTTCTGCTTCGTGCCCTGGAGTCCTCCCTGACAATCCACAAGAGACCAAGAACAGGAGCTTGAGATGTGCCTCTCTCATCTGATAGCTGATGTGGTAAGCTCTGCTACCATCTGTAGCACAGCGCGGAGAGGCATAAACAGCTTTTGTGGCAGAGGAAGCAAGTTTTGCATAAACATGACAATGGTCTCTGCGCTCCAGTGCCTGAGCTGCTGTTTTCCCTTGAACTCAATAGGTGTCTTCAGATAATTGCCAAGAGAGGATTTACTTCACCTAATGCGCAGGGAGTATTAGCAGGGCTGCATTCATTTAGCTGCCTAAGATAGACACGAAGACCAGAAAATCCCAAATTTGGATTTGTCACAGAACAAAACTCTGAAATCAATGTCACTTTAATGCAACAGGGTTTAATTCACAGGATTTTACTGGAGTTCAGCCCACGCGACAGGAAAAGCTTCTGTTGGTGGAATAGACAATATTTCTGGCTGCAATTTTGACGACTGCTGACCAATTTGCCCAGTACCATCAGTCTGGAATTAGTCTATATGGGGAAAACAGTGCAGTGGCCAAGTTTAGTTCTCACAAGCTGGGAATCACACAGAAACAGAATGAGAAGGGGCCCCAAAGCTCACATAGTGCATCCCACCCCAGTGTTTTCCTGGCCTCTATTTATTTATAATAATCTTCAAAAATCTCTTGTAACGGAGGTTTTTGACAGCTTTCTCAGACCCTCGCTCCTGCTTGTAACCATCCCTGTGGCTAGAAGGTTTTTCCTTATAGCTAACCTAATTCTCTCAAGCTGCAATTAAGCCTATTATTCTTGTCCTACTTATGTGGATAATTCCCTTCTTCTTTGCAAAACGTGCTTCTTACAGGAAACCAAACTTCTGGGTCCCCTTTCGTCTTCTGTTGTTCACACTGAACACCGCATGATGTCTAACGTGACCTGTGAGGATGGGCTCTTCCAGACTTCTAATAATTCTGAATTCTTTCTTGGCTTCCATCCAGCTACTTCCCACTTCCTTGAAGAGCGAAAAGATTTGCTCGACACTTGACATGCTGCTCTAGCTGAGGTCTTCCTTGTGCTGAGTGGAGCTGAAGGATTGCTTCATGCGTTTCATGAGTTATAGTTCTGTGTAAACATCCTCATATTGACATTCAGCTTTTTCACAACCACCAGGTCCTGTTGACTCATGCTCAGGTTGTGATTCACTCCCTGCAGAGCTGCTGCAAGACCTTGGATCCCCACTCTGACCCCAGCACTCTGCAAGTCAAGCCCTCCTTCATAAATCAGTATTGAAGGCTGACACATGGCTCGTTTCTCCTCCTCCTCCTTTTTAATTTTTAGAAATATTGGCACGGTGAAGGCAGTTCTTGTTTTGCTTTCCTGGAGTTCTCAGTATGTACTTCTTCCTCCCTCTGCTGAAGGCACACGGGTTGTCTATCTTCTGCTTCCTCTCTCACCAACGAGGGTTTTCCTGGGTTTGTTTTAACGCACATCCAGTTAGCTCATGCAAAAAAACAGCTTATGATCTGCATCAGACACGCTCATCCTCCCATCTGGCTTCATTTGCACAGCAAACGTACTGTCACGATCTTACCGTCTCTCGGGGCCCTAGGAGAATCCTCCCAAGGCTCAGGGAGCACGGGAGGTGGACCTGAGGTCTTAGGCCAGGGAGCTGCGGGGTTCTACAGGCTTAGCAGGGTCTCTGGGGAGCAGGGTGGGCTGGGGGGCACCAGGGGGCAGCCCTCAGCCCCGGGCAGCAGCTTGTGGGTCGGGGCAGAGGCGCAGATCAGAGGGCAGACAGACCTCTCTCGAGAATTCGAGCCCCATGTTTTAAAAAAAAACAAAGCGGCAGAAACAGTCCTCTTTCCCCCCAGATATTCAAGCATGCAAAACCCCCACGCTCAATCACACAAGTAATGGTCCCCAAATCTCCCTCTTTCTGGAAGCCCTATACATCATATGCAGAAAATGGTCAAAACCTCTCTTTCACCTTTGCAAGTTCTGTTTAGTATGGTGCTATCAAAGGACTATCGAGCAATATTAATACATCAATGTTTTCTAGTGTATTTGTAGTTCTGCACTTTTAAAAACAAAAATGGTCTAATAAGGCATAAATTTACATTTGTTAAGTTACCCTGTCTGGCTCCCTTAACAAAATGACTGCAATGTAATACGTACAGTAGTGTAAATCTGCAAAACCCTAGCACTACAAATATTAATCAGAAACTTTTCTAACAGGAATTAATAAATGGAAGCCCAGAAATTTAATAAGGAATGAAATTTCACAAGCTGTTAAAAGACCAGAAAAGGCAGATTTAATAATATTTTGTTGGGCATCCAAAGTAAATTCAATACATTATGAAACGAAAATCACTTAACTGACTGAAGGCTGGAGACGTGCTTCAGTTCAGGGCTGGTTTTACAGCGTTCGTGTCTTGTCTGCTGGGGTGACAATCCTGAGCTTCAGCTGGTGGGATAAACACCTCTGGGAAGCGTGGGACCTGAAAAGGAAGGGGTAGCAGAGAAAGTACTAATACCCAATAGAGACGGCTCTGGGATAAACCTGAAGATACAATTGCAATTGAGACAATTTCAGCAACAAACCCTCAAAACCAAATCTTATGTAAGCAAGAATGAAGGATAATGTGGATATGTCTTATCTTCCAATACCAATTGCTACGTTCTCATCAATGGTACTGTAGAGTAACTGAGATTATTGTAATAATTGCCTCTGCCTTACACAGTTTTTTTGTCTCCATTTGCTTCTTGCTGACAGGATGCTAATAAACACTTTCTCGATTGGTTGCAGCACATGTATCATTCTAGCAGCCTGACTCATAAGTGGGGCCACTAGATGCTACTACAGTACAAATAAATAGTTAAAAACTCATAAAAATAATAACAGAACAACTTGTAGCGATCCTCTGTTTAAGGCAATTGAGATATTATTGGTTTACTTTCTACATAAAATCAGAACTTGGTGGCATTTTTTCCTTTGGTTTGGATGAGCCCACATGATGGCAACCTCTGTCACTAACATACGGCAAGTTCTTCCTTCAAACGCTGCCAGTTTAACGTATGTTTCATTTGCACAATACCAAAAATAAGACGAGAAAATCTGCTTGGCTCTCAGAAAGTAAATGAAACAAGCCAAGAATTTTTCTGACAAATGAGGAAGAGCCTGTAACACCACAAAAATGAGCCGTCCATCCACGCTTCAGCAGAATGCTCTGCTGTAGCAGGCAGGGGAGAGAAAAGCCTCCGCAGAAGCTGTGCCACCGCTGTGCCCATTCCATGTGCTCTGCTTCGCCCCAACCACTCTCTGCAGTTGTAGCTGGATAATGAATATAACGCTGAAAACGGTCCAGAGCGGGTGTTGTGCTGCCATCTCAGCCTTCAGGTGGGAGCTAGTGAAGGAAGTGAGGAAGGGTAAAAAAGGCCAACTACACACAGTCGGTTAAGTCAAAAGGACTGAAACGGAACTTTATTATTTTTTTTTTTAAAAAGTATTCTACAATAATGGCTCAGAATACTACCACAACGCACAGGGACAAGGCAGTGCTCTGGGCTATGACTGTAGATTACTCTAGTATATATATATATTTGTAAGAGCTTAAGAAAGGTTGAAGCAGAGAAGTTCAACATTTCTTAAGCACATATTTCATAATTTTAACATTTTCTTGATCTCTTATAGCAGGATTTATCAAATGCAATGTATTCACAGAAGTCTTGCATAAATACAAATATCGATACTTTACCTTGAATATTGTATAGGATATAAATTCTGCCTTACCTTTAAAAAAATCTCCAGATCATTATGTGACCTGGGAGTCTTTCCTTTTCTTTCTCTTTAAGAGTTTTTAAATATATATATATATTTATATATATTTGCTATCGTACATCAAAGTATATATGAATCCCATCATTTCTGTTATATTTCCTGCAGACATGGTCTGAAACAATATCACCAACAACTAAATCAAAAGCTTCCTGGTTATCATAGGAAAGCCAAAGAGGATCTTTCCTCTTTTTTTTGTGTTTCAGTACTAGTATTTTTTTAAACTCATAAGGATTCTTCATAAACTAGAGGTCCATAGATCATTTAAAGCAGTCTTTATAAGCAAATTTACATACTTTGACATGCTTTTGTGAGGCAGTTAGTATCAAAATCCAATAGCATTTCTTACAGAGCCATATGACTTTCTGCGATGCAGATATACATTTCATTTCTAAAAAGCCACAGTTCTTTTTTTCTACATCTGCTCTCATCAAATCCCCAGGATTCATTCATAAAACTGCTGCTGTTCCAAGTGCTGAGGCGCTTATCCCTGCTGTGGATTAAGATGTGTACCCAATCTGGTGACATCATCACGTGGAAGATTGATAAGTAGGAAAATAGCCTCCCCAAATCCACAGATAGTCTTTTCTATCTCTAAATCCTCATGATTCATGTCACCCAACAGTGCAATGCGACGAAGACATGTCTCTGTGCAGGCTAAGGGTCTTCTTCCATCAAAGGAATCTCTAGGGGGAAACAAGAAATAGCATTGATTGCTGATTATAACTTCCCTTTATGCTTTTGCAGACTGTTAGTATTGGCAGTCCTACAAAATCAGAAATGAAGACTGCAAAAATCTGGGCAAGACATATGGTATTGCCAATTCTAGACCCACTTACGCTCTAACACCTATATGAAAACCAAGCTACTAAAACTAACCAGATTTTCTAAAACAAGTCAGGCCCACGAAAAGCTAAATGCATTTAAACCAAAATCCTTTCTACTACATTGATCGCTGAATCAGTGTTCAGAGTAGAGAGAGACTTTTACTGGCATTATCATAACTTCTCCCTCCTCTTTCTAGCTGGGAAAGCTAGATGGTCCCTCTTCCCCTTGTGGGACCATTAAAAATTAGCTCCAACCCTATGAAGCAGGAGCGCTTCCTTCACCCAGAGCTTCACCCACACTAAATTTAGGACACTGGTCTTCAGCTCTGCTGCCAATAAATCCCACAGAGATTGCTTTGTCCAGTGACTCTCAGCGAATGTAGAGAGCAGGATCAGAGCCACTCCTCTTAAACATCTCCAAGGAAAGCTAGCTCGTTTCCTTGACACCATACAGCTCGTTAGAACTCAATTAAATTATATCAATGCATGCTTATGTTCAATTTAAATGCAGATGGTAATATATGGCGATCTTCCTTCCCATGCACGGTCCTGTGGGTACTTTCCCCTCACGCTGTGACTCCCATCTCCATGATTTAACACGTACGTGCTTTAGGCTGAACAGTTTGCTTCACACACAGACACGATGAGCTTGTTAATAAAGGCTGCTAATTTTGGCTTAGTATGAAAACATGATTTGCTTTCCATTTTAAGGAGAAAATGCTGTTCTCTGCTGTGAAAGCCGTGGCATGTGAGGGAATTGTGAGTGTAGGAGTTGAGAAGCAGACGAACAGACCAATACAGGCAAGATGATGGTTGGCTTTGCAGCTGTACACAGGTGCCTGCTGACATCCCTGTTGATAAGAGTGCTGTTACAGGGTCTGGACAGGAACCTTCTGGCCTGTGATTCAAGTCCCCGGCACCACAGCCAGCAAGGACATAAGATATGAAGCTCTATGACCACCTTTTTGGAGGTGTTCAAGGCCAGGCTGGATGGGGCTTTGAGCAACCTGGTCTGGTGGG
>JAOXJM010000023.1:13777779-13806923 GCA_026413425.1 Tringa solitaria | reverse complement strand
AGGGGGGTTGGAACTCAATGATCTTTAAGGTCCCTTCCAACTCTAACCATTCTAGTATGGTTTTTAAAATGCCCAAATTAAGATGTAGACAAAAACATGGAGAAAGCAGGAGCAGGCCCTGCTCTGACAGTACAAACAAATGATGGCTCCTGCTGATGGGCCCACCTATGGCACCTTTGCAAGACTCACCATCTGCAATATCGATCCGGGGACTCGTGGACGCAGCCTCCCCAGCAGTGCCCCGGGGTACATCAGTTCGATCCGAAGCGGGAAGCGCTGCCGCTTGGCATGCCGGGGACGGGCACAAACTTTGGAGCAGTTCAGGGGAGCCCAACCTACTGTCACGGGTCTCCAACTCGCTGGGCAGCGTGTCTGTAATCCTGGGGCCGGGATAAGCCGGAGGATTCTGATCTTCTGTCTGCAAAATATGCCCTTGGTCGGCGGTAGCTGAGTATCCGGGTGCCAGAGCATTCAAGCCGCTGCTCACAGCTTCATCGTAGGAAGGCAGCATGACAGGAACGCCGTCCACCACCACAAAGTCGGGGTCGCCCATGGAGCCCTCCTGGTTGCCTCTATGTCAAAGACAGAGGGGTTATCACAGAGAGCAGGAGCACATCAGAAAGCACCTCAGAACAACTGCTGAACTTAAGTGTTAACACAGCACTTTCTAGTCGCGCAAAACGAAGCTGCAGGGTCATCGACCTTGACAGAAATGCCCACTGCACTGGTTGGCAAAAGTCTGCTCAGGTTGACAGCCTGGTATCTGTTACAATCGGAAACGTTAAACCAGCAACGGGAAGAACAATTTTGAGATGGGAAGGAAAACAGGTGCTTGGAAGAGATAAGGAGCACCATTTGCTGTGCTGGGCACAGTAGACATCGTGGATATAAGCTCAAAGATGTAGTTCACCAGTGTCTGAGCTCCTGGAAACTCCCGTGCTAGAGCACAAAACTCTTTACAGCCCATGTGAACAGGTGCTGAGATGACTACTGCCGCATGAAAGGGCTTTGGTGGCCAGATTTATGGCCTCCTTCAGGTCTTACTTTCAAAGGAGGAAGGCTTCCTTCACCAGCTGGTTTCTTTTTCAAGCAAGACATTTCTATTAATTGGGAAGGTCTATTAAACTCTAAAGTATCTGTTTAGTAGTGATTAAATCACAGCAGTGTCCTAGCAGGAGGGAATTGGTCCCGGGTCTGTTTAGGACATGAAAATGTCTGAAAAGGAGAGAGAGGAGACAGAAAGCCATTTCCATAAGCTAGACACGTACAGGCTATAAAGCTAAATGCAGTGCAAGCCACTACCCTAAAGGTCTTCCTAGTTATATACGTATATGTGTATTACTCCCCATACATTTTTTACATGCACATATATATGTATATAAATTTACACATTACTTATATAAACTGTATACTTTTATGTATGCATTTCTTTAACATTAAGATCACCACGTCCTTTCTGCTGTGTATATTTACTGATGTACAGCTTTTTTCATCTATTTTCTGCATGTGGTAGAATAAAGACGCAAGAAAAAGCCGGCAAGGAGTCACACAGTGAGGGTGCACAGCAAACTGAGCAGACTGGAAACTAGAACCAAGTCTAGACCCAGATAAAGTACTAGTTTTGCCAAAAACTCTGCGTGCCCGCCTTTGTTTTTGCAGTTGTAAGATAATAATACCCACCTACCTGTCTCATGAGGAGAGCTGTGAGAATCAATGACAGATGCTCAGAGCTGCACGGTATTTTATGGAAATAAAGGAAGATGTAGGAGGTGTTTATGAATCGTGGTGAAAATAATACTCAGGAAGGGAAAGCAAACTTTTAATATAAATTTGTCCATAGAGAAAAAGCAAATCTTTCTTAAAACTTACATTACTAAGTCTAGAGTAGTTAAAAAATTAATTCCCCCAGCACCTGAAAATGAGTATTTAAAAATATTGTCAGCTATTTTTACATGCAGAAGCAGCAATTCTCAGTAGTAGAGCTGTAATTACTCCCAAAGTGTGTTTGGCAAACTTTGCCTTTTATCTTAGTTGCAGAAAGGACTACGGCAGGTTTCTGGGGGTGCCCTTCCACACCGGTGGCTCAGAGACTTCTGCTCAGAGCAGGAGCTGGTGGTTCTGCAAGGCTCATGAGCCACTTCATCTCCTCAGTAAAGAACGCTGAATGTAGAAACTCAATCAAAGTCCTCTGCCTTAAAAAAAAAAAAAAAAAGAGAGAGAAAAAAAACCAGAGGAGAGTACAAACCTTGGAAGGAAATGTGTCTTAAATTTGGTCTGGAACATCCTGGCTAAAATAACCAGTAGCAGTACTAATAGAACGCTGGTAGCAGTAAATGCCACTATTTTCCATGTGGTCAGGAGGGTCTCCTGTGTATTTGGCCAGGTTTGTTCTGTAACAAAAAGACAATACAAGAGTTGTGCTTGATTATTAGTGTTGCTATTTTGTATTAGTACTTCAACAATACTCAGAAGTGCCAGTTAGGAAAAGAGAGGTTTTATATATATGTTGTATAAATAGACATGAAACCAATGCCATATACCAAAAGTAACCTTAACAGTAAGCTGCCACAGGGGCTGGACCTCACTCCAAGAGGACAGGAGTGGTCCCTCACCTGTTTTGACGCAGTACACTTGGTAGGAGGGGAACCACTCTCCGTATTGGCAGGTGATGTACTTGTAGTCATTGGTGAGAGTGTAGCCAGGGTCACAGTAAAACTCCACCACCGTCCCGTGGTTGTAGCGCTCGCAAGGCCGTGGGTGGCAGATGTAGTCTCCATGACTCACCATTGGAGGTAGTGGGCAAACTTGGGCAAATAAAGAGAAAAGGAGAAAGCCATTAACGCCAACAACCCCCTGCTGGGCAGCTTCAGTATATCAAAATACACAGGGAGCACGTCAGGCTGCTTTTCGGACTTTTTGCAGGTTGGGGGTTTGTCTTGGTGGTACCAGAGCGCTGGTGCCGGGAGACCTGCTGCCCATCCGCACAGGTGGATGGATGCACACACCTCCTAGGGGAGCAACACACGCCAGGGGGGTCACCTTCAGCTCTCACCGACACCAGTGAGCTCTGCGGTCACCTGCTTGTTCAAAGGCTGGAGAGATGGGAGCTAAGGGCCAGCAGAAGACAAAAAGGGAATCCTATGCCTGGAAGATGGCTATATGGGCATAGAGGGGGACAGTCAAAATAAGGACCATCCCTCTCCTTGTGAAGCACCTCAAATTCAGCTGTAGCATCCTATTTTTTTGTTTCATCAACATAACTAAATGGTTCTATGTGCTAATTAAATTACTTAATATTCACTTTTAAAAATAAGTTTGCCATCAGCTGTGCAGCAAGAGATGCTTGTAATTAAGCAATACTGCTTAATACTTACACTTTGTGCCACCGTAATGTTCCTAAGCCGGGCTCAGACTCTACTGGTGTTATTTGTGTTTGGTTATGTCTGAGCAGCCCGGCTGATCTCGGTGGGGTTGCTGTTGGAGCGAGATCTTATAACAGAGGCAAAGCCTGTGTTAGTTAAGTACAGTGGTTTACGTAAGGTTGGGTAAATAAGACAGAATTGCAATACAAACGTGTGCGATTTTTATCCTAGACCCTGAAACGAAATGAAACATCCTCTGACACATCCAGGCAGATGAACTCAATGGCAAGCCCAGGGGACACTCTCTAGAAGCAGCAGTGGGGAAAGCAGCGCGCAAGCGGGATTTTTACAAGAGAGGAAGCTTTTCCACTGAGTAAGTGTTCATTGGTTACTATTTTCTTAAGTGCTTCTAACGCAGAGGGGAAAAAAGCGTACAAAGTGTAATGATGTCTCAAATGGCTACATACTCACCCAAAAAGGGCTTAAATTACTGGATGGCTTGTTTTATTTCCCTTCAGAGGCAATAACTAACTGGCTCGGTGCCCCATCTACAGGCTGTTCCCTTCACTTCATGCCTCCTTCATGCAGGCAAGACCTACTGCATTGATTTAAATAATGAAAGTGCCTTCTCTCGGAAGAAGAATCTTCCCAGAAATTACAATTCAGCTGCTTCTCTCTGTGAATCTTGTTACATGAATAATGCATTTCATAAAAAAAATACACAAGATATTAAATGAATCTTCAAGAGAGGCTGATTACAATGTGCAGCAATGCCTGTGCCCCATCCCCTGGAGACATGGTTTTGTTTGCATTTTCACTGGCAAGGCTTAATAATAACTTGAAATCAGAGCAAGTAATTCACATAAAAATTCGTATCCTTGATTCTCTGCATACTTTTCAAAGTCTCTGGGCTCACGAGAAAGAGGAATGCTTTACTGGGAAGTCAACTCAAGATTGAAAACAATTGTCTTAAGATGAGGGCAAAGGTGTTAGACTGAAATAGCAGGAAAGCACCTTTTGTCCATATCAGGGATCATTCTTCTATTAAAAAGAAAACGATCAGTGAAAGCAACATTTCTGGCCTGCCATAAAGAGACTTGGTATATTTTTATTATCTACGCTTAGAGCATGAGAACAAAGGAAGGCAACAATTGAAACTTCTTTGCAGCTGAGTTTTGCTGAGCTACGACAGGCTGCAAGAGATGTGTAGATGCCCAACACCTTACTAGCAACCAGACAAGTAGAGCACATCTTGTCACAGAGAGCAACCACTCCAAGAAACAAATGTCTCCTCCCCAGCAATGTACCTGCTGCCTCATCCCTAATGTCACCACAGGCCAAAGCAGCCTGCTAAATAAAAAAAGCCTCGGTGCTGCTGCCCCAGCAATGTGGATCAGCTCGGGAACGACATATTTCCAGGCAGATTAAAAAAAAAAAAAAAAGCATCACTCTTCATGTAGGGTATGTCCTCAGTGCTAAGAGCGGGTGCCATCCTTCCCTCTGACACCTTCCATATTTCAAGGGAAATGCTTATGTATTGATGCTGCCTGGAAACTTCTGCAAACAGCTCTTTAATATGCCGCAGAGTCATGAATTAGCGTCAAGTTCTAAGCAGTCATACCTGCCAACAGCTCTTCTATTAAACACTCTAACAAACAGCAGATGCAACGGAGCTTGTTTGAAAATGAGGGCGTTTAGGTCAAGTGAAACAGCGTTCAGATTTGGAGCCTCTTTTTCCAAATCAAATCAAATTGAATGAAATACATCATGAACAACCAAAAATGAATTAATACTGAGCTCTGGTCAGTTAGTCGGTTAGTCTCTTTCTCAACTTGCTCCATTCCCATGAGCATTCTGGCCCAAGATACTTTAAAGTCAGTGGCAGGGCAGCCATGAAGCGGCCTTAGTTTTGATCATAGAAAAGCAGAATTATGAAAGTCTGGAGCACCATGGAACGCTCTTGGCTCCTAAAGACAGAAGATTCTGGCAGGGTCAGAAGATCTGACAGTGTGAGATCCTCACTGATGGTATTTACTTAGCATTATGCTGGATACCAGTGTTAAGATACTGATCACACAGATTAAAGGAATGTACCAGATCAAGTCTGGGTGAAAACTCAGGTGGCAGAACTAATCCCACTAAGTTTTCTAGGAAAGTTAAAATTCTAGCATTCTCAGTGATCCATCCTAATTGTATTTGGAAATTACAGGCCATGGACTTCAGGAAAAGGAATCAAACTCACAGAATGAAAATAACTACAAACTGATTAAAATAAAATTGTATCTGACAAGTACATTTTCACTGTCAAAGCTGACAGCAGTATGAACAATAAATAATCACAGAGACAAGTAAATTCTACTTCAGAAAGTTCTCACAGCTTAATAAAAGCCCTAGGTGCTGTTCTTAAATGTGACACCAAATCTTTACTACCAATAACTTTCAGCATATTAATTTTATAAGGCTTTTGAGACTTTAATGTGCTAATTACAACATCCGGCATGGATAATCTAGTCATATCTTCTGATGGCCAACAATAAAAGACCACATGTGTACGTCCTTCACTTTGGAGCTTGCCAGAGGGGTGGACATAGTTCAGGCAGTGATTCTGCAATATGTGATCTTGGATCAGTCTATAGAGCAATTGGCCACAGACTGTAAGGGGGCTTGTAAGAACTTTACAGCTCAGCATTCTCAGCTGAAAGGCTGAGTCGTTCATCAAAAAGAAAGAACAAGTGTGTTTATATGGCAAACAAATCCTGTCCAGGATGCTCAAGATGCTCAAGGAAGTTGAAGGGAGGAATTCCTGATTTGATCTGATGGACTTCCCCGCCTGCTTTCGGGAGCGGCTGGAGCTGAGGGCTCTCCTCCAAGATAAGCCACAGGTTTTCTCCTCTGACTGTTTTTTAATGAAAGATAAGCAATATCGGGAAGAGCTTAAAACCCGGGGAGTTGAGCCTTGTGTTACAAACACTGTCAGATACTGGCTTAGAGCAGAGGACCTGTTTCAGGCCAATAGAAGAGCTTCTTATAACAAAAGATGGGGCAGCGCCCCCCTTTTGTGAGCTGTCCTGAGGTGCCAAGCCCCCAAACTTGGCTTTAAGGGGTCCCTGCAAGAGACAGCACTGCAAAAGGCAATACCCCCCCAGCGCCCCTCTGCAGCGCGATACCCACGTCCCTCAGACCAGGGTCCCTGTGAGGGTGACGCAGGCTGCGGGCGCAGACACCAGAGGAATAAGTGAGCTTCACCCAGAAATTTTTCCTACCCATTACGGTCAAGAAGCTTTTTAACCTCTGCCCAGAGGATGCTGCAGTGATTCTGCACTGTTGACACTGGCACTGTAGGATGGAGGGAAGATCTTTCGGTATTAGCATATTCTCAATTAACATTGATGGCACAGAGTAAAGATGTCATATCACTTTTTAAAGCCACCGGTAGAGAGATAACAGTGGAGTTACAGGTATTTACAGTGCTCAAACCCTTCTTTTTAGCCAGTCAGTTGAAGGGCTAGTCAGTTCAGTCTTTGGTCAAAGTAGGTAGGAGGGAAATTATTCAGGTTTTGCCCAGCTTTTGTATGTGACCCAAAAAATAAAAACAAAAATATCTTGAAATACAGGGTATTTACTTACTTATGAAAAAGGGGGAGGCATAAGCAAGAAGCTCATTTTCCACCTTTGATTTTTTGCATAGTATGTTTTTTTCTTCAGCTACCAGTCTGCCTTTCATGTAGGACATTAGTTGCTCGGTTAGCTGAAATTTAGCAGAAAACCCAGTGCACGGCCAGCCATTCTCTGTCTGATACAGGGATGGACAGGGTTAGCCACATTTGCACCTAATCAAAAAAAAAAAGCTTCTTCCAAACACACCGTGAATGTCTGCTCATTATGCAAAGAGTGAGAAAAGATTAAAATGATACTTCATGGTGAGAAAGACACAGATAAAACCCTGCCAGTTCCAACGCACAGAGAAGAGGCTCGTGTATCTTGCTAGATAGCAATCAGAGAGGTGGACACGCTGTCTGGTTTGTGCACAAACTGAATTCTCCTGACCCTCACTTGTTGTTCTTGTACATATCAGGACACTAATTAACACCAGAAATCTGGACACCTGTCATCTGGCTCCTGCATGCAAGCCTAGGTTTAATTCAAGCCATGATTTACTCCATGAGACCACAGCAGTACATATCCCGGCAGGGCTGACTTCCCTTCTAGGGTGGCCCGTTCCCCACCTGAGGCTTTACCGGATTCTTGGCCCCAGTAAAGATCCTTTTCCATATATTGTCTTCGTACAAACACATGCTTGGGTACTGAAAATTCATTTTTTTACAGGAGCATAATAGAGGAAGATTATGTTTCTTCCTTTTCCTGCTTCTTTATGAACACTGTGCATATAACACCTGCTTCTTTGGGGACTTCAGTGTCATCACCCTTCAGACCTTCAGAATAAAACAGATGTTCAACCAAGAAGCCTTTCTCTCCTATACCTCAATCAATTCCTGTCCAGTTCTCCCCATAGACCTGGCAATTTCCCCTGGTATTACCAGTACATGAATCACACTTGTACTGCACAGCACAGAGCCCTAATTTCAAGCTCCCCATCCTCTTACATACACAGAAGGTATTGTAAGATAGTCAGTATGGAGGAGAATTTAATGCCTGTATCCCATATTCAGTTGATGGAACTCCAGTATTAGCATCTTTCACAAAGGAAAATGTTTCTTAATATTTATGAGTTTGTAAAAAACAAGCAAAGAGAAAATAAATCATTGGTGTTCAAAAAAAGGCAGCTGTTATTTGTGGATTTTTAAACTCCAAAGACAGTATACTGTTTAGAGAATTTATTGACTTACTTGTTAGCCAAAAAGATCTCAAGACAGAAACTGGTATTTCTAGTGCAATATCAAGTAGGGAAATGCCTAGGGGAACAGGGAGTGGATGACCAACAGGAAGAAGAGGCAAAGGAAATTACTTCTGCACTTTAAATATTAAAAAAAGGATTTTTCTACTCTATACTTAGTTTTTAATTTATAGCAATGTAAAAAACCAAAAGTATTTCAATTCTAAAATCGCAAAACACAAACTGCCATTAAATTGTCCAGTACTGTAAGTAAGATGGAAGAAAAAAATGTTGGACTCAACCACTCATACCCAGTTGAGAGCTTGAAGAAGAAATCAAGAGGTTTGTAAAAGCAAGGAAGTAGCAACCTCAGTTGTTTTAAAATAAGCCCTCTCAAAACATCTCAGTCTAGAACAGCTGCTTAACGAGAATTTATTTCTAATGACACTTGTCGGAAACGTAAGCAGAAGAGGAAGAATTACTAGAGTAACTTTGCACTTACTGTGAACATCAGCTTAACAATCTCCTGAAGATACATTCCTATAACAAGTAGGCACTGGCAGTGTGAAGGGAGCCTTACTGCATATCACAGCTGCACTGGAACAAGTGAGAAAAACTTAAAGGCCATTGAATTTATATTCTGAAAGTGAAGACGTGCTTTAAGGAACTTTTCTGATTACTCATTCCCACAGCAAAACAACAGCACCAATAGTAATACCAGAATAGAAAGTTTAGTGCAAACAACTAAGTGAGCACTAATATATAAAGTAACTCCTGTTAAGTCTGACAGCAGATGTCACTTAGAGTAACAAAGACACAGGATGTTTAATTTGAACTCTGAAGGTGCCAGCAGATGTATTTCTTGAAAGCTTACAGCAAGAATTATTAAAAATATTCTATTCTTAGCCAACAATTTCCAAATTCTTTTCAATCTTAACCTTTCTCAATCATTTAAGCTTCACAATGCCACTTAGACATTTTTTTCTGAAAAGACACCTAACAGTTCAGCAATTTACTGTCGACCATTCAGCGTCTCAGTGCTCAAGCAACTACAAACACCCCCCAGGTCTCACGGCTCCAAGTTGTTTCCGCTGCCCCTGGACGGTCACCCCTGGGTAATTCTGCACCAGCTACAACAGCAAGGTGAGCCTTTCAACAGACACACAGTGAGAAGCACTTTTCACCTCCTACGAAGTGTGAAATGAATTGAATAATTAAGTTTTTAATGAAAAGCTGCTTCTCCAGACTGGCTTTGACAAACACCATCGTGCTGAGAATCGCTATCACTGACACCAGCTGTACAAGCCTAAATGAAACAGAGTAAAGCTAGTTTCAAGCCTGCTTTAATAATAGTTTAACATTAGCTGATTCCTAAATTGAAACAGAAGGTGATTACAACTGCTTATCATACACAGAGGTTCCTTGTTAGTGGAGTGACAAATTAGGGAGCCCATTTTGCTGTTCCAATCAGCTGAGCTTCTACAGCAGCATCATGCCAAATCCACACTCCTACTTAGCAATCCTGCCACTCCCAGCACAGCAACCTGTGAAACACTGATCTTAATGCCAAAATCTTAAGTTTGAAATACATTTCACAACAGAGGATGAAACACACCCCAAGTGACCTTTCTCCCATAAATTATAAGTTTAAAAGTGCAATTTTCATTTAAACTATAAAAAAGTGATAAGGAGTTTGCAGCAATAGAGAGCTAGGAGTTCTTTTAGCAAGAAGTCCACAATTATCTTTAAGGAAATATTTATCCTCATTATTCACACTGGAGTGCTTGGAGCACTGTGGTCTCATTTACAGCAGATCCTTCACCTTTCTTCATCACTTGTTTCTATTTTTTTTTCTTCCTTTTCTTATGAGTGGTTGTCTTTATGATCGATAATGGTCTTTTTAGGACTTTGAGAAGCAGATGCTGGGGACTGCATAGACATCTAACAGGTAGGAATCAGAGAGCTTCAAAATAAGTCAAGGCTTGGGAATTTGACAGGTGTCACGGGATAATCCTAGACCTGGAAAACCTCAAAGTGCTTAGAAGTAGAATGGAGGTGGAGGAGGGAGAGGAACCTGTTGGGAAGCTGAAAACCAGAGAGATCAAAGCAGCTGAGGGGGACAGTCTGAAGAAGCCAGCACTCGCTGTGAGCTGGACATACCAGTGTTTTTATGTTCTTTTAATCCCTCTTTCTTTAATAGCCTTTTCCTCTTTGTTTATAAGCAAGAATCCCTTCAGCCTGCATGCTGTTACCCACACCAGTCATCGGGGATTGTGAGAGAGAAGGAATGCTGGAATACACAAGCTCTGTTCCAGGGCTTAGCTGGAGGCTGAGGAAATTGAGCTATAACCACCTGGGAGAAGGAAAAGCATAGGGAAAGATCCATTTCCCAATGGAGTGCTACTAGGAAAAAAAAAAGGGAAGGAAACCCAGGTGATCGTAGCGCTATAATACCACAAACCAGATTACAAGGACAGGAAGGTGTGGAAAAGTATCAGTTTCTGTTATTGATGTTTAGTTACCAAGTGCCTGCCTACACTGATTGGTTAAACTGCCACCTTTTAAATATTTGGGTTTATACCTGGACGTGAACAATCCTACGCAGCAAGTAGACCTCCTAATGCATAGAGTCTGTAGCTACAGTCCCCTCCACTTGTGAAAGACCTTCCGTGATTGCACTGTGTAGCCAAATTTAATGAACGTGTCCATAAAGCACTGAGATATTTAATTTCAAGGTAGACAATGTAGTGTGCTTTTCCTTTCCGAGGAGCCCTGCCAGATACAGTTAAAGATTAATATTATAGAACAGCCCTCAGGGAGAAATTTTGTCTGCTTCCCCTTACCTAATCCCGAGCATATTTAAAGAACCACAGATAAAACACTACATGAATCTGGCAGCTAACGTGAAACTTCAGGGCAGGAATTATGGCTCCATAAAAAAATTGGGATGTCTGGCTGATTCTGGAAATGCTAAGGAGTTTCTGAAAGGTGACAGAGCAGGTGTAAAACAATGATTTACTGTGACAGTCCTGTGCATCAAGCAGAAACAGAAGACATAAAAGAAACAGATTACAAGTTGTTGTTCTGTTGCTTTCTTGAAAAACTATGAGCAGTGGAGAAGGCATCTGTTTCAATCACAGCCAAGATCAAAGAAGATTCCTGCAATGCAAAAAAAGGAGCAGTCACTTAGAAATATAATGGTATTTATCTTCTTCAAACAGTGTCTTCAACTTGGAGACTGTTCTCTAAAGCCCCCATCCCTCATCATGAGAGCTGTAAAAAGCCTGCTTTTGGGTATCATTCTGTCTCAAAATGTGATTTGGTTCTCTTTCACTTTGCATACAACTTCTGGAGTTCAGAGATTGGATGATTATTAAGCAGTATGTCCACAGAAGAACATGGTTTGTCTGCCTGGTATTTCGTGTCACTGTGCTCTTGCTGAGTTCAGTTCTTTTCCACGCTTCTTCAGCTGCAGGTAAAGGTGTACAGATGAATTTCAGCATTCTCCAACAGCACAAAAGTCCAGATACTCCAAGTCACCATGAGCAGCTCCTTGAAATTTTCACGCAGGGTGGCCAGATGTGTGTCATTTCTGCACTCCTGGGTGATGAATGAATTAAATGTCTACACTGTAGAAACACACAGAATTATTGAATGACTTTTTAAAGATGACTGTCATTTTAAACTTCTTCGTCACACTTGGCGTTCTACCACTCACCCCCAGGGTGAAAGACTGTCAGCCTATTTCATCCTTTGGCCATCAGACTAAAAGTGTCACCGATGCAAAGGTGTTGCCCAAGGGAAGGTGCTCACAAATATTGGTGTCTGCTGCTATTTGAGCATTTAGTGCTGGCTTTCGTTCCAGAGTTGCAAGAAGCACTGATGTAGGCAGTGAATATATTCTGAAGTGCCACTCTCGCCAGAGCTATTAAAAACAAGGCTGTCGACGCATCTTATGTTAACATTAACTCACTTAACTTGGATGACCTCTTTGGCAGTCAAGCAATGTTTAATTTATTCTCCCCTCCTGCCTGCAAGCCGAGTAGGTGTAAACATAGCACAGAATCCTGGTATCTACCTCTCTTAATTTATTACTACCGCAACGTTTCACAACTCGCTTGTCTTGCTGCCCTCTGCTCCCTCTACAGGGTTTTTATTTGTTGGAGATCTGCTGCATCAACATTATCTTCCCTGAGGATATGCATCAGCCTGTCACGCTGGAATTTATCTAAAGCTTTCTCAATGTCAACAAAGAAACAGAGAGAGAAATCCGTTCACACTAACGAAGAATATCTCAGGCTCGGGGTTGCTTACTTTATTCCGACTCCTGAACACAAACCGATTACAGGCTGACTTGTGTCTTTTTTCTCAAGGTATTGCTGTATGTTCCATCAAGAATTTAAAATATTTTAAGGGCATAGTTTATCAAATGCATAGCTTGGTGTCCATCACTGTTTATGGGATTAGCATAGAATTAGAATTGTTATACAAGAAAGAAGATTTTTTGAAGCTTTCCTTCAAAGTATCCTGTGTGTAGTTGGTTAGAAAGTTGAAGCTGCTTCGTTTTGAAATACTAAGTGACTGTGGCATTTCACCCGTAGTATCAGCCTCCCCCAGAGCTCTGTCATGCTCTTTACTTTCTAGGTTCTGTGTCAGAATTATCAGACCCTCTCTACAAGTGTCTGTCCTCAGGCTTAGGAACTGAATAATTTTAAAGCTCTGTCCTGTATTCTTGCCTGTCTTTCCAGAATATGTTTTTATTTATAGTGTACTTTGCTGGTTTTAATTCTCGTATGAATAACCTTGTTTTACTCTTCAGACATTTCCTGGTGCTCTAGGTAGGGTGTGTTTGGGCTCCTTTGCACTTATGGTTTGTTGTGCAATTGTCTTAATTCCTTCCTTCTCCTATCTTTCTCTCATAGTTTCTGTAACTTTTAGGATCCCTTCTGTAATCAGTTGTCAGCTTAGTGTTACATCTTTTCACCTCCTCCCACAATGAGGTGGTTTTATATACCAGAGGTCTCAAATGCCTTCAGTTCTCCTCTATGTTTTTCCTCTCTTCTACTCATTGACACTCCCCTTTGAAGTCTGTCCCTCATGCTTGATTCATTTTATTTTGAATCTACCTACAAAATTTTGAAATATTTTCTATTTAACATTCTTTCAAGCTTAACCTCAGCTGGAGAATCTGTTGATCCTAGCATGTAGAATAAAATTCTGATACTGCAACAGATCTGATTTCCTGCAGGACCAGCTTCTGTGTTCAGCTGGGATGATGCTGAAACCAGACATTCCAGATAACAGGATCATTTCTGCTGTTGCAAATTCAATCAACCTGTTTTTCCTTTTATTCTTGAATACAAAGCCAGGAATTCCCAATTACTCTAACCATCATACAACTGCTTTATATTCTAGCATTAGCACTAAAATTAAATTCTCCCAGCCCTTCCTCTCTTTGCCTGCTTTTCCCCCTGTTCTTTGTGAGCAACATGCCTTACATCTTCTTGGAGGTCTTCCAAAGGGCATAAAAGATGAAAATACAGAGGCCAGATGGCAAGGTGTGTAATCACATGCCCATCATCTTCCCAAAGTACTATTGGCTTTTTGGTAGGTTTTTTTTTTAAATTTCTCTAAATCCTGTGTAATGTCTTTATTCACCTTAAAGTATCGTATCATAAAGATTTCCTGGTTCGATACATTTAATGTCACAGAGTTCTATACTGGTATGCTTTCAAGTGTTTGTTCTGCAGTGTTTTTGGAAGCCACCTGATTTTACTCAATTTAATTTATACAGATGGATGATTAACCCCAAATTGGTAACTTAAAAATCATATAAACAAATAAAATAACATTTTCCTTAGATTTTCATATATCCTTGGAAGTGGCTAGTGAGTTTCACTACAAAAGAAAGTTTAAAAAACTTATGCATAATTACGAAATTCCACTAGAAAAAAAGATATTAAGAAAATTAAAGTTGTAAACCGAGGACTTAAAGGAAAAGAAAATTCAGTGTTAAGATGCTTCATCTTATCCTCTAAATGACTATAAAATTTTCTAGCGCTGGTAAAACACCACCATTTACTCTACCATCATCCTCAGATACAGACAAACCATTTCAACCAAAGCTCCCCAAATGATTCAGCTTGAGGCAGAGATTCAAAAAAATCAATCTGAATGTTTTAAGTCTGGCACAGGCACAAGCATTTTAAGAAGAAGATCTCAGACCAGTAAATACTTGGCAATCTGAGCGCGAGGCGTCCTTATGTGCCTGAGCTCTAACAATTTCCCTGATGGGATGCAAAGGGCTGTTTCTGAGGAGCTGCTGCATAACTCCGCAGCGTTGGCTGCACTTCAATTCAATACCAGGTATCTCCGTTTTCAAGCAGTGCTGTGACTGAAGCAACAGTGATTTTAATTATCAGGAAAAAAAATCTTCTTCCCTATCAGCAAAATTAGGGCTCTCGCCAGAGCCCGTGGAAGCTCTGCACTTGGCAATACTGAGAATAAGACTGGACTTAAGCATTAGAAATCACAGGAGCTGAGTGGTCCCCGGTGTAACTATTTATTTAATTGGAGCCACAAACCCTTCATTCAGAATTTATTTGGCCTGACAAAGAGGGAAAAATTCACAAGATTGACATATAGCATTTGTGTGATTACACACACACTTAAGAAATTCCTTCTGCGAAGAAGAACATATATCAAAATGAGAAAGCTGTAAGCAGCATTGGTTAGAGAAGGGTAAAAGCTCTAAAATTGTTTACTGTAGCTTCCTAACAGCCATTTCTTTTTAATCATTACCGTATTAAAATACTGAGCGGGGCATGTGATTAGAATAAATTCTGAATTGATCCTGGAAATAAATAAATGGAATTAATTTGTTATTTACAGATTTCCTCTGTGAAAAATACTGCTCGGCGACATTATACCTCACATTAAAAGGAATACTGAAAAATGAGCTTGACGTCGGTATGCAAGGTGCAGAATGAAAAATATGCAAGGAGGGAGTTTTTGGCCGCTAATTGGGAGTAGTGGATTGCAACAAGATTCCTGGAGACTGGCACCCCCTGCATAAATTACTCGGACAAACACTTTGAAGCGAGGTGTAAATCAGCATCTCAGGCTGATTTACCCAATCTGGATTTAATTTGGAAGTTTGCTGCATAACAAGTGAATCATCCCTACAAGACAGTTCACACGGGAGGTGTCAGGGGTGGCCTTTTCATGTTGCTGCTCTCTCTTGCAACCCAACAGAAGCAGGGACAGCCCCAAAGCTGAGGAGAACCTTCTCCTGCCAGTGTCATGCTCTGAACTTCGGTCTCCTGTGGCTCACTCAACACGTGCGCAGATGGGCACCAACACGGAATCACCACAGAAAGTTTTAACATTTAGAGAGACCAATAAGAAAGTGATTAAAAGGGAAACTGGATCTAAATCAGAACTCAGGAGGCCTCCCAGGTGGCTTTAACCCAGTGTCTGGCACACACTGGTCACCCCATCACAGATCATCCCAGGTGGCTGGGGATGGTAATTTCTGACGTTATTTAAAATGCAGAACTGTCAGCACAGTTCTTATGTTTCAAATTAACAAGATAAAAGAACCTCTCCATGACTTTTTAATGCAAGCAATAAACAACAAGCACATGAGTTTTCTCCATTATTATGATAGCAGCTGGAACACCAACCTGTGTTAAGGTAAGACACAACTTTTTCTGTTTCATATACTTGAGTTTCTGTATTTTAATGGTCTCATCTTCCTATCTGGAGAATTGTCATTTTTATCGAAACAGTTATACTCTTGGATTAAGCCTAACAGGGCCCTTCTGATTTTTTTAATGTATTTTCCATGCTATAAACAACAACAAAGAAACCTTCCAAAAATGGCCTACATAGAGCTGATTTGGGATTAATCTTTTCTGGTGTGCTAAATAAAAAAAAATAATCATCATGTTATGTCATTCTAAAATTGCAAAGGCTTTTTTGAATTTTGGAACTTGCGTTGTTAGTTAAAAATAAGGATCATTTTATTATTTTTGTGCAATATACTGCTTTGTTGATGCTGCTGGCAGATTTTTGCACTTCTAGAATGCTTAGCATTTAGCTCAGTGACATAAGCATCACATATGAATTCCTATAATTGCTTTTAGCTAAATTCTACATATAGCTAGCTTCCTTACAGGCTTGAAATAGAGCGAAAACATAGTCCTTTTAGGGGAATGAAATGCAGAGGATGTATCTGGATTTTGATGACTTCCCAGGATGTTTCATTCAAGATGCAGTATGAAGATGGAGGATGGTAGTTCCCAAGGTTTTGACAGTGTATGGAACAAGCCATTTGGTGTATTTGTTTTAAATGCATGGGATGCAAATGTAAATGCATTTCCTCCATTCCAGCACTGCAGCTAGAGTCACAGATTGTTCCTTTTGGCTTGGTAAGATTTACCTCTGTTTCACACTGAGCAACCATAGTTTTTACATTCCTAATCAATAAATTAGCTCAGTCACTTTGGTTGCAAATACTTCTTTAAGGTTAACTTCTGTGAGAGACAATAGATATTCAAGTGTGCAGCATCATGTAGCACTGAATAATGTCTGCAGCTGGCACAGCCCAGGCTTAGAGTTTCTATGGAATATTTTTTAGTTCATCATGGAAATCTATCCGTATCTATAGAAGCTCTGACCATCTGCACATGAATGTGAATTCCATAACCTCCTCAGAGTTTTTATTAGAACAGCTGCAATGAATTCACATTTTAAGGGCAAAGCAATCACTGTTAAGAGCTTCCCTCTCTTGCATTTTGGACACGGAGAGAGCAAACATCAGTTAACAGTGCAGCAAACCACAACAGGTTGCACGCAACAAAACCCAGACGGGCTCTGTGTGGCCTGTGGAAACATTACATATAGCATAAATGAGGTTATAGCCCTGAGTTAAAATCATACAGAACATGCTGATTTTGAGAAAATGGAAAGAAAAACAAACAAGAAAACATTTACCTTCCACATCAAGGCACCTAGGTGGGCTATCTGACCAGATAAGGTTATACATGCACTCAAGGAACTCTGCCCCTTCTAGTTTATATCCAGGAAAGCACTGATAATACACCACTGTTCCTACGGGGAAGGAGGACTCGAACTCAGATATGTTAATGTAACTATGAGGAAGAACCAATGGCCTCAGGCAACCTGCAAATTAAGAAGAGGGAGGTATCTTTTATTATAAGGTGCTTATCTCAGTCATCTTAACACATCTTGGTTACAATTCCTAAATTGAAGAGCGTGGTATTTTTCATCCTCTCTGCTAGGAAAGGCACGCCTGTGTAATCTCCGTCACACACATATGTCTCATTATCCTGTTTCAAACTCGTTCATTGTTTAGCCCACAGACTTCGCTAGCGTGGGATTCACTCTCAGCAAATGCAGGAAAGGTTTACTGAAAGTGACAGTATTTTGTTTCACAAACATTCACTGGTTTAGCAGATGGCAATTTCTTTTTGAGGTAGAATCCTTAATAAATAAAGATTGTCATTTATATAAACCATGAGTTTTATTCCTGCTCTGAAAACTGACAGGCCTGTAAACCATCTTTAATATTAAAACTGCTCCCGTGACAAAGTGCACACAACTGTAAAAAATTTGCAGACAGAATTAATGACTTTGAAATTCCAGTCTGAGAAAGTCTAAAGGGATGTGGCTTCCTATGAGCAGTCCCAAAATAAACACTGAGTGAGGGCTCAGGTTGTGTTATCAAAATGTTCAGGTACCTGTTATCACCAGAAATTGTAAACGTAGTCAGAGACTACGTCCTACTTCCAGAATTCCTTCTGAGGGATTTGTACCATGGATAGTACTGAGCTGTGACAGTTAAATGGTCACCAGACATAACTGGTGCAAGAAAGAGCAGTGAATTTAATAGATGACATGACTTTATAACGTGCCATTCACAGACATTCAGAGTCTGTTCGGAGCTGGTATTTAGGTAAGAGTTGGTACCAGAGAAAAAAAGCAATTCCTCATGGCCTTAGAAATGACCCTCTGGGTAATACTTAATACTGTTGATTTTTTAATTTGCAATAATGTGGAAGAAATACAATTAGCAATCAGGGAATGAAAAATAATGCTATAAAGTCATGAGACTAATAGGAGCTACATTATGGCAATCCATAGATAGGTCTCTTGCTCCTACTAGGAATTTGTAAAGGATGTTCATAGGACTCTCATAATTTTAAGCCTGAGGGGGAAACTAAAAGCAGTCTGAGAACTTCTTGTAAGATGCTGGCATCTGAAAGAAAAAGTCTTGGCAGCACTTCAAGTGGTTGTTTCCTTGCAGCTCTCATTTGAGGGAGAGGGACGAAAACAAAAGAAAACAACAGAAAAAGCTTGAAAGCTTTTTGCAGCACACTGTACTACCAGAGCAATGTTTTTGGTAACTGTTTTACCAGCTGGTTATCTCCTTGCTCAAATAAAGCCTCAAGCATTCTATCTCCTGACCATTGCTCGTACGCCTGATCGAGTGTGCTCCAACACATAACACACGGGTTCCTGCAAGCTGAGCAGCCCACTGAGCAGGACGATATAAATATCTTCCAGTGGGATAGAAAGAAAAAGTGCAGGCTGCCTGAGCAAGACCAAGCTTTCTCCTCTCTGAACTGTATCTGGGAAAATTTTGTCCTGCTGGCTCACAATTATAATGCTCATTGGGTTCCTTGTAATGCAGGACAGAGATTTACTTGAATTTGTCTGACAGCCAAGTGTTTGTGAAAACCCCTAGGTCTCCAAACACCTCAAGCTGCTCGAAAACTTAATTTTGACATTTTTTTGCTAAGTAATTCACATCATTCCAGACCAGTAATTATCATTATTATCTCGTGGCAAAAACAGTTTCAGGTTGGATTCTTACACTCTCTACAGTCCTTTCCCACTGCTCTGCCAGAAAAAAAGGCATCTTAGTGTCATGAGACTCCCCTGCCTGTTGTAATCAAAGGGCCACAGAAATGTAATTGACAGCCAACCAAGTGCAAGTAGACAAGTGCCTTTGTCATTATTAGTGCTTGACACAGCAAAAAGAAAATTCTGGAGACGATTTTGGAACAGGTTTATAGAATTTGGCAAAATATGGCAGGTACTTGACTCTGAATTTCCTATTCTCTACCTGTCTGGTAGTTACAACACTTGGCTCTTGTGCAACTGATTTTTTACCTTTTATTAGCACCGCTTTTATTTTGAAAAGCGGTTAATATCAAATATTGAGTAGCAGAAATTGACTGTGTTTCATAGTATAAATACAGCAACAGAAGAAAGTAACAAGCTAAGGGATACTTGGGGTACTTTTGCTTACCCAGTTAATACTGGCTCTCACAAAATTTCCACCTGGATCTTCAGCAAATACAGTACCTGTGAAATTATCTTTCGAGTATGCATCTCACCTAAGTCAAAGAGTTTTAATCTACCTTAACTAGATGTGAGCTGCTCCCACTATCAAAAGTGGGCCGTACACTTCATACTGCTGCACACAATGCAACTGCTGATAAGATACCCCAAAACTAGTGCCCAATTTTCATGTGTTTGTGAAAACTCCCCTCTTCTATTAGCCCTATTTAGATATAACCTATGCATCCTAAAGACAGAGCTAGCCCCGTAATGTGCCTGAATTTCTACATGCCTGTGCCGTAGTCTAAGACGAGACCCTGGGGGACAATTTGGTGTGCCCCAAGCCAAGGGTCCCTCACTGTGGAGACCCATAAAAACTAAGCTCCTGTCATCTCATCACTTTACAGCCCTGACTTTCCCATCTCACTCTGCCACCATCGCTCCTGAGAAGTGGCCCAGGTCCCCTTCCTGCCTGCCCCCACTCCACATATCGATGTGACGGTGTCATTAAGTGCCTACTTAAAGAGAGCTGTCAGCTTTAGGGGACGACAGACAGCTTTGAGGAAAGTTAAGGCTAACCCAGTCTTTGCTACCGAAATGTGAATTGGTTAAAACCAAGCCAATGGTACTAACACAGGCGTGTCAGAAATGTAAAAGTAATAGCAGCCCAGCGTTATTTAACTCCCATTCACTAAAGCCGTTTCTTGCAGTCTAAGCGAAGCTGGGATCTCATGCTACTAATACAACTAGTGCTGCTGCTAATGGCTTTTCTGGCCAGAATCATTCCTGTGCTCACCCTGAATTTTCAGGCAATACCTTTGGGTTTAATGGACTGTGAACTCTGCTGAAAACTCCAATAGAACAACAGGTTCCAGCCGCTTCTCTTCTCTACCCTTGTCTGCTGCACAAGGCAAAGAAAGGTAAATCGCAGTTAGGAGCTTAACTATTTCCACAAATCTAGTGGTGCAAAAATGTCAGTTGCCCATCAGATCTTTTGCTTAATTTCTGGCTGATTCAACCAACCCTGATTTTTTTTTTTTTTAAATGCAATGTATCGGCATCAGATACAAAAAGCAGTATTTAAAGTAGTATTTTAAGTACAGGTATGTTCGGAAAGTGGCATGTTCTTTCCTGCAGTGAGCAACTGGGAGGAGAAATCAAAAAAACCTTAGCAGCAGCACTATTCAAATACTGTACAGTGGAGCTTATCAGACGACTGACATCCTTACAACTGTAGAAAAAAATATTGGCAAACTATCACAAGGTGCATGATCTGTAAAACAGGATGTGCTGGTGTACTAAACCTTGGCAAATGGGCAGATTATCCCATGTTCCATCGTCTTGACATACTGAAACCATGTTGTCTAAGTCAGGATAACGGATCTGGAATCCTTCATGACAGCTGATTATTAACTTATCGCCAGTCCTGTATGTCTTGTTATGAATCTCTGCATCTTCAACATGTGGAACAAGGCAATCTGTGACTTTGTGAAAAAAAAAATAGTAACTTAATTAAAAAAACATGGCTAGCTATTCAATAATCAAGCTCTTAAGCAAAAGTCATCAGTTAATGTAAGTGCTCTGCTTAAATGGTTTGGAAAATTCATGCATTTCATTAAAATGTCCTTTCCCTAGTTACCCATTGGTTACAAAGTACTGCAGTAGAAGCTGACATGCTACTATAATGGATCATTTCCCCAGACTTTTTTAAACAAACAACATCAGGAGCGCTTAGGAAGAATGTTTTTAATTTTGTCCTTCCATTCATCGTGTGTGCAAATTACACTGCACAGTCTGACCATCCAGAAGTCCCACACGAAGGCAGACTCTGACAGCACTAAGGACAGGACGAAAGGAAAGATAAAATACAGATAGGCACGAGGAACACAAAAAAGCTGCAGTTTTAGCAGAGAGACAGATACAAATCAGGTACATTTACAAGGGTTTATCCAGCTCCATTCCAGAGAGTTCATTATGAGAATGTCTTCACTTTAATCTCATTGATTCTGTTTTAAATCAGATAATTTTATGTGCCTGAACTCATATGCCCTTGGAGGGCATGATTTTTAAGGCCCTGAGAAGCATCTCAAGTGCTTGTAGAAGAGTCTCAACGAGGGAAACGACTGCAAATGTCTAGTGATACACAGGCACGGGCTCTGTTACCTGTCTGGGATACCTGTATCGGACAGTCATATCTCACCAGTGCCAAAGTCACCCAAAAAGAAAGTAAACCCCAGAAGACTAAAAATTGTTGTAGAAAGCAGAAGGAAAGGGTGAGGCAGGTTAAAAACCCCCTCTGCTGAATAATTAAAAGACAAGTCAAGAGGATATGAAGGAATAGTCCAGGTGGCTCGAAGTTCATCCTCCTCATAAATGCAGAGTGAGATGAAACAGGAGAGGAAAGGATTAAATATTGGGAAAATATAACCAAAATAATCTGTTTGTCTGCCAGCAGGTAATCCATGATGGAGATGATGATAAAAATTTCTAGGCATCAAAACCCACAAAGCATTTCAGATAAAAGCAAGACAGTAAAAATACTATAAGCCTGTTCTATGCTCGTTTTTGTCCAACACTTCTACCACAAGAGACAATTATCTTCATTTAGGAATGCAATATTGATTAAAGAAAAAAAAAAGTTTCAGAAGTCCCTTGAGACTTGAATAAAAGAGAAAGTTTATGCCATTTTCACCGTTATTTCTCACTGAAGAGGAAGAGGTAACTCTAAATTTGTATTTAGCAATTAATTGTGAGCATGCACAAAGTGAAGCAATAGCAACAGCTTGCTTGTTTGCTTAGAAGCGCAACTAGAAGCAAGATGAACTGTAATTTAGAATATGCAAAATACTAAGAGCAAATGTATTTCATAATATATTTATTTACTTAGGCAAACTAGGGCATCTATTACTCTGAGTTTCTATCACTGAATTTTTCTAATAGAAAGTGGAAGAGTATTGCTTCCCCAGTTAAAACATACTTTCCTTTGTACTTTCCTATTATAGGGATGTTTTCTAAAACACAAAGTACTCGCCTAACTTCTAGTATGGGGCACAGACACATTATTAGTCAAAAATTTCTCCCTTTCTCTTGTTACTTTTGGCTCCTTGGCTGCTGCTGCTGGTAGCTCCTGCTGCCTGCAAGAGGGAGGGCAGGCAGTCTGCAGCAAGAAGTTTTATTAGAATTTATTCATTTATAAATGCCCAAACCTGGGAGAGTGCGTACCCTGAGAGAAGGTTGTAAAGCACACTGTGATGAAGGGGCAGACATCAGCTTCGAAGACGGGACAATTTTCTCTCTGGCAAGTTAATCAGCAGAGGAGACGGCAGAGGATGCCCCGTAGGAAATGCCTGATGCTGAGCCGGGAATACTGTCACCGAGAGGCTGCCCCCGGCACCCCCGAGGACATGATGAGATAGATGGGGACCCTGCTCCGCCGCCACGGAGACGGATGCCAGAAGATAACGTCAATGAACTGCTCGCTCTCTTGGCGTAACAGCTTTCTGTGGCTATACAAATAAGAGGTGTGTATACACACACTGCAGTAGAACAGGAGATCGGGCTTTCAAAGCGGGGGAAATTGATTCTGTAACAATGATCTATTACAGTGACTTCATCCCCGTTATTCCAAGTAACGGCTATTGATCGGATCGTTTCAAGTGGCCAGACGCTGGCAGAGAACAGCGACTAGTTGCTCACTGTGCCCCCCTTCGCCTGCGACACCCCAGCTGACTTTGACAACAGGCCCAGTGCAAGCCCCAGCGAAACACAAGACCGATGGAGCACAGCATTACAGCTCTTTTTCCTGGTGCCTTGTGAGCAGACGCTTTCCCACGGCTGGAATTTGTCTTATTTAGCGCTCAGCCAGGTATAAATTGCGGTAGCCGCGTCTCGGCAAACAACTGGATTAGCTGGCATAAATTCTGCTTGGAAAAGCCAAGAATAGCGACTGGATTTTAAAATGTCCCGTCCTAGAAAATAAATTGCTTTATTCTAAGTACTGTTCAGCAAATCCGTGGAAGCTGCTAAACCATTTAAGGGAATACACGATCTTTAACCAGCATCCAACAGCAATGACCATGGCTTACACTCCTTCCTGGCAGTTTTACATGATCTGCTTGTATCTACCGTGTGAATATTAAAATGGGTCAGCCAAAAGAAAGCCTGAGTTAGGAAGATATTTCTTATCTTCTCAGAGGCACAAAGAGGTGGGCTATGGCCAGAGGGCCTGGCAGCCTTCAAGGAGCAAGGTCTCATCTTGACCTAACTTTCATGAAGATGCAGCTTTGTACATTAGTCCTTGGCTTTAGCAAACCAAGTGCGTCCCCCATCAAAGGAAGACTGGTCTGAAGAGTAAAATTTGTTAAACCCTATAGTCATAGTGCTTTAGTTTATGTGCAAAGCATGCATCATCTCTCAGACCATGGGGATGGAGGACCACCCTCCCTCCTCCCAAAAGCACATGGACCATAAAGGCATCTCAGAAGGAAGGCGTGACCTGGACACAGTGGAGATAGCCACACCATCCATGGGTACCAGCTGGCTTGGCATGGCTTGTGTCCACGCAGGTGAACTCTTATCCTCCAAAAATCATCTCTGGTCCATGCTCATCCAGAAGCTGCTTGTAGGAGTTACTTGGGGAGCACTACTTGACATTGGCCAAAACCACGTCAGGGACCTTTCTAACACTAGAACAGAACATGCAACTGAAGAACGGTGCCATGGCCCACACTCTGGCCCTGTTTCGTTTACTACTCTGTATGTAAACTCAAATGCAGAGGGACAGTGCTCCTCTGTATCCAACTGTGGAGCGGTCTCCGAATTAGCCTTGTCTACATCTAGCCACAATACCGACAGGCTGGAATGGAGAGGAGCAGGGAGGAGAGATGACAGGAACATCATGGAGAATGGGATGAATGCAAGGACAGCCCATCTGTACCCCGTCCTAAAAGCAAGCATTGAAGATCGATGCTGTCTCTTGTCTTTTACTAGTCTTAAATCCGTAGTACTGTGTTAGCAGGGTCGTTCTGTGGATGGCACACACAGTATTGCAGTGCATATTAAATAGCACTTTCTCTTTATTATCTCTGCTCTTATTACAGCAGCGCACAGAGACTTCGCCTAAAATCTGTGGCCACTGTGCTAAGCACAGGTTACAAACATCGTATAGTGCTTGTAACCAGGCTTAAGAATCAGAAAACACCAGACAAGACAGGGAAGAGACGAAGAAATAACAAATATTTCAGTCATCTCACAGACCCGGGGACAAAGGCAGAGAAACAAGCGCTACATGTGGTACAGGAAAACTGCAGCCTTCTACTTTCACTACTTTCCCTGCAGGTTTATCATCCCTGTCAGTGGGAGAACGAGGCACTGAGGACACCTTGAAGGCCTCTGCTGGCAGAAGCACTGGGAGAGGAGCTCTTCGCTCGGTTGCCGTCTCCACGTAGACTGTAAATTTCAATTCAACCTCATAGGAAAGAGGCGGCATTTGTTCCAAGTAGGGCAACAGTCTCAGCAGCCACATTATCACAGTGGGAGAAGATTAGATTAAAGTATGAACAACATGACATATTGCTCTTAAACAGTAAATACAAATTTCCTACCTTAGAGCTTTGGTATTTATGTGCATAACCATATTAGAATTGATGGAAGTTACAGTCACAACACGCTGTAGATCAGCACGAGAACATAACTCTAAGCACACGGATTTTTGACAGGGCATTTATTGGGCACCTAGTCATGCGACTTCATTCTCCTACTGACACTTAAAATCTCCTGCCTCTTAACAAGAAATGACAGACCTCTAAAATGGAATTGATTGGATGGAGAGCTCCAGGCAAATGTATTAGCTTTAAAATCAATTACATTCTGAACAGGTTGCTTTACTGCCTTTGGTAAATGGCATTCCTTCGTGATTAGAGATTGTTCTGGTAAACACGTAATGGCAATTAAACGTACATAACATATAGATGTAACATTATGTGTAACCATCCTTAGTTGAATGCAAACTTATGAGATTAACTTAACTCCAGAGTATCAAGTGTTTTTACTGTTGGAGCTCAGCTGGTGATATATGACATTTACAGACACTGGGATGAGAGGCGTGTATGGCATACCACAGCACACACGGCAGTCAGCCCCTGCCTGAAATAGGCAAATGCAATATAAAGTTTATTTTGCCTCGTGATAGCTAATGATGAATGGTAAAACATTAACTTCCCCAGAAGTCGCTACAAATTTCAAATTTCTTTTTATGCATCATTACAGCTTTTCTGCAATGAGGACATTTACGTATATCATTAGACAGCTGAGAATTACAGACCCTGTTATAATTCCTCCTTAACTGTTCTCCAGATGTGCCATGTTTCTGCATGGCCCACCTCCCTGTCCTGTTCCTCTCCCATGACTCTGCTCTCAGTACACAAAAGGATCACTCTAAAAAGCATTAAAGCAAATGCTTATGTCTCATGGATTGCCACTGAGCCTTGGCTTAGTATTCCTTCTGAATCAGTGGTTGCATTGCGCATTGGAATGAATTAATTATGTCATCTATTTTTTTTCCTATTGCTAAACCCTAGGATAGTTTAATAATACCTGAGGTATTATTATACTGTAAATCAGGAAAGTACTTAAGCACTTGCTTCACTAAATCCTAAATCAGGGTCCTACTCTTCAGTCTAAATAATAAAAAGCATTTTTGCATATGCTTAATTTTGAGCACAGAACTTTAACAAGACTAATCACATAATTATAGTTATGCTCAAGCTTAAGTGTTTTGCTTGATCAGAGCAGTGGCTAGCAATCCTTTTTAAGTGCTCTGTGCTGCAAAGTAATGATTATCTCTTAAGCAACTGTTGTCACATCATCCATCACATTCTCATCTTCCAATTTCTTTCTTTTTTGAAAACACCTGGCTCGAGTGCTGATGACAGTGACATCAGTGGCAGTTTCGCTGTTGGTGGCACTGTGATCAGAAACTTCCTCCACAGCTTTTCACTGGAGTGGAGGGGCCTGGGAAGAGGTTTGAATATTCAATAAAACGTGTTAATGCTAATTTTAACAAATGCAGTGGATGATAAAGGTACTATTTCAAAGATGTGCATCGAAATTCCTAGAAGCTACCTGTGGTGGTCAAGAAAACAGATCTTCCAAGCATTACAGCTTTTTCTGGTGGTTCAAATACCCAGATAAGACATACGCTGCTGTCACTCTACATGTATGTTTTCTTAAATGAGGATGAGATGAGAGACAAGGGCATTTATGAAAGATGGCTGTAACAGGAGAGGGTGTGATTTAAGTACAGGCTACTCCCTCCATCCCTGCTCTCAGGTACCACTGTCACACCCACCACTCTTCAGGGTGGTAACTTTCACATCTGTCTCCTGAGTGTGGTCCTCCCAGGCACTGCCTGCCCTTCTTGTGGCACGTCCCTTCATCTACCCTTGTCCTGGTACAGAATCCTCGTACCCACCCACCCAGCGGCATAAACAAGGGCTTGCAGTTTGCTTTTATACACGCTGAGTGATGCACGATCCTATGCAGTGAGTGTGTTTATGAGCCACATAAGCCTTCAACTACTTTTGAACGAAGTCCATGTATTTCTCTGATTTTAAATGATGGAAGGCATCCTGAAAATAGCATTTATCTCGTTGCATTTTGAAGACAACGAGGCAATGGCTAATGACTTCCGTGGAGAAGTCGCAACGCTAAAATGTATGCACCAGATTCAACTAACACTTTTCGTTTAATAGCTGTGGGATTTTAATAGCTCTGTTAACCAAAAATAAATTGACAAAAATAACGTTATATTAATAGATTTGGTGAAATAAATAATTTGTGTTGCTTGGATGTATTTTGACAAAAATTTACACTTACGATACTCAAATTAACCCTGCCTCTATCTAACTCCTAGAAGAAAGTAATTTAACACCCTAATCATTTAAAACTAAATGCAATTTCAAAGATGCAATACAATAAATCGATTTATGTCATAATAGTCTGAACTATCTCAAAGTAAACTACTCTTGACTTCAAACTTCCACAGTCCATGCATATTTGATATTCCTACTTGAATCATGCACACATCATAAAATATAATTGCTAAAATTCCTAAATAGCAGAAACAGGAGGAAATTAATTATATTTTCCCAGTAAAATATTGCAGAAAGGAGTATTAATTGGGCAGTTTTAATAAGTAGTTACTGTTTACTTATACTGGAGATAATTTTTTTTCTCTCTGCGTCAATTCCTAAGTAGTTAAGAGGAGAAATGTATTATCTTTTTTTCTTCAGATTTCTGTATGTCCCTTTCAACACATGTGTGCGCACAGACACACAACCTCTCACAATATAAATTTAACTGAGAAATGGAGATTATGGATGGGATGGATGGAAAACTAAAGCATACAACAAGCAAGATACAGTGAAACAGACTCCAGCCTTTTGTGTTGTGTGCTGAGACATGCAGATGTGGTACATGAACGAATGAGAAGAACTAACACCAGTAAACTTCTTTAAGAAAACTGACTTACCTTCTTGTAGGCACACAGGTTTATCACTTGGTTTCCAGCTCAGGGAGCCATTAAAGTGTCTCACACAAAGTTTTTTTGAAGTACCGTTAAGCCTGTATCCTTCTTGGCAATGAAACCGGACTACCACACTCTCAAAGAAAACACCTGCACTGGGTGTCTTGTATCCATGTTCAGGAGCTCCAGGATCAGCACAAGCATGAAGGTCATCAAACCCTATGTCAGACAAAGAGACAATCAGACCCTGTTCATTGACTTCTCGCACAGCCATAGTCGTGCTTTTTCTAGTTTTTTTTTCCATTTGACATCTAATCTTCATGGGGGGCCCCATCTCTTCCATTAATAATCACTAGCAACCCTACTTGGGTATGGGGTTCTCCAGACTCAGGAGAAGACCAACCTCCAGCTACTGCAGAAATATTCAGGTGATAGAAATACTCCCATCTTGCCATGCAGCTACTGAGGGAAGCAAAATCAACCACGCTCTGCAGTAGCTGACCTGGATGAAAATAAAGCACTTGACCCAGTCTGCCAGTGGGGACTGCACGGTAATGTCTCTGTAATTACTCCAGGTGACTATGGGATTTTGGAGGTCTGGTACAGTCACTGGAAAGTGTATTGATGTGTCAGAAGCAGAAAGGAAGAGGAAATAAAGAAAAGGGCATGAAACCTAACTGCCACCCAAAGACATAGACACTGAAACAGAAGATGAGCTGCTAAGTACAGCAAGATTTCCAGCTGGGAGGGAGCTCTACTGCAGGGAAAAGGGACACTGTGATGTTGGATGAAGTAGACCCCTGCTATCACATGGGCTTGGTGGCCCCACCAAATTCTTAGAACACTGTTATGGGAGCACTGCACTGACACCAGAAGGAAATTTGCAAAGCCCTTTATTTCCACAAAATTAACTGTAAAATAACAAAACAAACCACCAACAGTTGCAATCATAAAATGTGACTGTTTATCACTTTATCAAACTCATTTCAATGTCATTTGCGTAAATGGAAGCTTTTTTTACTGCAAAGCAACAAAGGTTTAGTGCAGCACTGAA
>JAOXJM010000023.1:13756148-13775277 GCA_026413425.1 Tringa solitaria | reverse complement strand
ATTAAGCATTGGAATGGGCTGCCCAGGGAAGCGGTTGAGGCACCATCCCTGGAGGGATTTAAAAGATGGGTTAACATAGTGCTTAGAGACATGGTTTAGTGATGGTTTTTTATCAGTTAGATTGAGGTTGGACGAGATGATCTTAATGGTCCCTTTCAACCTAGACAATTCTATGATTCTATGAAATAAGATAAAAAATAACTTACATTGAATTATGTTTCTTTATAAACCCTTCACTGAGTCTTTGGGGAAAAGAATGAAATTTTACTTTGACTACTGGACTTTTTCTCGTGGTTACAAAGAGGGAAGGGGGAGAATGATGAGGACCTAGTAGTAAAAACTATACAACACACTTGTCAAATAAAGCAGTAAATTTTCATGTTACCTATATAGTAAAAATTTAGTAAGGTCAGCGGCCATCATCATAATCAACACTGCATCACTTTATGGGATGCTATCGTACAGCTTTAAATCCCTAAAGTAAAGACTACACAATTACTGCTGAATCTGACTTGAAGACTTGCTGTTTCATAGCACTTTCAAGTGATATTGTGTAAAATATAATGAGCAATAATACCTTCTGATGAGGCTCATGAGTACATAAGGTCATCATCACCAGTAAAACATGCAGGGGATACAGAATATATTTCAGTCATGCTATTTACCATATTTCTACTGTTGGGCCAACAGGAGGTCATCAGAAAATAGCAGTGCTCTAGACCTGGGTAAAACACAAGCAGTTTATATGGTTTCCTGTTTCACCTAAATTACTTGGTATTGTCAGTCAGATAAAAATGATGTCAGCTTAATCAGAAGACTGAAAAATAAGCAATGTTCTCCTTGGGGTGTAAAATGAACCATTATAATTCATCTGGACAGTCTGTATTTCTAGAAATCTCTGTTATATATTCTCAAACATATGATTCATCTTATCCTGAATGAAAAACTTGAAATATCAGAAGCCAGGGGAAAATTGCATATTTGTGACGACAAGAAATCACAGTAGCCACAACTGAATTTCAGACATGCCTGAAAAAAAAGGCAGAAGGAAGAATCCCTCAGTTCTTCCCGTCATTCTCTATTTCTCCACTCTTTTTTCTCAGTTTCCTCTTCTGTTTTCTGTGGTTCCCTCTTCCCTCACCTCCATATCTTACAGCTCCTTGTAAATTCATGGTGCTGGGGAGGTGATTTCTAACCTAGATTTGATGGACTTTGCCTCTAAAACTGCTCTATAGCATTTTGCTGACAAACTGCTGATGCACATTAGCTCAGAAACGTCTGCGCTCACTCTTGAACAGAGACATCACTCTCATTTCAGTGTTACATACACACAGTGAAGGAAAAGTGATGTATAATGTGTAATAACATTAAAGATAGGGAGTATTTTCAGTATTTGTCTTCAGTATGACGGAGAATGGGCTTTCTCATACAGCAACCACCTGTATTTGGGGTCACCAAATCAGAAAGTCCTTTCTGTCTCAGTCAGGGGAGGCAGAGGCTTTGCAGCTCGTGGCAGGACCAGAGCAGCTGCAGGCACATTTTATAAGGAGACTAAACACTGCAGGAGCAGGTTATCTCAGGCCATCTCTCAGTAAAAAGCTGAATTGGGACTAAAGCAGAAGGGCCACAAGTGCAACCATGCCGAGGGCTTGTTTGTCTCATACAAAGGAAAAGTCATTTTCATCCCTTTAAGACTTTCTGCCCCGTTTCTGTGAAAGCCACACAGGCACAGCATTTTGTGCCTTTGGCTGTTCATGCTTCCTTGTTGTTGATGCTGTTAATTGAACTATCCACATGCCCCTGTAACAAGAAAAGGAAGGATGTGCTTCGATTCGCATCTAGCCTTGGAAGTGAAACAAAATTACAAACCTGTGATTTCATTAGTGAAATGCCTGCTAAAATCTAAACTCTCTTTAATCCCTTATGGGTTGCCAATTCTTAATCTTCCCTGAGACTTCAGCAGCTTTTTAAAAACCCTGCCCTGTTTAAGATGTGAATCACAACCTCCCCAGCTATCCTTGCAGAACAATCTCCTGGCTCCCAGGGCTGTTGGATACCCCTTCTCACTCGGCTGAGCCTTACCCAGGGCATCCCAATGACTCCCTGGAAGAAAGGGAGAAGTTCGAATTACTTTGTAGGAGCAACAGAACAGCAAGTAAGACCTCCAGGGAATGAATACTTCGCTTAAGCCACAAGCTGATCTATAAAATCAACACCATTAAGCTGCATTCTCCTTCATATAACCCAAGAGTGTCATAGCAGAAAAATAAGAAAATCAGCATGCAATGTAGTTCAGGAATACCAAAACCACCCATCTGCCATCAAAAATGAACATGCAAACCCTGCATGAAGGGCAACAGGCTCCAAGAGAGGCAACTGGCTCATTCAAAAAGCTGAATGGTTGCCCCATTTGCAATGCCCCATTTTTCTTATCTTTCCATTTCATGCTCTTTTCTGCCCTAACCCTGGTCTCCCACCGGTGTTCTCCATCCTCCTTCACTGCAATCCTCCCCAAGACAACTCACACCTGCCTGTTGAGACCCCTGTGCTCCCAAATCCTGCTCACCACCATGTTCACCACCTTGTTTCCTCCTTGGGAAGGAGAAGTCACTCAAGAGATGCTCCTCAGAGCAATGAGCAGCTCAACCTTCAAATCCCTACTTCAGGCGTGGTAAGTCCCCAGGCATTTCTGTGCTAAATCAAACTGACATCTACCTGGAAAGCTTAAGGATTGCTGTTTCCCAACCAGCGTCATACAGCAGGGAACAAGCTGAATTTTCTCACCATTTTTAATTTTGAATGTGAACCTTGATACAGGATTCTTTTATTACCTCGACATTAGGCTAATGCTCGAGGAAAAGCCACTTAAAATGGCTGGAAAAGGAAGATGGTTTAGAATACAGTCAGCGGAGCACTTCAGTAAAGCCACAGCAAACTAAGAAGATGCATTTGTTTCTTCTCAAGTACCAGTTTCTTCTAATTAACGTCTTAAACAGCACAGGCCTGTCCCTTTAATCATAACTTCTCGCAATTAATACAGCTATGTCATCTTTGTAAATAAGCCATTTCATTTATAATGCAAGAAACACTTGTTGCTCCCAGCCATTTGTAATCCAACAAGTCTGACTGCATAATTTATGAACCCTTATGAAATGTCATCTATTACTGCGTGATCCTCTGAACCTCCCGTCACTTACAACAGGAAAAAAAAAAGGCAGAAAGTAAATCTGCCAGTGGTTCTGCAGACAGAGCTCGGTTCTTCTATTTTTTTATTACACAAAGTTACCGTGGCTACCCTGGGGTACGATTCAGGCTGAATAAAAGCCAATTTATCACCTAAGAAATCCCACAAACCTCTTCCCAGTTCCCAGACATTTAAACTGGATATTTAGTTTTTGAACAAAGCCACATAACACTTGCATGCTGAGGCCTAAACCGACGCCAGTTCAAATCAAGCATTAGGTAGAAATAACTAAAAACCTGAAGTCAGAGTTTGTTCAGCTTGCTGCAAATATACGGTGAATATTTTCTTCATTTCTATTTATTCAGCTAGTTCAGTTTAATGACTAGTTCTATTCAAGCTGCAAACTCTACCAGGAATTAAAAAAATATAAAATTAGGTTTTTCTTTTCTATTCTCTGAAAAAGAAGCAGGTAAGAATGAACATTTTCTTCAATTTCCTTGTTACAGCAAACTTTTCCTGTTTCTAAGTGAATTTAAAATACAAAATTTGCTTAATAAAGGTATTTTTATGCATATTTTTATACTTAAGGTAATTTTAACTACTTTAAAATCATTCTTCTTTAAAATGGTATTTCTATGCTTCTTATCTGAACCCTGAGTATCTGCGAATTTTCATCCGAATTGGAATTGCAGATCAACACACTTTGGCATAGATGATGAGTTTTTGAAACAATCTAATTAAAAAAAAAGAAAACCAAACGACGTCTTTTACCATAATAAAACCAAGGATGCAGTAAATGCACATTAAGCTTTATATACGCTTCAATAAATGGGCACATACCTAACACATCCTTCTATTCCTTTCGCTGATAAGGCACTGTAATAAAGATGGTATTTGCCAACACCTACTTGTTGACTAGTGGCCCATAAGAATCTTCATAAGGAGTTAAATATAAAATATCAATATATCACCTATGCCAAGATTTCCTTTTTACTGTTTTAAATGAATAAGTGAGCTCATTACTTTTATTTAAATCAACCAACCCCGCTTATATTTTCATCCTCATGTGTAACATTTCATATATTATACGTCTAAGGATTTCATTAGAGTTTCAGTATTATCAATGTGGGAATCCAGCCTTAGGTCACTAAACAGGATTAATAACAACACAGAAAGCTACTAACAAAAAAGTGCCAAATAAAGTAAAACTATATTCCCATAATTTCAAGAATGTTATGGCCCTGCTGTGTTTTTAAAAAGCAGTATCTAAGTATTGTTGTTTATCTGTCCCATGTTTTTAGCACTCTGGAAAAAATTAATTACCGTTACCAAGAATTAGTTTAAACATTTTTAGTCTAGACAGGCATCCCTTAGGAAATAAAGCAAAAAAACATAAAAAATGAATCATGAGCTAGTTACTATAGTAATATTTCTTCTAGGCCAATAGCATGTAATATTATTCATCACAGCAAATCCAAAGTAATGAAATGTCACACTGTTCAGCAGAGATTCTTGTTTCTGTAAGATGCAGGAATCAAATACTCAGAGGTATGAGTTGGGGGTTTGATATTTATGCTCTAATCAACTACAGACTTCCCTAGATAATGCTGTATTTTTATTGCACGCAACAGTATGGTAATCCAACAATTTTTGCTCTTCAGCTGCGCTACAGAAATTGATTTTATACTTTCCCAAGAACTGGTAGAATTGGATATAGGATTAATGTGTGAATATTATAATACTAAACTTTTAAATAAAGTGCACGCTAGAGAAGACTGAGAGATGAGGGATTTAAAAAGCTGGTACCTACTTAAGGCAGGAGAGCAGACAGACACCGTTTCCAGCTTTTGCACTTGATTCCTCCCCACAAATCCTCTGATTCTTCTGGTTACTCTGACAGCTCTTGTGCCTTGCAGTGATTTTTCTCTATATGCACCTATCCGTGAAACTGTGACCTTTTCTCTTAGACAGAGACTTCCCTCCCAGCCATCCATTTGTTACTCGCCTTCTCCTCTGCATCTGTGCTGCTTGCTTATATGTATTTGGCCAGCCTTGCAAAGCTGGGACATTGTTTACCTACAGGTCTAGAAGATGTAAAGGAAGACGGGGTGGTTTTTCTGCTTCACCAGGTATTCTCCGCACGAGGACTGCCTTTGCACCTTTTGCATTTGCTTCAGATCCACTTCTACTCACGGAAAGCTTTTAAAAAGCAAGCAGATAATATCCACTGGAAGAAAACACCCTGATTGATTTTGGTCCTGGCCTGGACTGAAGGAGAACTTCTGATCTCCTTCTACAATGACAAGTGACTTTTACGTTTGTAGGCCCTGCTACTACTGTCAACATTAAGCACAGATTCTAGTCTGTTGTTTCCTAAGAACGCATTCACTGAAGAAAAATGAAACAAAGCTGGCTTGTTATTTTCCAAGAACAAGACAAACCCACAGAATTATATAGAAAGGAAGCAGAAATCCAGTTGGGCACTGATAATGAAGCATTGTCATCCTACTGAAACGATTTTTACTTAACTTACTCATTTTAAATGTTCTGTCCTGTGAGCTATTCTGTCCATGCTGAAAAGACTGGAAAAATCAGCAGTAGGTTAAGATTATGCAGAAGCATATTTTTTTCCTTTTCTTATTGATTCATAATTGTGTTCCATTTAATTCGTTAATACAGGGTAAAAACTCCCTTAAAATTTGTTCTGTTTAAACAGCTGGTCAGGAGTGGGACTGTAACAGCAGATAATCCAGTTGCAGGGCTGTTTCCGCTAAAAATCCTCCTACTCGACGATCTCCCCACGGCTGGAAAGCGATGGGGCAGCATCAGAACAAGCAACTCGAGGAGCAAAGTCAGAGAACAGCCAGTGAGCAAGATGGAAACATTTATAATTAAAATGTCTGGCCACTACAGAGCATTCCCATTTATCCCCCTAAAAAAAAAAAAATAAAATCCAGAAAAATGTCAATGACATGTTTCACTGGCCCAGACTCAATTTTTGTGGCATCATCAAAAAATCATTGGTGTGTAAAGTCCCCTCTGGCCTAGTATTTCCGCTTTCAACGTATTCTGTTTCCTCTCTAGCCAGTTTCTTATCAATTTGGCAATTCTTCCCTTAGTCCAAATCTTCACATACACTTTCCCTGGTGGCAGTTTATGAAAGTCAAGATAGACGATATCTGCTGCAATTCCCTTCCCAGGGAAACCAGCTGCCATCTCAGGAGATTAACAGATTAGTCTGACACAGTATTTCTTTAATACATCTATGCTTTATTTTATATTGTACCTCCAGGACTTTTAATCTCTCTACCTTAAAAAAAATATCTAAAATCTTGTGAATTATTGAAGCGAAAGAACCAAGTCCCTGATTGCCCATATCATGGGGTTTTCTTTAATCTGTGGGTATTACAGAGAGTGTCTTAGGGCACTGCTGGGAGTCGCTCCCTTTCAGTTATGGATATGGCAGCAAATTTACACAGAAGAGGAGGACGTGGAAGACGAAAGAGAAACCGAAGAAACCAGAGCAGGAACAGCAGGGGTGACTTGGCAAAAGTACAGAGATGGGATGTAGTGACACACAAAAAATATGTCAGCCTGGAAACTGACTAACAGCTGTTTGGATGGTGATACCACTAGAAGATAAGAGAGAAGGAGATGGCAACACAGGAAGCCAACAGGGTTCCCAGAAGAACCTGATTCTTTTTCTCTGCTGGCACCTCTAAAAACTACAGGCTCTGTAACGTGCTCTGCATTGACAACACTGAAGTTGAGACTGTCAGATGAAATCTAATACACTTTGGATAATATATACACATCGCTATTAGTCAGTTGAAAGATTGAGAGTTATGGCATTCATGTGCACAGATAATAGGTAATGCTGAGCTACCTGATGCTCAAAATATTTTCATAAAAGCCAATCTGAAAATCACATATACTAGTGTATATTTAAAGACTATGAGCTTTTGTTCTTCAGAAAGTATTCACATCCCTACCTATTATGAAAATAGATTCTCATCTGTTTGAAGGACTAGAGGAAGAATAAGCTGTTACTAAATTTTTTATGGCACTGTAAGTTAATTAGCTGCAAGCTAGGAAAGGTCTGGAACTAGCATAGTGATAGTTCTTTGTTCTTATTCAAGGGACAAGAGTTTTAACCACATAAGCAAGCAATTTATTTAAAATGTATTTTTCTTAATAGATATTAATTTGAGGATTTTTGCAGCTTCTCTTTCTCCAGAGTGTTTAATGGTCCTTTTCAGAGCAACAGCTGCAGCAAACCTGGTTAAAATAAAAAGCAGGCGGTACACAGATCCATACATATGCTTTGCGAGAAAGAGGCAGCATATCCAGATTTATGTGTGTGCCAGTCCCCTAGGATGTCATAATTGTGTTTGTTCTTTTAATAACTTTAGGCTCCAGTGATGAGAATAAAAATTCTACGCTGAAGCTAATGCTTCATCCTTAGTTCACCTCGCTACCCTGAATTATATAGTAAGCAGACTTAAATAAATGCAGGAGTCTGGCTCCCTCCTTACACCATAGACTCCAGCCACGCACATAATGGGTTGCCTGATTTAATTCAGGGTCTCTCCTTTCAAATCTTAGTTTGTTTTTACAAAATATTTGGCTCAGCCGGTTCTTTTTATAAATGCACAAATTTTCGAGTCTCCCTTCCAGTGTATCAGTTGCAGTCTCCACTGATACAAGCAACACATCAAGCTTCCTGACTTGCAAGAGCAGTTGGGTTATTTAGACAATTATGTTCTTCCTAATTATTATATCCACACTTTACGTCTACAGCCTCTTTGTATAAATGTAGCCCAAAACACTGAGTTAGTTAAGCAGCTTATTAAGTAGGCATGGCTTTTCAGTAGCTATTGTGACTACGGCATGCCAGCACTAATCTTATGATTATAAATTATTTTTTACTCCTGTAACCAGACTACAGATTACCACGTAATGAAGACTTGTGTACATATTACTGTTTTACCTGAGACAAACAGGAGTAGGTCATAACCAGCACAGGCTAATGGCATAGGGGAAAGTAGAAAGTCAAACCCCAGCCAGCTAGAACCTCGTCCAATAGGCCTTACTACATTAAGGTTAAAAATGAGCTGAATGTATATAAATATACTGCCATTTTCAGTTTCTGACCACCTTAGATTTTTTTTTATAATCTGACACTGCCTTGAACATCATTTGAGACTAGTGATGAACTGCTTTAGGAAAGTCAAGACAATTCTTGCAGGCCTTGCTGGATTAGGGAAGACTAATAGCCTTGTTTTGCTATGCATGAAATTTTTGCCTCCAATAACTCAACAACAGTTTCACAATAAAACTCTGAACTTGGCTGTTGATAATGCTTGTGGAAGAAGAACATTGATATGGTCCCTGCACCAGCTTCCTGACCGTTACACTGTCTCGCCCCTTTGCTTTTCATTACCCATTTTACCATCCTCCAGAGAACAATAACAACCCTTTCTTTAGGGATTTAGAGGATATATCTCCTCTATCCTGACACAGCTCCCTCCTGTGGCTCTGCTGGGTGCCACTTTCAAAAAAATTTATCTTAAAAATCTTTCCCTTTCTTCCTTCTAATTCTATCTGATGGAGCCTCCCACCATGACTTGGCATCTACTGCTTGGTGCCAAAAACTGCCTTTCTAAAACTGCCTCAAATCCCACATCTCCTGCCTCTTCCCAGTAATGTCTCTGCTCTCCTGTCCATCTCTGCCAGGACCCTGAGGGCACAGGTAGGCCTTAATGGCACTGGCTGGCTTCACTTGCACCCTTTGCCCATGGCCCAGGAGCCCCAGGTAGCTCAGTCCTGGGCTCCCAGACCTTGTAGGTGCAGCTGTCTGCCTGGACCCGGTTCATCCCCTGGCTGAGTCTGGGGCTGTTGATGGACCCCATTACCAGCACCCAGCTCTGCTAAGACCCTGTGGGCCTGTGCCCTTGTGGATGAGGACACAGCTTCAGTTCCCTTCACTGCTTTCTTTTCCTTTCTTTGTGAAGTTCAAACCCCTCATACTGGTTCTTCCTCACCATATGTCCCCATTCTCAGTTCTTTCTTTCTGGGCCCTATCTTTCTCCTACATTCTACCCAGGATATCCTTTTGGCTTTGTTTTTAATCAGGCTTGAATTTATCCTTTTATGACACATCCCTATCCCCCCCTTTATCCTCCATTCATGCCCAGTTTTCTTTTAAGCCCCTTCTCAAAACCCCACTTATTTCGTTTACCCTTTGCCAGACTCAGCTGCTTTCCACTTTGAGGGCTGCTCTCCATGAGGCCTTTGAGTTTAGGCTGAAAGATCCAAAGACAAGAAAGCATCTTGCCACACCTGGTGGTCTCTTACATAGTCTGCCCTAACCATGGCCCGAAAATATTAATCTTTAATAAATTTTTTGCATTCCTGGAAAAACCTCACAGGTACTTTCCAGAATTTCTTCACCTGCAATTAAATTTCTGTGAATATGTCACCAAACTTAACACTGGAGAGACTGCCACTGATCTGATCTGTCTGATTGTTAAGAAATACTTGTTCCCAGTATGAAAAGAAGTATCTCTGCTTCTGATTTCTGACTCAAGCCGTTTCATAGCCCACATGCTGCTTGCCAAAAACGCATCAATCATTGCACATCAGGCAGGAGTGACCTCCATGGGTAGTTACAAGTTCCCACACTGAGATACTGCTTCGTGGTGTGAAGCCGATGGCTTGACCTTAAGATCTTCTCCACTCACAATGTATGCCTGTCCTATGTGCATTTAGACCTACTGTTCTCCAAAATACAGTGTCTCGTGCCCTCTCAGCATCATAGTTCTAGGCACGTTTATAGGAATGATAACTTTATATTGTTCTGTTAAAGTTAAAATTCTAAGAAAGGCTAAAGGTTATATATACACTATTGTAAAGGAGCTGTGAGGAAGGACAGAGCCTACACACCACACGCACACATACATACTCTGAGCTTTAGCTTCAGTCAAAACAGGGCTGAAGGATTCTTCCAGGGATTTCACCCTTCTTCCAGCCAAGCTGATTCGTTTACATTGCAAGTTTAAACTTAACTTCTTAAACTCAGTTGAAAAGAGACTCTCAGAAAAAAAATATGCCAACTAGGCAATGTTATCAATTGCACCTGATTCTCCAAGGGAAATACAAAAGCTAAGTTCCTCTCGAATGTCCAGCACTTCATAAAACAATCCACTCTATAGCTTACTTGATACCTTGCTAGACTTGATGCCTTATAACTCAGCTACCTTAATGAAAATAATTATATATACATATGTCCTTGTACATCTTAAAACTCAGCATGTTTCCTGTGTCATAGATAAAATTATGCATACAGTATGCCACATACATAAGCCTATTTGGAAATGAAGATTGAGGTAAAACAACTCTATCCCATGGAAGAATTGAGGAAACTGTTACTTCTCAAAGCCTCTGTACAAGTTTCTGGCTTGGAACATCTCAGCTTTCTCTTAGGTGGCAAGGAATGCTGTCTCAACTTTATCAGCTCTTCTGCACAGTATGGAGGAAGCACAAGAACAGATACTCCAAACTGGGATGAATACAGCATTTTTTTAAAATTCATTTAATCAGGTAAACTTAATCTGACGCCAAAAATCACATCTTGTTATGCTTGCTTTTGAAATACAGCATACCCAAATGAGGGAGGAAATTGTTTCAGTGTGATTTATAACACAGACTTATATTCTTTTCGGTAATGACATTGTGCAATACATTTTCTCTTCTGGGAGTAAGCTTCTGAAGTATTTTAATCTGTCTCATCTACCGTTACAGACTTACTACAGTGAAACTGTCAAATCCTCACGAGAACCAGCACTGTATATAAACCCAGTAATAACCCACAATCATCTCTCCATTTGGGTTGTATTTACGTTGCAGATCCTAGGCTGCTTCCAACTTCCACCAACCAGTGGAAATTTGCCAAATATATAACCCAGTGGGCCATTTAAAGGGATTTTGCTGTAAATTATGACTGCTACGTTTGTGGGCAGCTTTCGGCACCAGAGAATGGAAGGGGAGAGGCAGAGTGTGAAGAGCAGGGAGCTCAGCTTTCAACCTGAAACCTCCTGAGTCTTTGTTCATGACCTACAGAAAATAGATTAACTGGGCAGCACAGGCTCTGTGTTTTTCAGCCTAACAGACTATTGTGATTTCAAAAAAACACTGTACATTACAATTCTATTTAAAAAAAAAAATTCCAAGTAGTTTCCCATGCTAAGTGAGATAAGAAATCTAATTTTTAGATAATCAAAAAGAGAGTCTGTGTTTTCATTCAGTATTTCTCATGTCCTGTCCTATCTGAGCATACTGTTCAATAGCAATGTCATACAAACATGTTAAATTAAAGCTCCTATTGTGCTGCAAATCCTTGAGTTATCCCTGCAAGAAATCACCTTTTCCCTCTTCAGCATGAATCTACATTGCTGCTCCTGTGCAACAGCTGCGCTATTATTATTATTGTTCCTTTTGGTTTGGGCTTTCAATCTTATGGGGTACTCTTATTCTTCATCTTTCTTTTTTAAAAACCCAGAAGCCAAATTAAGTTAACGTAGCCACCAGAGGGAGCCTCTGATACCTTTCTAGAGAAGAAAAGGTTATTGAAAGTGACAGAGAAATTAATGAAAATAATTATAGTTGAGAAATTGAGTTCCAAGAAGGAACAGCTTTGCCTTAAGAACAAATTCTATTTCAGTGTAAGATTTTGTAAAAAGACATAATTTATAGTATAAGTGCCTCCTTTCAATATGGAAGCATGCAGAGGAAGGACGAGAACCAGACTAGGGTGAGAAAAATTTTGATTAACAGTTGCCTCATCTATAAGTACAGCAACCCTTCTTAGTAAGCAGCTGGAAGCAATTCAGATTACTCAAGAAAGCTAGCCTTTTGCAACCAGATAGTAATACAGTAATACACTAAGGTTAGTAGAATAATATCAAATTTTCACTATCTAGACATAGATATTTTGCAATGGATTTTGCAAAAGAAAACATATAGCTTGTTTCCTATGTATGAAGCTTGTGTGTACACAGGATTTATATGCATCACGGCTGCCTTGCCAAGAGGATGGATGAAAGCAGAGCAGACCTCTCAACATCTTGCACAACCCCCTTTATGTTCCCTAGACAGCTGACCTTCAAAATGTCATTAAAAATATGAAATATTAAAAATACGTTCCTACAGAGTAGCATCTGTGCTTTATATCCTATTCCTTCTGTGGCTTTTCGGAAGAAATCTGCCTTAAAGCATATATTGCTTACAGGATGAAAAAGGATATAGTATGTTTGTATCTGGTATCTCCAGCAGTACATTTATTGAAATATTCATCACTTGTTCTAGTCCCTGAACTACTTCTGAATTGCTTATACCATTTTTGAGAAGATGCATGCCATATAGAGACTTTGTATGTTGTTATTATTAACTGTCATCCTTCTAACCAAGAAATTTTGCCAGAGGGGCTTTACTTCACAATGACAAGAACTTATGTTTTAGTCTACTTAGGCAGGAACTGGGACCTTTCCCTTTCTCTTCCTACTAATGGAGGAGAACGTTGCCAAGGAAATACCAGACCGATTGCTGGATGATGTACAGTACTTACATCTCTCAAGATGCTTCTCTTGTCTGCTAGGGGACTTCAGTTTTGGATTTTTCTTTTCTGTAACTGAAGTAAATATCCTACTGGAACCCACACTGGTAACACTGATCATTTGAAGCTATTTTTCTTTCACATATCTGAAATAACTCCACATGGGCAACAGAGTTAAAATAAGTGATAATCTTGAGGAAGACCACAAATGTGAATACTGAGACACTTTCGCAAGCACCTAAATGCCTTTTGAGCATTTGCAAACTCTGATAGCTAATTAATGCAAAAAGTAACACATTGGGTGCAATTAAGTATTTTAAAAATCTTGTTCTAACATTTCCTGAAATCCAAAGCCGTGAAACCAGTGATAATACCAGGACAGAAAATTTCAGCTAAATGGCTGTGAAGTTACAGGGCACTGAAAGCAAGGATTCCCTCTGAAGCAGCTTTAGCTACAGGCACCACTACCAGCTCCACCATCCCCACCTCCTGACACCACAGCTGCTCATCACACCTAATATAATCACCCTTGTAGAACCAGCCCCAGCTCAAGGCGCTTGATATAAATGTTGATGTCGTGGTGATTTTTAAAAACATTTTTATTAACATTCTGTCTCCAGCTTTCCCAGCTGGCTGCCTGCAGACCATTTCCCAAGATGTTCCAGTTCCTCCCTGCAGAGATTTCTCATGTATCTTAATAATGTTTCATAACATTTCTATTGCACCTTTTATTTTGACTCCCACTGACATATTCAGCTGTGACTTTCAGCGCAGCAGTAATACTGTTGTAGCTGTGATTGCCTTCAGGATACACCGAGGCAACATTTGTAGGGAAAATAAATATATTTTGCTAGACCAATTAAGGTAATTATAAAAAATAGACTATCTCACAGTCACACAAGGCCTTCCTCACAGTCTGGTGTATTGTCTCTACTACAATTATGAACTAGAAAATGTCCATTTAGTGGCATGCTGGCCAGAAGACTTAATTGTCAGGGAACATTACCTGACAGGGTTTTAGGAGTTAAAAGTTTGCAGTTTTTTTATTTAGAATCTGGAGCAAAATCTAATCAAACCAGAAACATATTTTCAAAAGCACCTCTCCCTCTTGTCATTAGTCTCTTCACTGACCTTTTTCACCTTTTGCTATATATATGGATGGGTGAGTAACTAAGTTTTATTCAGAAAATTAAGAGACCAAGAAATAGATGTCAGAACAAAGAAAATAATGTAGATCAATCTAATGCAAAAGCAGTAAAGGAGAAGATGAGAGAAAATCATTTTGCAGATCTGTTCCTAGCATTTCCCCACCCCCATTGTTTCAGGAACAAGTACAGCAAGCAATCACATGCCGACATCTAGTAGCTTACATACAAGACCAAAATACAGTGAGCAAACATCACTGAATATAGTCTAAAAAAAAAAAAAAAGGATTTAGTAGAGTGGGGGGTGTGCAAATTTCTTCCACAGCCTCAGCAGCACCTCTTCAATGAAGCACAGTTCAGCTTCCAAGATCTCTTCCAAAACTGGCATCTCTGCTGAGGCTGCGAAAGGTCACGGGGAGAGTGCGTGTGATGCAGACACCTGAGCAACCGAAAAATCCATTTTACATTTGTGAGGTCATTTAACGTCTGTATAGATGGCAGCAAGCTTTTGTCACTGTTGAACTAAGGTCACTGAATCAGGAGCTTAAAATATAACTGTTTCTTTATCCCTCTGTCCAGATTCAAGGCTTCAAGGGCATCGTGGCTTTTATGTAAGCAACTACAAGATGCTGCCAACAGAGTAGTACTTTTATTGCTACACAATGAAAATGTTGTCTCTACACATTCAGAATCAGACATGGGAAAAAATGTTTCAAAATCCAGGTATGTCTATGAAATCAGTAATTTTGATCTCAGTTCTGATTAATTGAAAACCGTTCAATTAATTTCCATGTTGTATATGCCTCCCACACTTGAGAGACCTTTGATCTTCCCTGTGCAATGCAGGAGAAGTACCCCTAGGACTGACTCTTAAACAACACCTAAATGTAATAGCCAGCACATTCCAATAAAAGCCAGTTCATATGACCTTCTGCATCTTTCTTTGAACCAAACCGGGAACACTTCTGCTAAGCCATCTGTTCCTGTAATGAAAGCAGCAACACAAGGACATTGAAGAATATGAGCTGTGCCTCAGCCGTTTGGTCCTACTTGCGCCAAGGCACCATACGGTCATGTTGTGTGTTCATAACATCACCAATGCAACAAGCTCTTCCTAATTTCAGCTGAGGATAGTAGCCAGAATATGTTAAAAACAACTATGTCAGTCCTAATAGCAGTAATAACAGACCACAACAGCCCTGCCATACAGAGTGTCTCTATAGTTTTTTTACTTTCTAATTGTCATTCCCTTTACTTACACCGCACTGTAGACCTTTTAACTTTGTATTGAAAAGGCTGCTAAATTATATCACCTCAATCAAATACTACGTTTATTCTGGACTAAAGTTAGAAAGGGGAGGAAAGATAGATTACATACTGCCAGAATTAAGTATATCTTAGGTCATATGTTCAGCCTGGAATCATTCAGGCTCTTGAACATGAGCAAAGATGTCCACAGGTTTGTACTACACACACTAATCTTGTTGGATACACTTAAAAAAAAAAATCAAATAGCAGGCCTCAGATCTTCAGCTGCTTCTTTATGTTAGGAGTACACCTCAGCCCTGCACCCAACACAAGCCCATGTGCTTCAGACATGACCTGTGCATGTCATTCCACAGTCATTCCACAGCTACAGAATGTTTGTGTAACAGTGTTCCTCACACACTTCCCGTGTCCTTGACAGGACTGACAGACAAGTCTGATAGGGTCATCTTCTTGTCCACCAGGATCCCAAGCTCCCTCTCTGCAGAGCTGCTTTCTAACCAGTTGGCCCCAAGCTAACTAATAGGACTTGTAAGTATTTGGAAATTAAGTCTCCTTTATAATGTGTGCCTCTGTAACACCAGACTTAGATGTTCATGCGCAAATAGCAAGAAAAAAAGGCACTTTAGACCAATCCAGGCAGTGGAATTTGTTACAGCTGACTATGAAATGTTGATGAGTCAAATATGAGACTTAAAATGGAGAGCTCAGCTTGTGCTACCCTGACTTAAAACACTCCTCTCAGACATTCACATAGGATCAGAACAGTCTTCTGCTTTGAAAACATCTCCCTGGTATAGTTTGATAAGATTCAGTTCTCTCCTGTACAACAAGAGAAGATAAATTTCCAGTCAACACCACGAGGTCTTACGTCTCCTGTGAAATGTGAGCTATCCTCTACTTTGTACACCCATTATTTCAAACACGTGGATGGAACTTTCACTGAGCTATCCCAATTCCCAGGTGGTCTGGCCAAGGAAGAAGTGAATCATTGAGAAGGAAAATATTTTAAAGGATTTGCTACATTGTGAAGACTGCTTTCAATCAAAGGCAAGCCGTAGGTATAGTCTGTTGCAGTCTGGAGCATCTTCTGGATTCTTTACTTGATATCCACATGCCTTCTGTGATGATGAATACTTCTTCCGCTGTTAAGTCACAGCCAAAGCACACTACATCTTTCTCATCTGGCTCACACTATACATGGACAAGGAAGCTACAGAGTTTATAACTAAGGAAAAAAAGAACACATTCCCAATGATCCACCATGCCACATTTGTTTCAGGACCCAAAATCAAACCGATCTTCCAAATCCCCAAGTGAGAAGGTTCCACCCTCTCCTACCACCGCCCCTTTATGGCCACAGTAGCTGCATTTTTCACTGTGTTCCAAGGTCTGAGATGCCAAAGAGAAGACCTGCAACTACAGCAGATGCAGTATCAGAATTGTATCTCTTCTGCAGATCTCTCATGTGTGTAATGTGACTGTGATCTCAAACCTTTCTGCTACCAGAACGAACCAAAAGACCCATGTCACAATCTAGGTTTTTCTATAGGAATTTTCTCAATGAGAAAAAGTGCAAGAAAAAGCATCAAGAAATAATTTAGCTATGTTGCAGTCTTACTTAATGGACTGCAAAGGAAAGAGGGAATATATATGATCAGTGATTGCCTTTTTTGACTTTTTTATTTGCACAGAAAGCTCTAGTATTGGACGTGCTTAGAGAGCAGACAGACACACAAGGGCAAACTGAGGTTAAAAATGCGAAAGCCAAAGTGCATGGTTCACATTACTCCTGCAGTTCTCTCTCAAGGCAAACTTCTACTGAAAATCAGTCGGATTAATTCTTTTGTTGGAAAATGAATGCGGAATTGATTACCAATGACCTCAATGCATCTCAAAGGACTGTACCTAGTGCAAGTACAGAATGGAAGCCACAAGTGAGCAGAACCTCCTCCCAGGAGATTTAGAAGACAGGGATACAGAGAAGGTTAGTCTTCCAGAGGCACCCAAAACAAAGAATAGCTCGAGTCTTAAGTTTTGGTGATGCTTCTAAAGAAAAGTGTGCTTGATTTCAAATATTTCACAATCTAAATCTTTAATATCTCATCAATTCCAAATCCATTGTACAAGGCAGAACTTTCCAGAGTCAGAAATAGAGCAGAAAGAAACCAGATATGTGAATGACTGTTTCTAAAACCAAAATGTTGTACAAAATATATCCAGGGCATTAAGGAAACTGAGGCAGAAGGTCAGCTCCACTAATTTCTTCAGCCTACACCGACACATCCCCAAAGGATGAAACAATCATCTTCGACATGTTATATCTATTCTGTGTCATTATAATTTCGAAGTAGTCACATCTTTTGCCTAAGGAGTCTTCCCAGCTAGCAATACTAACACACCACTGAAAAAATCACATATCCATTTCAAAACTGAGCAGAAATACAATTTGGTAGCAACTGCTTCAACTATTTATTCCTCCAGATTTCAAAGATGGAAGCCACAGCTTTCCACCCTTCAAATAAACTCACCCTGCAGGCGGGATGTGAGTGGGGTTCTCAGCTCTGGGCCCCAGTGAACCAAGGTGCACAGCGACACGTCATCGGCTGCTGTACGTGTCCAACATGCAGTTGGAATCACAGTGGCTCTGCTCATTTGAGGGAGACTACGGACAGGCACTGTCTTGATTTCACACAGCAGCTTTTCCATGTGCTCATTCAAGCTGTAGAAGAAGACAAAGCCAACGCTATGGCTACCAATTCCAAGGCTACTTGGAGGCACACCTGAAGAAGCCATGTGGCGTGGCCACAGCAGGGACAGTATCTGTGACCACTTTGGAATGAAAGGAATGCTCTCCTGCCCATACAGAAGACACACTCATGTAGGCTCTGAACGAGGGAGAGGTGTTCATCCTGAATCATCAGTCTTAGGAACTGTCACCTGCTCTGCTGGAGTGGCTAGAAGATCCGTGCTTAAATAAATATAATTTGTTTGCTTTAAGAAATCACTGCCTCCAGCAAAGCTTGAGTATATATTTACATGAAGAACTGAAGAATGAGTAGGCAGAATGCAATATTCCACTCTACTCCAGAAGTACATTGCATGGAAACCCCACAAACCCAAGCCTGGAACAATGTTAACATTATCTCACTGCCTACTAAAAACTTGCAATTTTGCTGTTCAACTTGACGTTTGGAGCAAGATTCATTAATGGTCTAACATGAGGTGAATCCACTCACATGGCACATTTGTTTTCAGCAGCAAAGGGTACGTGACCTCACCCAGAGGCTGTGGTAGAGGGTCTCGGTTCAGGGTCAGGACCCAGAGGACAAAGCCAAGAGCTGGACTCTAGAGATCAGACACTGGCTCTGATTTGTATGTAGTTCCAGTTCTTAAAATTTATCCGTTTAGAAACCTTATTGTCTTTGTTCATTCAAATCGTAGCATGCACGGCATTATCTATTGGCAAATAACCTTTATAACATGCAAGCAGAGGAGAACATTTACTAACAAACTGTCAGATTTCATATTTCCCTGGTTGCAGCTGACTCATTATGCAACTTGAACTTTGTATTTAAATACAGTGCATGCGCACAGTATGTCTCTTGGTATTCGCTTTGTTTTTTTAAAATACGTTGTTAAGTGAAAATTGTTCTGCTGCACAAACCAAAGATGCTGAACACAGTAAGCTACTGTCAGTTTTCAAATACATACTAACTTTTCTAACTGCTACATTGCATAAATAGATATTTAGAGTCTGTTTAAAAGCAGATTATTTATATAACAGTTCATAATAAACCTTCTAGCTACAGTACCATTTTCATGCAAATTTGTACTGAATGTCTTTTTTAAAATATACTCCCTTTATCTAAATTTTTCACACAAAGGTAAAACAGTTCCGAAAACAAAGCACTATTTAGC
>JAOXJM010000023.1:13740169-13756127 GCA_026413425.1 Tringa solitaria | reverse complement strand
CAGCATCTATTTTGTAAATATAACAGGCCAAATTCAGCTGTGTTATAAATCCAGAGCCGTCAGAATATTCCGTAATTAATATTTCCTGCCTTACAGAACAGTGGGCAGATGGTCATGTTTTAAAGAGATTTCAGTGCAGTGACCAGAAGCCATTCCCCACTAATGGTGCCACACAATTAAGGTGTCTTAGGTCAGGATCCCGCTTCACAAGATGGTACAAAATCTCAACTTCTATGGATTTTTACTAGAAATTTGGGGTAGACCACCTCCGAAAATGAAGTCCTTTGGTTAACCTGGTGGTCTTTTTTATGGTGCCTCTTTTTAATGTTAATAACATTTGATCTTGGGATACTACCTCATATGTCAGAGCTCAGCCTCAGGCAAAGATTTTACATTAAATGGGAAAATAAAGGCTTAGAGGACAAACACTGGAACCTAAAAGAAACACAAGCCATCAGTTGTCCAAATAAACGGCAATCACAATATAGACTCAGAGAGATCAAGGATTTTCCCAGCTCCATCTTTTAAGTTACAGGATCAGGTAGGGCAGAAGAAATTCCCTGTGTAGGCATTAGCCTAATAAAACTGAAGTCTATTGAACAGAAATATCAATTTCTGAATTAACATTAAGAAAATTGAAAAGTGAGATAAATTTTGCATTTTAAAATGCTTTCAATGTCTGTACAGTGTCTTTAGAAGTATGATTCTACAAGGAAAATTTAGAAACTGAATTCCTGTACTTAATTGTGACATTCTACTTCTGATGCAATCCAAACTGTAACTCCCATGGCCTTCGCTAACCAGGTAACATTCAGAACACACACAGGAGAGGGCACAGCAGCAGCCCAGTGTGACAACTGGCTGCTAAATATAAGATTTCCAGGAACAGGAAAACAGTTTGCACATTCAGTACTGGTTCTTCCTTCAAAGCTGACAGCAATTATTAGGAATTAGTGCCAAGTGACCTGGGGCTATGAGACAGATGGGTATCCCATCAGAGTGCAGAAAGACAAGGGCTTCAGGTGAAAGCAGCTTCAGATTTGGAGGTAAGAAGTGATGACCTATTGAAGGAAGAAGGATCGATGATCAAATACAAGTCCCTGTTGTACTCAGCCCTCTTGAACATACAACCATTCAATATCCGTTTTTCTGCAAGCCAACTTTCCAAACCCCTGCTCCTATTTCTGGCCGTGTAACTTCGCATTCTGCATTACACATGCATAAAGAACAGGATTACTGTGTACACGAGTGTATTTTTTCCTCCAGCAATGCATAAAGGAGTGGGCGTTCACATACGTGTGAGGCGTATGTGTGAGCATTCATCCATATTAACACTTCTGGTTTGTCGGTGGCTTAGGTCTGCGTGCGAGTAATCAAAAGACAGGTTGAGACACAACAAGGAAATCTGTCCCATCTGTAAAATTGAATCAATCATGTGCTGTCAGCAGAGATTTAGCTCACAAAGAGCTCGAGCCTTACAGCATGTTATTGCCTTAAAGGCCACTCTGTTAAAGAAAATTATATAAATTAAGCCATTGCTCACCACGGTATTACATCCTTTATTTAAATGTCTAACTGAGGAACAAACAAACGAAAAAAGCAGCTCTCCCAGAATGTCAGCATCCAGGTCTGTAAATCAATGGCCACTGCTAAAACCAAGGTGGCTGGGGGCCTTTCTGCAACCAGCCTTACACATCGAGGATACTAACTGGGGTGGTTTTTTTTTCCTGCCAGCTCAGGTTTTTTGCATCCAAGCAGCGTATCGCAGTTGACACCATTTCTTCTCTCTGAAGAGCACAGAGAACAGAAGTCCTCTGAGTTCTGCTTCTCTGCCTGCTCAGGGGATCTGAGGAAACAGGGAGAACAGATGGGCCAAGTAGCATGTGCAAAAGCATCTCTGAACCCAGCAACTCACTCGACAGAAGACCTAGAAGGGGCACTTCAGCTGCCACACTCCTTAAGGTATCACATAGCATTTTCCATGCTAGTTTTTTTGGTGTGGCTTGTTGTTTTTTCTTTAATCACAGGCATATATCTTGCTATTTTGCTGTAATATTTTAATTACTGCTTAGCAATACAATTTAGTAATATTTTTTGCCAGTGTTGGGTTGATGGTTGGACTAGATGATTTGAAACGTCCCTTCCAACCTAGACAATTCTATGATTTTAATATATTAAGCCTAAAATGAGAGTATCTGTGAGACTTCTGGCATTCACAGAATTCTACTAGTCCAAGAAACCAAAAGGCTCTGTTCAATGAGTCACAATTTATGACCTTCTAGAAAAGGGCTTGGACTATGGTGTGACTCCAGGGCTGCCCAATTCTGCTAATAGAAACCAGTACAATTAGCACGGGGAGGGTACAACCGAGCTCTGTTCCCCCCCATGGCACTTTATTCCCTGAGTCTGGGAAGCTGCTCACACAAAAAAAGGATTTATATCCCAGCAGCATTAAACACCCACAGACCCTGACAGATTTAGCAAGTGGTACGGTGATTCAGTACACAGAGGATGGATTAAAAATAGTGACGTTGTGGCTAAATTGCCTCCACTGTGCCTCTAAACACTGACAAAGCTCAAAGCAGCCACTTACGATACTTGAAAACTACCTGTGCAATTGCGTGTCCACAAGCAAAGGTCATGAACCATCCACTGGACATGAACGCAACAAGGCCAGGAAAAAGGCAACCCAGCAAAAAAGCCCAATTGTGCAGGTAGTTACTGAATGAAACCAATATTTCCTGTTCATGCATTACAGGTTTAAAGAGAAACAAGTCAAAAAAGCAAGGAGAGAGGGGCCTGGCGCAAGCCCAGTGGCATCCCTGAACCCCAGGATATCACCTAATGGATACAGAAGAGCTCAAATATGCAGAGAGGCTGATTCCACTCCCACTATCTGCAATCAGCGTGTTTGTTCTGGGATAAAACAAACATCGATAATCAATACCGAGGCAATGCTGGACTGTGTCTCATACACTTGAGCAACTGATCAAGAAAAAAAAAAAATCCATCGCTGTGCAAAGCTTACCCTTGTAAGTCTGCCAAGGTCAGTGTCACTTTAGGTTATCAGCTGCTGGAAGTGCTGGCTAAGTCAAAACTGCCTAAAGCAAGCTTTAAACTTACATACCCGACTTCTTTGACAAAATGTCTGTGTCTTACTGTATTTAAGTTTGCAATCCCCTGATAATGCACGTTCTTCCCCTGTATTCCTTATTCTCTGCCCTTACTTTCCTGTTTTGGCTTGGATAAATCTTCCATATGTAACAGAACAAGGCTCGATTACAGAGAACATACCAGTATCACTCAGCTGACATTCACCAATGGATGTCCTCCTTAAGAAATCATTCAATTAGATTTAAATATTGGCAAGTTTTTTTTCCAGGAAAAAGGTTTCTGGATCTGCAGTTTCCCCACTGTGATTAAAAAAAAATAGTTAAAAAAAAATTCAATCTTTTTTTCAACTTAAGGTACAAGCAATAATCTCCTTACCAAATATGCTGCATCACGATTATAAGCTCCAGTCTAAAACCTAGACCCCATATAACCTGAATGCAGGTTTTTGCTTTGGCCATGCTCCCAGCCAGTACCCTAAAGGCAGCAACACCTCTCTGGTCCATCCAGCACCTTCACAGCAGCTCAGGATCTTTGCTTCACTGGAAGTTTACAGACTTCATGTTTACAGACTTCAAGTTTACTTCAGTGCCTAAGTCAAGTCTAAAGTAGTTCTTAACCTCCAGAGTAATTTAACAGCTTTTAATATGTAAGTATGTTCTTTTCTTTTAAATCTGACAGTACCACCACTCACATTTACTTAGAAACTCAGAAACTGGAACTGCTTGGGTGCCAGAGGGGATTTTAATGGCCAGTTAATCCCCCCCGGTGACCCCGACAGCGATGCAGAGGCCATGCAAGATGTGAGGCTTTGCAGCACTCTAAGAGGCTAGGAGTAAAATCAGTGTAATTTCCCAGACTGAATCTGGATCAATTATCCCACAGGAAAACGTGATTCTTCCTTTATTGTATCAATACTACCAAAAATTTCACCTCCGAAAATTATTCTTTAAAAATAAAATAATTAGCATTCTGAAGGGAAAGGAAGAAAATATTTATGCTTTGACTAGCACAAACTTCTGTGTTGCTGTTCTGGTCAAATCAGTCTTTTCTACTTTGTCTGTTTCTAGGAACAGTTCAATTTGCAAAGTCTCTGTCCTCAGGAATACTAAGCAAGGACCAGTACCCTACAAGAAGAGCTGAGCGCCATTCTCTCAAGGAATGAGCCCATTATGAAAAGAAACTGAAGAGGTGCCTAACATCTTGCAGAAGTCTGATTAAAACCAGAAACATGAAGGTTAAACCTCTCAGCAATACCAGACTGTTCAACAAAAGATGCAGCTGGTATGGAAAGATGAACCTTTGCCTTCAGAGCTAAAAATGACAGTGAGTCACACCAGTAGCAGTGCTGCTGAAGAGCTTTACAAATTCAGGTCATTAAGCTTATATCTACAGAATCATTCCCTTCCTACCACGGGTCATGAAATGATAGTAAAGACTCAGGCACCAGCCAGCCCCTGGTGTCAAAACTCAGTAGGATAGTTCAGGAATAAACAAAATTAATACAGTCAATCAAAAAGAGAGTCAAGAGTGAAATTAGCATTAGAACTAGAAAGAAAAGGGAAGCTGTACATTAACCTCTGAATAGTACATCCCTCAGTCCCTTTTTTCCCGCCCATCTACTACATCCCTGTCTTTTTTTAGTATTTCAGATGAAGGCAAATGGTTTTGAAGTGTTTATGAAGAATGTTTCTAAAAGCTAGCTTAACTTTTTTTAACTTTTTTCTGAAAACTACTTAACTTTTCAGGTTAAGTACTTTTGAAAACAGGTCAGAGGAGGTGTTAAGAATGGACCGACGAGGCTGTAAGGCAGCAAGAAGGAGTGGTCTTCAGATGCTGAATGGAGAGGCTGTACATCCAACGAGAACAACCAGCATCATCTTGCCTTCTAGGAACGGTGCATGTGAACTGAGGTGAGGATCGTTTTAGAACTGTCTCATGAGGTCAAATCTCTTGATCTCACACAACCACCACTCAACCCTACCTCCTTCATTCCCGAGGCCAAGTGTAGGAGATAAAACAGCAGATCCAAACTTGCTCTTGTAGGAAATCTGGCGGCGCCACTGGCGATCAGATCCCCCACGGCCTCAACAAACTGCCTCTGAGCGAGAGAGGGAATTCACAGGAGAAATGGAAAGCTGATGAATAGGAAAATCCCTACATCATCCTAGTTCCAGAGATGTTCAGGTCAGGGAAAAAAAGAGTAAATGGTATTTCCAGGCTTACAAGTTGCAGTATCACGTTAACATTCACAGTAAGCTACCAGTCTCACTGCATCCTGAGACTCTGCTTCAGCTCCCCGTACTGCTTTGGTTTTGTGCTTCAGAGGAGATTTTATGAAAACAGCATCCCTTGACTGCAGAGACACAAATAATCAATTATAGAAAATATTTTTTTCTAACAATATATGTATAGATATGCTATCAAAGGACTTTTAGGACTTTTCCATCAAAACAACCAAAGAATTAAACTGAGATTAAGTCTGCCAAAAAAAAGTGACCGTGAACAGCAAATGCTAAGATGACTAGACATCTGCAACTGGGAGCTGTTACACTGTTTCCTTGGAAAAAAATAATTATCAGACTTCAGATCAGATTTATAACTATTTCCTCTGAAAGTCTGCATTTTTATATCACAGCTTTAAACAGGCGAGAACGGCAAATGTAACGAATCGTTTACCTGCAATACTAACGCACTGCCGCAGAACCTCTTTGGCTGACAAAATTCTGAGCTATTTTAAAATGAGTGCACCCTTACATTTTTTTAATATTCTAATAATGCTGGCATTCAAAAAGTTTGTTTTAAATACAGTTTTTTTCAGTCTGCTTTATCAAGTTAGGTGTCCATAAGCTTGGCCTGGCTGACATACTAACTTTCGGAACTGCATAGACTTCCTTGCTCCCAGTATGAGGTTTCTCAGCCTGTTGGAAGAACCAAGAAAACTCTACTCACATGCAGAACCCAGAGCTGCAAAACGCACCCATTAGTAACATCCAGGAAACACACCTCCCATCACATCAAGGCTACTGCAAAAAGGCATCTTTCATCCTGGTTTTGACAAAATCCCTCTCCCTGCAGTGAATGCAATTTATCTGATGGATTTCTCTTTGAAATGAGGAATGAAGTCCTTCCCTGTAACGTTACTATACATGAAATAAAAATGAAATAGAATCTAAATATACCCAACACTACTCTGCTCCCCATCCCTCACATGAATCCAATATCGTTCTTTCACCCAAACAGAAGGATTGGAGGCAACGCTCATCCATTTTGCAGTGCAAAAAGCAACCTTGTAAATGTTAAGAACAAGCATAAGAGCCTTGAAATGACTGTCAATGAGAATAGTATATTTTTCACAATTTCATTGCTGGAGGTTTTTTTTTAGCTTCTTACTCCTATTCAGCATATATCCATCCATCCATCCATCTCCATGTAAGATTAATAGGGCCACGCTTAAGCGCATTAGAGCACGGGTGCATACAAAGAGAAGTTGTGTACCCCTCCTTTATCACCAGACGCCCCTGCTACTCCATGTGCCCTTTCCTGCAATTTCTTCCACTGCAGCTCTTACAGCTGGTCGTGTGTCCCATCACGACCCGATGTCTAAAAGATAATAAGTATAATGGAGTTGGGCTTTCATCTACGTGCATTTTACAATAATTTGCATATTTTGCTTGGTGAATATTTTCACTGGGATATTCCCTTTGGACAAAAACATTCTAGCCTTTGCAAACCAGCCTAGTCTTGACTAAATCAGTCCTTTCTTTTGCTGGTCTCTAAGACAGAGGTGCTTGGTGAGGGCAGCAGTGACAGACGAGCCACAGGTTATCGGCAGTGAACGGCTCTGCCAGACTTGAAAGATGGATTCTTCCATCTGGGCAACCCTTTCTGAGCGTCATTCTTCAAAAAGAAAAGGGGCTAAAGCCTGAAACTACCACCTCGCTCCTTAGGACGTGAATCATATAGCAGAGGGGCAGATCTGGAATCAGCACTGCAGTCAGGCAGCGTGATGCTCCCCCAGAACGGCTGTGACTGCACTTTTTAGGGGTCGTGGTCCCCCTTCAGAAGAGAGAAGGACGCTCTGCATTTCACAAGACCCAGACAAATGTCTGTGCATTCTCATTTTTACCATTGCTCATCATAACACCATTTAATCTTAATTCTTTCAAGATTACTGCAAAGCTGGTAATTGCAATCAAGCTATTTTATAAGTCCAATTTACAGGAGACCAAATTATTTATTATTTATTTTCAGTTTTAAGTGGATCATTTGTGTTTTCTCTGAGTAACACGATGTATATAAAATATCCCTAAAAATGTGGGACTAAATGGAGAGATACAGAAAAACGACTGTCTCATAAGTTCCCATGGCTTTCAGAATACAAATCATTACTCCACAAACACAGGAATAGCACGGTAGGAGCACACAAAGTATTAGAAATAGACAGAAGACATGCTCTGTGCCCTGAAGTTCTTGCTGCTAAAAGATTTACTCAAGCAAGTAGCCCTGTTGACTTCAATCCCCACACCACCACAGTCGTCTTCTTGCTAATTCAGCTCTCAGCATTGCCCTAAATCTCCCAAGCTTCCATTTTAGCCTAAAAGAGCAGCTCCCACACGCTCTGATATCCCTCGCCTCTCCCCGTGCCACTCCAGATTCCTGAATTGCACCATCTTTCTGGATACCCACCATCAGTACCCGTTTTACTGGGAATGGGAGCTCAGGCACTGGAGCTGACAGCTGTAAGTGGCTGCTTCTAAAAATTCTTATTAAAATTGTTTACTTGCAAACACACATGGAAGTCTTAAGCTATTGTGACTGCCTTTTGTGTCTATTACCATGGAGCTATTCAGTATATACAACTTCACTCAGTTTAGAGAAGTAAAATACAAATTCACTTGGGTGCAATTTAGTGTGGGAATAACCATACTGTTTACATCGATCAAGTACAAAGAGCTGGTCTAATATCCCCAAGGAGATCAGATTGTGTAAATAAGCATCTTTTATGGGACGACTCCGAGATTTATTCCTGATTCTTTCCAGTTGTGACTTTGGAAAATCCTTGCAAGTCTTTCCAGGTTAGCAAAGCAAACCTGACCTTTCTGATGGCTGCTGGTAAGATATCTGATCTTGTGGTTAAATACAAACTTAGCTGTGACCTTAACTAAACTAGAAAAACCTAAGTTCCACCATGAAGAATCACAACTTCTCCTTCTGTGTTGGCAGCAACCCATCAACGTAGGGCAGTTACCTTAGCTCACAGACTAATTATTAACTAATATAGAATCATAAAATTGTTTGGATTGGAAGGGACTTTAAAGTTCATCCCTGCCATGGGCAGGAAACACCTCCCACTAGACCAGGTTGCTCAATATATATACATTTACCCGGATATATATTTATTGAGCAATGTGTACAAATATATTAAAATTATTAAAATATAATATATGTACATGTAAATATATCTAAATATTAATATTCTACACATATATATATTTTTTAAATGTCACTTTTCAGAGATACTTTGCCAGGTTGGAGCAGTCAGGATTCCACCTGCCCTGACCCAGAGAACTGGTAGCACAGTCAGGATGGCCAGAGACACAGCATGGGTGGATTCACACCAACAGACAGCATCACACAGGAGGTAACACTTGGCAACCCCACACTAGAGACGTAAATCCTTACAGAATCCTATGTTACAGCGAGGAAGATTCAACTTAGACAGCAGAAAAAACATTTTGATCATTAAGAGAGTGAAGCGCTGAAACAGCTACACAGGGAAACTGGAGTTTCCAACAAAGTCTTGAATGGTAACTTCCCTGAGGTATGTACAGGGGTCCTGTTCTGGGCAGGAGGATGAACTGCAGGTGCTTTGGAGGTCTTTTGCAGCCCTATTTCTGAGACTCTGCTCTCCAGTCTATTGTCCCACCTCCAGAAAGATAGGAATGAATTTTTTATTCCGTGGCTTTTTTAGCGTACGCATTCACTGGTGTTAAGGACAGAGGGAAGAACAGGATGCCACCTTTACAGGCTTCCACCTCTGAGCATCCTCGCCTCCCTGCCAGCATGTAGGGGAGCTTTTCTCTTGGATCTGTACGGTGCTCTCCAGTCTCCTGACAGATCAACAACCAGGCTTGCTGCTGCCTTTCCGCAGCACCAAAAAGGAAGATCTGAAGGTTTTGCATTTTCAAAGACAACCTCTGCTTTTTAGCGTATTCTTCAGGTCTCCGGAATGGAAGCCCAGTGATACAACAATTCCCCTGATTGATGTGCGTGCTGTATCCTGACTTTTCTTTAGCAGTGTACAAGAGCGTTTATTTTTAGGACACTATCTCATGATACCTTTGATAACCCAACTTCTACATAATCTAACCCTTAGTAATCTAACCCTCAGTCACCTATTTTCTTCTTCAATCTGTTGTTAAGCCCTGTCTCCTCTTTTCAGTCTCCAAGTAAACTCCCCCCCCCCCAAGAATCTGTACATTTTTACTAAGTGCAGAATTTGGCTTTACACGCAAGTTCTGCTTCACCCTTAGCACCCTAACTGCTCAAGTACGTTAAAATTATTTAAAAATCACACGGAATTCTTCTCTAATGTTGGCCTTTCATTAGCTATGATCATCAAGCTATGATCACCAACCACAAGACTGAGCACAGCAGAAATATCATTCCTCTTAATATGAGCTTTGCACTACGAGAAACTGCATGACACCATTTTTCAGGGCTCAAACCTAATTTACAGCATTTTCCTATGTTTTTTATTATTCAGTAGAAGATGTTTTCAGTGTCTGGAAAAATGCCATGTGCGTATCACAGACATAAAGGAGTCAGGCAAATAAACCACACTGGAAAAAACTTCCTCTGTGAATTGCTTAAGTAGCAATTTACGTGAATAGGAAATCTGCTGCTCATTTCAGTTAGAAGAGAGTCATGGCCAAAAAATCCTATTATAAAGGCTGTATCATACAAATTAGGATTAGGAATTTCCCTAAATTCTATTTACAGAAGAAAGCGCTGGACGAAGATCCAGAGAATCTTTTCCCTGTCTATGACAAGATCTGTTTGTTACGTGAAACACGTCTTTAAGTCATTTAATCTTTCTATAGTAATTTCCCCATCTACAAAGGGAGAAAAAACCCACCTGTTTTCCTTTATAAAGGGCTTCGAACTCTATGGATGAGAAGGGCTATATTTTTAAAAAGTAACATTTTTGTCATTATTGTTACTATTAACCGAATACAAGTAAGAACGTCTGTTAAGTGTTGGGGTTTTTTTTTCTTTTAATGCTTAGGAAAAGTAGTGACGCTGGCAGAAAAGGCCCGTGTACTGCTTTCTGAAGTTGGTCATACTGACAACAAAAAAAAAAAAGGCTTGTTTCATACAGAAATATTCCACGTAAATTCTGGAACTTCCCTACGGAGCAAAAGCTTTGTATAACCCCTTAATAACAAGCAGAAAAGCAACCCAGGACGGACACTACCCAATTTAAAAGCTGATAGGATTCAGGGGTCACCCGCCACAGGCGTGAAAACACGTCCAACACATTTTCCCCGCAGGGGCTCGGCGAGCACAGATGGCACCAATAACCTCTTCCACTGTGTTCAGCACAGGGAGGAAGAAACTCCCCAGTTTGGATAAATCCCATCAGCAGCCCAGCTGTTCTGGAAAAGCCATCGGGGGAAAAAAAGGCGGCCATACTCGGTGTGGAGGGAAGCAACGGGGTAAGGTAGTCAGAAGGTAAGTGAGGACATTAAAAACTGCTACTACAAACCATTCTGCTGTGAAATCTAGTGGAGGTACAGCCTATAATCGGTTTCATAATGCTCTCCTCATGCCACATCAAAGACAGTCCCCCAGAAGAAGATGTAAAGCCAAGTGAGGAGATGTCGGTTTCACAGCTGAATTGCTGAAATTTGTTAAGATACAAGTACCTTCAGCCCCCGTAATATGTTAGCAAAGCTAATTTTTACACTTACTGAATCAAATTGTACACACGACACCGCTTCATCCCTCAAGCTCATTTTCTATGTTCACCACTAAATGCAGCCCAGTTTTTCATTCACATCTGCACTGGCATATAGCAAATATGAATTCAGGCCACATTTCTTTTCCTTTTAATGCCTAAAACCTCACTGAAATGCACAGCATAAGCGCAAGGTTTTCTACTGCGCGTTTTGTTGTAAAAAATACTAATCGCAATCAGACAATATTTTGGAAAAAAAAGGAGTACATGATCAACTCTATAGAAAAAATCCCTAAGAAGCTCTAAAAATAAAAAAAAAAATAACATCTTCCTAATTCTGGTAAGAATATTTAATTATTAAGCCACACAACCACAAAAATCATGAATGTTAAAGAACCTCCTACTTTGGTAAACTTTAGTTTATACTCTGTCCTTATCCCTATTTCTCACTCCTGTAACATTTTCTTTGGGAGGTTCTCAAACTACCTCATAACACACCCATGAAATACATCGCTTATCTACTTTGCAGATGAGAAAAATCAAGCAAAGCGTAATTAATTAATTCTTCTAAAGTCGTAATCACCCCTAATAGAGAGATGAAAGATACTCTAATTTGGGGAGTAAGGAAGCGAAACAGAGAAGCGAAGTTAACTTCGGTCGCTGATTCCCACGATAAATCGGGGATAAACCTCCTTCTTGCAGGGTGCTAAGAAATCGATTTAAGATTCATCTATCAAGTGTGCCCACCCCTCGCAAGGCTGGAGGGAGAAGGATGCACCACTAAGACAGAGGAAGAGCTGCCACCCTACAATGTCACTGGCCCTGCCACCTGCCATCAGAACGGCTACGAAACGGTACTTAACTGCTAACTTAAGTCTGCAGAGAGGGCAGTATGAGGTAGAGCTGGGGTTGAGAATAAGATCGTGTCATGGTGGGAAAAACCTCTCCCTTCCAAAATACCGAGCTTCTCCAATAAGCTGGAGGTTAAAAACAATCCTGCAAAATAACCGATGCTTTCATCAAACGTACAGACATTTCAGCCCGGAGTTCTCTGTTTTGCTTCACAAGCGAAGCAGATGCACTTGAGAGGGAGTGAGTAAAATATATGAACTACAGACTTAGCGAGAGGATATCAGAAAACATTCTGATTTTTTCAGTAAACCTTCTTCATAATCCAAAAATGCATGCAAGGCAGATAGGGGGAATCTTTGGCTGGCTTCTCTCGCCAAAAACAACTGCAGGTTGACAAACAGTAAGCCCTATGGTGGGCCTGCACCATTGGCACACACAAAAACTTGTATTACCCCAAGGTAACGAGTCCACCATCCTCAGAAACATGAGGGATGTGGGTTTGGTAGCCTCCAGATCCAAAGGTTAGATACTATAACCAAGGTATAACTAAGACTTCAAATGCAATAAAATCACAGAGCAGTAAAATTCAGCTTTGATCTAGAAAAAAAACCCCACCACTATTTGGCATGGTATCGCTAACATGCAATATAATGTTTGAAGGCTTCACAACATGCCAGATTTCTTTACCATCACACATGATGATGTACTTCCCATCTTAAAAGCACCCACCGATGTGAAGGGATGTTGCCTGCAGGACGTGCAACCAGGGAAAACCTAGCAAAATGATTGCAGTGCCAAAAAAAAGCAATTTCCACAGGGACATGGGAGCAAGCTCATGGTCTGAATGAAGAAAATGTGATGTAAACTTAGGAAAAGTTTGGGGAAACTGGAATCATCCAGTCTTTGGAGGAACCAGAGTCGGAATTTCTGCTGTAGAAGACCAAAGAGATGGAACAGAACACCAAAGACAGCCAGAAAGCTGAGGAGCTTTGGGTGCTCTGCTGAACATCCGCTGTGAAAAAGATGGGAAATAGCATCTTGGCTTAAACAGCAGCAAGGATGCTTTGGGTTAGACCTTAGGAAAAGCTTTCTAGTGTAAAAGCTGATGAAGCACTGGCAGAGGGTGCTTAAAGGAGAGATGGAGACTTTTAAAGAAGATTAAACAAACATCTTGCAAGAAGAACACCTGATCCTGCTTGAGGCCAGGAGGCAAGATGAGGTGACAGCCCATGGCCCCGTCCAAGCCCACAGAAATGCCTGTTGCACCCTGAGCCTCCTCGCGGGACCACGCAGAAGACACTGCAGACAAGCAGAGCTCACGCAGTGGACCTAGGAGAATAAAGCAGATGACAGAGGCCACGTAACAAACCTCAAAACCAGAAGCTTACTGAACTTTTTTTCTCCCTCTCCTTTTAGATTTCCCCCACCCGCAATTTAAATATAGCTCCACGAATTTTAAATATATGGACAAATATATTCTTACACCTCTTATCTCCATGCTACAGGCTTCACAGTGCACTCCGTACAATGCCTTAAAACTCTGAAATAACTTGTCACCAGCTCCATCCACTTGCGCATTTCATTTTCCTCTTACCAGCCTTCCCACCCTCTTCCCACTTTCTTATTTTTTTTTCCCCTACGCTATGGAATCATAGCGAAAAGCAAGATAAACAATGATGATTAGGTGAAAGCCACACACTGAAGTACGAGAGATTTACTTTATCCTTGTATGAGCAGAGTTAAATACATCGGGGAGGAGTGAGGTGTATCAATAGCTGAAAGGTTTGTTCATTTGAGTTCACTTCTACAGCAAATTTTCTGCAAGATCCACTTTTGAGAAAGTCAGAAGGTAATAAACAGAGTTATTCTCTGTAGGGTTATTGACAGGCAAAAAAAAAAAAAAAAAGAGTTATAAGTAGTATTGATTGGGGGTGAAATGGTAGAACGTGACAATCAATAGAGCTTAGTCAGATATAAAATAGAAGGAGTCACACAAGTCTTGACAGGATTATTACAGGAGCCAAACCCCGGTATCACTAAGGAAGGGAGGGAGCTATAAATGGGATCCAAAATGTAAGCTTGCTTTATAGAAAAAATAACCCTAAACTATTCATTTTCATTTTTTAATATGCGAGCTAGTTTTTATTTCGGCGTATTGTCACTGCTGTTTTTCTAAAGCTTTTGAAACAAATTCTTTCCACCTCCGTAGTATTTTCATTAAATGTCATCAAAGCTCTTTTCAAATCTCTGAGAGAAGTATGATTATCCTTATTTAACAGATAATGAGAAGATAGAAAGAGATTGGGGCTACATTTTCCAAAGCAGCCGGTAATGCCGGGTGCCTTCTGTCTGGGTACGCAAACCCATAGAGCCAGAGTCCCGCAGACACGGAATTTTCAAAAGTCCTGGGAAACCACAACTTTGGTCGACACCAAGGGCCCCTCACAAGTTCTGGAACTCTGGCTCATGGGCTGGGGAGCCGAAAGCTGAGCCTCCACGAGCAAACCACGCAAGCCCAGCAAGCTCGCTCACAGATACAACAGAGCCTAAAATAGGAGAGATCCTAATTTACAGTCCTCTGTTCTAATTACAAAACTCATTATTTTTACCACCGGAATGACTCAGGGTGAAGAAAAAAACAACAAAACAACAACCACTGCATATTCTACCACATGAAAGACCTGTACATGTACCAGTATTTATAGAGCACCTAACTTCCGAGCACGACCACACTGGGAAATAGCAGCAGTAATAACTCTGAAAGAGCAATGAATATTTTTCACTGGTTATTTTAGCCATGCACAACCATCCCACCCTTCTCCTAGTCTCTGGACCAATAAATAAATAAATAAATAAAAATCCTTGAAAGAACCTCCTGAAACACCTTACAAGTGGAATTTGATATAGAATTAGTTACGCTGCCAAGGTGAAAGGCAGGGATGTTAGTAACGAGCAACATCACGGAAGAATTTATTGCAGGCTGTGATGAAAGCTACCACGTTCGAGGGAGATCTGAGCCATGTTTTGAAGAACCCCTTGCACTAATCAGCTGCATAAACGCCGACAATCAAGCTGCGGGATATCCACAGCCTCAGGGAGGAGGGGGCCTCGGAAAAGCCTCATTTTTTATGAATGGAGCCATAAGGAGGAGGTTAGGGAAGGACAGGAGCCCGCACAGCTCCGCTTGGGAGGGAGGCACGGGACAGGCATCACCAGGCTGAAGCACGAGCTGGCCAGGAAACCAAGGGAAACGCAGTTGCAGAAGATTTAAAAAAAAAAAAAAAAAGAAGGCATTGATTTCTAAAGAGGGATTCGTAGAGACTGCAACAGTTTAAAAGCTTGTTTAGCTGGAATCACATTTGCAGTCACGGGATTTCTATGGGAGAACGGCTTTATAGCTTCAAGATAGAAAACTGGGACGGAATCACATCAGGAGGAGGATGGACAAGACGACCTCTTGAGGTCCTCTTCAGCTGAATTTCTGCGAGTGAACGAACGTTCAGCGACAGAACACGCACCTGGACCGGAGTTGCCTGGGCTCAGGCATCCAAGTTGGGAAATTTTTGGCATAAGTCTCCGGCATGAGAAGAAGCCCAGGCGATTTTTATATCGGACTCTGCCTGCCATTAGCGATGCCATTCCATCATAAAATGGCTTGTTCTCCCAACACAAATAGATAACACCAAGCTGCTCTCGTTGTCACAGCTAAGTTCGTTTTACAGCAAAGCAGTTTAAGACTTTTCCAGCAATCTCAAGTCTAATTATGGAATCAATTTAAAGCAATTTTGTAATTAAATGTACCTGCTGAAAATACCTCACAGGCTCGATAATTTAAAACGACGGTGTACAAAAAAAAAAAAAGTAATTAAAATGAAAGAGGCCAAATACGGCTGGGGAGGGGAGCGCTGAAGGACGTTGCGTTTTCAGACCCCAAAAAAACGCCCGCTTCCTCTCCCAAAATTTCTGTTCCCCCCGCAGCTGCGTGGGGATTGTGCATCGAGAGTCATCTGAGAGATACCCGAGTGGGGCGCG
>JAOXJM010000023.1:13727864-13740069 GCA_026413425.1 Tringa solitaria | reverse complement strand
GGAGATGGGGGTGGCTGTGGGGCAGCTATGGGGCAGCCGTGGGGTGTCTATGGGGCCGCCATGGGGCAGATATGGGGCAGCCATGGAGTGACTATGGGGCAGCTGTGGGGGTGCTATGGGGTATCCACAGCATATCTATGGGGCAGCCGTGGGGTATCTATGGGGCACGCTATGGGGTGTCTATGGGGTATCTATGGGGTGTCCATGGGGCAGCCGTGGGGTATCTATGGGGCACGCTATGGGGTGTCTATGGGGCAACTATGGGGCAGCCGTGGGGTATCTATGGGGCAGCCATGACGTACCTATGGGGCAGCTATAGGGTGTCTATGGGGTAGCTATGGGGCAGCCGTGGGGCAGCTATGGGGTGTCTATGGGGTATCTATGGGGTGTCCATGGGGTGTCTATGGGGCAGCCGTGGGGTCTCTACGGGGCAGCCACAGGCTATGGGGCAGCTATAGGGCTGCTATAGGGTGTCTATGGGGTATCTATGGGGCAGCTTTGCGGGTGTCTATGGGGCAGCCGTGGGGCAGCTATGGGGCACGCTATGGGGTGTCTATGGGGCAGCCGTGAGGTGTCTATGGGACATCTATGGGGCAGCCGTGGGGGTGCTATGGAGTATCTATGGGGCAGCCATGGGGTGTCTATGGGGCAGCTATGGGGTATCTATGGGGCAGCCATGGGGTATCTATGGGCTATCTATGGGGCAGCTATGGGGTATCTATGGGGCAGCTATGGGGCAGCCATGGGGTGTCTATGGGGCAGCTGTGGGGGTGCTATGGGGCAGCTGTGGGGCAGCCATGGGCTATCTATGGGGTATCTATGGGGTATCTATGGGGTATCTATGGGGCAGCCATGGGCTATCTATGGGGTAGCTATGGGGTAGCTATGGGGCAGCTTTGGGGGTATCTAGGGGGTATCTATGGGGTGTCCATGGGCTATCTATGGGGCAGCCGTGGGGCAGCCGTAAGGTGTCTATGGGACATCTATGGGGCAGCCATGGGGGTGCTATGGGGTATCTATGGGGCAGCTTTGGGGGTATCTATGGGGTATCTATGGGGCAGCCATGGGGTATCTATGGGGTATCTATGGGGTATCTATAGGGTGTCCCTGGGCTATCTATGGGGCAGCCGTGGGGCAGCTATGGGGCGTCCGTGGGCTATCTATGGGGCAGCCGTGGGTCGCGCCCCCTTACCTGGGGGCAGCCCGGGGGTTCCCCGCGGCGCCGGGTGCTGGTGGTTGGGGGGGGGAGGGGTGGTCGGGGGGGGGAGCATCTTTAAAGCTCCCTGTGCTTCACCCCCCGTAGCGTTGGGTACCAGGTGCGGTTTATGGATGCTGATGGCGGTGCAGCATCACCCGCGGTTTGCGGGAGCCAGGAGGTGTGGCGGGGGGAAGGCAGCGCGCCCGGGGCCTGCCGGCTGTAGCTAATTTGCCTGTTGGGAGGCAGCGCCCGGCCGCATCCAGCCAATCTGTGAAAATTCCCTGCCGCGGATCCCTGATTCTCCTGGCTTAACCAGCGGCGGGCTAGCTCTGTGTGCTACAGCTCCGGGCACTAATTTAGGGGGATCACCCCTTTACCCAGGGCCTTCCCTCGCTTGGAGGTGAGGGGAGGTGTCCTCCAGCTGAGGAGGTGGCGTTTGTGAAGCAGATGAAGGTGTGCAGCACCCTCCTGGCACACGGCGGGGGGGTGGTGGGGAGAAAACACGGGACAAGAGAAGACACTTTCATGAGCAAAACACATACCTGGGCTCCGAGGAGCCCGTGCCCTACCATACAACCCAACCCAGACACGGGCTCCCGCTAACAGCACGGGGAAAGAGCACATCTTGGTGCTTCAAAGTTAACGGTCGATATCGGTGTAGGCATAGGTACAGCTGGGGTTGCTTTGAAGTGTCTCAGCTACCTGATGCTGCCTCCTCCGAGTTAAAACAAGAGGGATTTTTAGCTCGGATCAGTGCATCGTGTACCAGTCCGAAGGGCGGCGTAAGAAGCGTAGTTCTTCAGTTCTTTATCTTTTTACTCTCCCCTGGAAAAAAACCAAAAAAACGGGCATCTCATTGTGAAATGCAGGTCTTCCATTAAGAAAGGAAAAGTATCGGGCCGGTTTTCAGCCGAGAGAGCGTTTTATCTCTGAGATACCTTTGCCGCTCCTGTTAAAACAGGAGAATTTGGAAACCGTGGAGCCTTTTCACCCAAGCACCATTTCCCGACCGTGCGAGTTTTCACCTCCCCGGCCGGCCCAAAGAGGGAGTTCAGGTCGGTAATAGCTCCCTCAAGCCAAGCAAATACAACACAGGCACAATTACGTGGTAGAGGAGGCTCTTCCGAGGCAGCGAGCTGCTGGTTACCACAAGTGGCAGGACAGAGCAATAATGCAGCAATTCCTATTATCTGTAATAGGAGGATCTTTATTTTGATGTCGCTGCTTTGGTAGCTTTAATTTTTGAACTCAAGATAGGGAAAAGGTTTACTCTCCGTAGCGAGCTAGCGCTCTTCCTCTTTTGCACCGATTAAAATGCAAAGTGCTGGATGCGGAGCCTGCCTTCGACACGGGTGGGGGCATTGCACCCTTCTGAAGAGGGAGAGATGAACGAAACGATGTCTGTCTGTCTGTCTGCCTTGATAGGTGCTACCTAACCCTGGCTTCTGCAGTTTGCTCCTTTCCCTCACCTGTGTGTGGCTGTGCCCCCGACGCCGTTCAGCCTGAGGAAGGACCACCAAGCACCCCGGGCATCCGTCACCCCTCACCCGGGGGAGGGGGGGGGAGAGGGAGTGGGGGTACCACCGCTCCAAACAGCGCCAGGATCCTGCAGCGGCTCTTCTTCAAAATCTTAGCAAATTGTAAAAATTCACCTCTCGCCGAGCGGCGCATTGATGTAGGATGCGAGACGGTGATGGTGGCTAAAGGGCTAGGGGGGCTAGACCCCGGTGGGTGAAGGAGTTTGGCGAGCATCCCGCTCAGCCAAGGGCAAGGAAGAGCTCCCACAGCCAGAGAAAGCACAGACTGAGTGCGGAGCAGCAAGAGGTGGAAGAGGATGGAGCCTGAGGCAAGCCTCACCGCAGAGAGGAAGAGGGGAAGGAGCTGCTCTGCCTGGGCTTGGACTTTGTTTCTGGAAGGGGTAGATTGCCTGAAGGGCTACAACAGCGTGGTGACCAGAACTGACATCTGTAGTCAATTATAGTGCATCCTCCTGAGCTGAAGTGGGACCGGAGCCCCGATCAACGGGCTGGACCTGAAGCTCTGAGCTGCTGTTTCGCAGCACAGACTGTAAAATACAGGAGGCTTTGTCCTCTGATGATCTCCCCCAGTGTTTCACAGTCACAGATTTTGTGATTTTATGCCTTCCCACACTCAGTCGCCCCTCCGCTATTTATTTTAAGGAAGTTTACAGCCATGCCTCAAACCTGTATTGCCTCCTGTGGGGATAACCCCTCACCAGCGCCGGCACAGATGGGCTGGAAACAAGTCAGAGAGATGACGTGAGGGTGCTTTTTTTCTCCATATGTCCTCCCAGAGCTGCCTCTCTCTCCCCACGCTGCTGCTGTGGTTAAAATTGCCTCTCCGTAGCAGCCACCCCCCAGAATAATGATAAAAAAGCACCAGGGCCTATCTGCACCCCCAAAAATGGGTTCCTGTTGTTCAGGCAGGTAAACATCGAGCCAATATTGGTGGATCTCTGCTTCCTCACCACGGGTCGGTCATGGGTGCTTCCCACGTGGTGAGAGGCATTTCTGCTCTCAGAACAGAGGGCCAGCTTTGTCCCTCGATGGAGGGAGAGGGCTTCAGCTCCCCTCCAGCTGGTGGGCACGGCAGGCTCCTGGCTGCTTCTAGCAAGTGTAGGGTGGCCACCCCAGCTAGATTTTTGGCTGTTCGTGGGCCTACAGCTTATCTTCTCCTGGAGCTTCGTAATCTTCTTCACGAGTAAAATACCATGCCTGTATTTGAAGTTGCAGGATTTTATTTTTATCTTGCCATGCACACTCATCTATTTAATTTTGTATTTTTATCTTCCCATGCACACTCATTTATTTGAGTCTCTTATTCTGATATCCACGCTGGATAAAAGGCTGGATTAAAAATTGCAGCTAAATGTGCCCAACCCCAAAAAGTGATCACTTACTCCAGGCCAGGTGACAAGAGCAGTCACATTGACTCTGCTCAGGACTAGAGAAGAGGAAAACCATGCCCACCTTATGCGGCACTTGACCCTGAGTCCTTAATACAATATAATCATTTTCTCTGTGTGTATGTGTGAGGGTGTAGGTGTGTGAAGGTGTAGGAAGCTTGTGCCATCACCAGTGCTCCTGCAGTGAGAACTCGGTGGTCGGTGTTGTACGGTCAGTGCCACGGCACGGGAAAGTGCTCGAGGATGCTTGAAAGCCAGGACAAAAGGGAGACGGGGGGAGCCAAGTCTGGTGTAGTCAGGGCTCACACTGCTTATTGGGAAGGTCTCTGGACTCAATTATTTCCAGAAGTGTGCAAAGGTATTGCTTCAAAGGGAAAAAAATCATTGACTCCAAAGAAAATGCTCGGGAATGGATTAACAGGAGTGCAGCGTGGGCAGACTGGGACTGAGACCTGTGAGTGAAAGCAGGGCAGAAATTGCTCCTCAGTATCTAAGGTAGGAATCAGGTGGAAGGGAGGCTTTTAGGTCCAAATTTGCAATATGGCTCTCCTTCCAATAATGGAAACAGCTATTTCTTAGCCTGGGATATCCCAAAATTAACTTGGTTCTTCCTTTTTTACCCAAAGATCTTGGACACCCGCTACCGCAGTTATTCCAGCAGTGTCCATGCACAGCAGCTCCAGAGCCTGAGCCTGTCTGGGATCAGGAGGCACACCTGGGGCTGCATGTGACCTGCACATCAGGGCACTCCTCCATGCCAGAACTTTAATGATCTGGACATTGACCACTCTCTGCTGGTTGGCTTCAGTGCACGAGAGCAGTCAGTGGCACCTTTAAGTTGCTTTACAAGCAAAAACGTAACCCAAAATGTTGGCCACTGTGTCTTTGTGCGATTAAGTTTTTTTTTAAAATTTCATTTTACCTATTAAAACACTCCTCTTCCATATTTTACCTGCTCAAAAACAAGGTCAGGGGGAATTGTCCTAGTGATATAGCTATTGTGTAGGTAGGCTTTGTCCTTTAGTTAGATTCCCGCAAGGATGAAACAGGTGTAGTGGTGACCGTAACTCAGGGGAATGAGAAAATTTATTTGTGGCAGCGTGAGACACTAAAGAAGCCATCAGGGCAGGTTAGTTGCAGTTGAATGAGTATAGGGGTGGTCAGTCCATGGGGAAAATAACAGCTTAACACAAAAGTCTGCGATTAATTATTTTAAAATATAAAATGGCAATGTCTAGCACTGAGATTTGGCTGGCAGAGCATCATTCCAGGCTGTAAGTACATAATGTGGCAATACATCCTCCAGACCACCTGGCCACAGACCAGCTTCCTTTTTCATCGGCCACAAGGAAAAACTCCTGCTTCCCAGCCCCACAGCCCCTAGTTATCGTGTTGTTAAAGACATTTCTGCATGTACAAACAAGAAAAATAAATTCAAGCATCATGCAATGAAATGCAGGGGTGTGCTAAGGGGGGTTCCACATGCCTTATAAGGCTCAAAGCTATTAAGGGCTAAGATTTAGTAATGACCTTGTCGTGTCCTTATGGCAGATAATAGCCTAAGCTATGTGATACTTCTTGTGTTCTTAACAGGCTTGAGTTTTCAAACATTTTCAAACAAACACGTGACTCTGCTGATTTTACCCCTCTATAAATGAGAGAAGCCGTTCAGGCAATTTTTTCATATACTGTATTTCACTTTTAACATAGGAATATTAATGAGCCTAGCTTTCACAAAAATAAGGTGTGCATGGGTGACCCGGGGAGGCATACATTATTAAACCATTTAAGAATACACAGCTGCTTTTCAAATTACTTTTTTATCTTCTTAGATGTTAATGTTGATGTCTTACTGTTAATATTCAGGAGTGGATGAGTTTCTGAGTATTCACCAACCTATATCCAAGTGTCCTTTGATCCCGACCGGAGCGCGTCTGGAGACCCTTCTCCTCATCGTGACATCGCCTTTGCTTGACTCAGCAAGGGACAACCTCCTCACCCCTCTCTGGGTAGATTTGTATTGGAAATCTTGATTTCATCACTTGGTTCATCCCTGTCTACAAAGGCCAACTTTCTCACCTACATCTGCCTGAAGAAGGTGATTGCCATCCCTTCGGTAATTGCAGGGATTGCAGGAAAGCAATTATTCTAAACTGAATACTTTAAGGTGATTGCTTAGGAGAGAGGCTTGCCTCATAAGTGTGCTTTCAAGAACAGGTATGCAATTAGGAGGATAATTATTTTGATAAATTCTGAACCACTAACAATTACGATGGCGCAAGAAAAGCAGCCCTAAAATTTCTGAGTTCTGATTCTGCGGATGCTAAGTGCTGGCTGCTCTCAACTCCTGCCCAATTCAAAGGAGAGTTGAAGGCATTCAGTTTCTCCCAAAGTCGGGATTTAAGAAGAGGCTTTCCCTTCCCTGAACATAATCACTCTTGTTTGAAGGGGGGGCAACCTGAAGAAAATGACAGGGATATGAAAGGAGGATTCTTTTTTCCTTCACTGAGCCATTAGCACTGACAGCCATAAAACCACATCTGGGACCAATACACAAACATTAATAACCAGCCATCAGTGTAGTTTTACCAATTACTGCTAATTACATTTCATTAGAAAAACTGGCAGCATAGGGAGGGTGGAGTTTGAACTACTTTTTTGTTTCTTACTGACCTACATAACTAATGAAAAGTTTTAATTAACATAAAACTATACTTTTTTTTTATGTCCATCAACACAGTTTAGAGGAGATTACAGGAAAAAAATTACACCTGGATAATTGGAAAAGTAGAATACCTAGAATTTACTGGGAGGTCTGTTCTTCAGCTCAACACGAGATTTTTGTACTTTTCTGGTTATAGCCAAATTGTACTTACCACTGGTCCTGTGACAACATTTGGCCCTTGCTTTCCATTAGGCAGTAATTTCCAGCAGAAGAAGGTGAAGTGAAAAAATTCCATGACCTGAAACAGTTTAAATCGGTTATGAGTGCTTTTCTTTTCATCCCCCTGGACAAGAAGAGACTAGCAAATACAAAGTGCAATATGCAGTATTTGATTTGCAACACCGTTCTGAGCATGAATAGTATTCATCACCCTTAAGTATAAACTCATGATTAATTTTTCTATGCCCACAGCACACTTGACACAGTTAATTTTCTTCATATTATTATACCTGAAGTTCTGCATAAGAGGACCCAGTGTCTTTCACCTCCAGCTCGCAAATTCATTACTCACTGAAGGCTGGTTTGTATAAATTAAGGTGCCCGGCCCCATCCATTTTCCCACTGGAAAAGTTCCCAAATCACACTTTCTGGTCTTTTCCACCAGTTTGGCAGAGGCAGCCAAAAGCAGAATGAGGAGGCACACGTTCAACTTCCACGGCAGCTGTGGGGTGGGCAGCACAGCCCATTACACGGGGACCTGCACGGGGACAGCAAGACTAATTCCTTCCTGCCGATGCCTGAACTTACAGCTACGAGCAAGTCCAGTGGATTCAATGCCCCCATAGGGCACTTAAATTCAAATTTCCAATCTCCAGGCCCCTGCTCGGCTGTCAGTTAACTCAAAGGCACTTCACTATTTCTTAGAAAAATTTCCCAGGATTTTTGGGGGGGTGGGGGTGTTTCTGGGAGTGGGCTCAGCCTCAGCAGCAGGGATCTTGCCTCAGAAGGGGGGTACCCGCCGTGCTGGATCAACAGGAGTCTGTAAGCCAGCAGGATGTTTCCAATAAGGAGGGTCTCTTTCAATCCGGCAGGGATGTGCCTTCCCTCACCCAAACCCAGCAGCTGAGTTTTCCACCCAGGTGCAGAAGAAATCTGCTTCCACAGCTCAGGGGGATTCAGGCCCCTGTGTCTCCTGTCTCTGCAGGGTCTGTGTAGACACAGCGTGTTTGCCCAGAAGCATTTAATTAACCATGTAGAAAAGTTAAAAAAAAAAAAAAAAGAAACAAAACGCGTGCGCTACCTTTTTTTCCTCGCATAAAGAGCAGCATTCTATATTCCTTCAGGACACGAGGCAAGAAGAAGCAGGAATCGGAGTGGGGTCCCCATGGGAGAGGAGAACGAGAGAGCTGAAGCAGATGCGTTCCCACAGATCCTTTGCAAGGCTACGGCAGGAACGGAGCTGCTGTTTGAGAGCCCTTCCCGTGCCAGCACCCCTACCTTCGCAATCCCCAAAGTAGAAGAACAGAAAAGGGCAAAATGTCACCGTTTTGTAGCACTACATAATGGCTTTCTAAGTTGTTGAGATTTTTTTATATTGGGTCCTAAACAAATGCCACGCAAAACCTTAACTTCGTAACACATGGGCAAATACGAATTCGGTGAGAACTGATTTATGTGCATCTTCTATATCCCGTATCTACCCATTTTTACGTTTCTTGGCAGAGATACAGCCGTTTGTGTTAACTTCATTTGGTAGCAAAGCCGTGCAAAAGCTACAAAAGGGTAGTTGCATCATTGTTAACGCTAGAATTTTTGTAACTTTCTTTGGTGTCTGTTCTGATGCACAGGTTAAAAACCACGATATCAAGTTGCAAAAGGTTTGGAGAAGTCCCCGATGGAAAGCAGCAGCCACGTGGTGCGACTGGGTGCAGCCAGAAGAAAAGGGACGGGAAAGGAAAACCCACTAGACAGTGCTTGGCACCAGCAGAGTTCAAAGAAGCAGAGATTTGGATCTGGGCTGTTCTCATCTCTGATCACCCTGCTTATTTTCTATACTTTTTTTTTCATGTAGCCACAGAAATAACTCGATTCGGCTGTCGCCACGATACCACCGAGCTGTGCCAATTGCATCAGCCGTTCATTTGGCTCTCGGCAAGGCAACAGCTCAGGTCCATTCAAGTTTCTCCCTGCACGTGACCCTTTTTTTCCTCTTTGGTGCTGCCTTTTTGTAGCTGAATATGTGTCAGCTCTCATTAGGTGAGACAATAACAAACTTAAAGATGGCTAGGAAAAAAAAACATGATCACCATACCTGTATACTGTTGCCACCCTGAAATTCATAACAACAAGAGATTTAACTGAAAAGAAGACTGAACTAAATTAGGTTGGATTAGCTATTCTCCTTTAGAAAAACAAACAAACAAAAAACCCCAAACAAAACAAACAAACAAAACCACCAAAAAAACCCCAAAACAAAAAACCCACACCCAACTTAAAAAAAAACCCAAACAGAAAGAACATCAGCAGTTCTTAGAAGTGGGGGGTGCAAGAAGGTGAGGATAAGTCCACGCCAGCCCTGCTGGTGCACGTCAGGGTGTGTGACTTCCCCTGCAAGGGGAAGCCGTGGGGGGAGAGAAGAGGAAGGGGTGAGAAAAAAGGGAATGGATGGAATTGGGGTGAGTTACTGCATGGACAGGAAAAGCCTCTGAAATGATGCTGCCTTCCTCTTTTCTTCATCTTCCTGCCTGCTCTGCACAAGGTCTGCTGCACCCTCCGGGGAAAATAGCTCCCCAGGGCAAGGGCTGAAACCCTACTTGGCCACACAGAGGAAAGAGTTCTGCCTTTTGTTTTGAGTAAGATGACTTTCAGATGCTTGGATCCCCACGGGAGTCATCTAATTCTTCGTGCTTGCTAATGAAAAGCAAATCCATCCAGGTCTAGTCTTCATCAACAGGTTAATTGTCAGAATATTAATTATTCCCTTTTATTAAGTTTAATTCCGTTTAAAAGCTTTGCCCTTCTTTGTAATCAGGTGTTAAGGTTATATTATTTGTATGAGGTGATTGCTTTCTTTAAAGTGTAAAACACAAACTAATTTATCTGGTATACCAACGTCAACACATTTTTGGCATATAAAGCATCAGGTATTAGATGTACCACCATGTATGGTGGTGATGATGGCAAGAGCTTCAGATAACAGGTTTTCAAAATCTAATGCTAATTAGATCTTCATCTGATCAGACCTTCTATGTGTCCCTGACCGTTACATTTCACTCAGTTGCTCCAGTATATTCTCTGTGCTGAAGCTTATTTGTGTCTGGTTAAACCTAAGTTTCCAGAAGGGCATCCAGTTGTCTCGTGGCAGTTTGTTCAAATGGCTAGTTACTTCCCATGTGAAAGTAAGATCCCCAACTATCCAACTTGAATTTGCCAACTTCAGTTCCCAAACAAGGATTTCTCAGAGGGCTCTTCACAACTGTACTTTTGCCCATGAAAATACTTCAATACCACGTTCAAACCACTTTATGAGATTTTTAGGTTAAACTCATCAGACTGAGCTCTTTACATTTCTCACTTCAAAAGTGCTTCTTTAAGCAGCTCCAGGACACAAGGGGAGGCTGAACAGGGGCAGGACCCCCAGATGACAGGGACACTGCTTGGTCCCAGTTGCCTGAGCTGGTGGTCTGTGTGATCCGGACCTGCTTGAGCCACCACTGTGCTCCCCATTGCTGGGCAGAGGTGGCCTTGGCTGAGCTTGCTCCTGCCCCATCAGCCGCGAGGAGCTGGGGGCTTCTGAGTCCCCACCTCTGCTAGCCACTGCCACCATCTCGGCTTTGCTGAGCTCCCGTATGAGGGAGAGAAAAGCCTGTGCTGGGATGGAAAAGCCTTTGCTCAGCCCTGGGAGATATGGACAGCCCTCTCTAGGAAGGTGGTTCCTTCTCTTCTTCAAAGGAACAAACTTCAGGTTTGCTTTCACTGCTGAGGAGCTTGTAGTAGCCCACAACCCTTCTCAAGGGGCTTGCTCCATGCTGGGTGATGACAACCACCAACCCCAACACTGGATTTGTAGGGACCTGTCACTGTTCTGCACAGCAGCAGCTCCCTGCAAAGCTCCTAATGAAAAGCCCAGAACTGCCTTGTCCGCAGCCAGAAAAGAACTGAAAGAATTCACCATCATGTCCTTTTGTCCCTTCTCCATTCCCCACATGTCACAAATTCTCATCTATAATTGATTGTCCTGTTACCCCCTTTTATCGATTGTACATCACTGCTTATTCCCAATTGCTGCTTTCATGTTTTCCACAAAGCGTGGGTGGTCTTTCAGGCAACTCTGTCTTCTTTCTTGGCACCAGAATCACAGGTTTTTAGTTATTTAATGAGCTGTTCTTGAAAGAGCTCACAGTTCTCCATCACATTTGAAACTTCTGATTTTTTTTTTTCCTAAATATCAGTCTTACCATTTTTTCTTCAGATTTGGGAAACTAGTCCTTCTGAAACAGTAAAAATGTGTAAAAGTCTGTTGTCTTTTTGACTATTTTTAATACTAGCAAGCAGTGAATACCTGTCCCTGGCTGACCACCTAGCTTTACCTGTCACAGAAGGGTCCAGAATAGATTTGGTGTAGGGTGGGTGTTCTGGGTTAGGAGGTAACTTTTAGAAAAAAAAAAAAAAACCTTCAAAATAGTCTTAGAGGATATTGCAATTCTTTCCATACAGCAGAGCTTGTGAAGGAAAGAGGAATTGTATATGTGAAATTTTGTTCCAACTGATTTGAATCCAGGAGTTCTTGTTTGATCCATTATAGTCAAGCCAGAAATTACTTTCCTAATATTTGAGCCTGTTTGGGTAGCAGGTTGTATTTCAGCTGATGATTTATTTATGAATCTGAGAAAGAAGATTATTTATGACTGCAAAAGTGGGATAAATTGTAAAATTTTACCTATACCCAAAATCAAATCACAAAACTTTAGCCTATATTTTATTCACAAGCTTCCTTCCTAATATATTATTTAGCAAACATAACAATATCTCATTATATATGGTCTTTGCCCCAAAGAGTTTGCCGTCTCGTTCGAGCACCAAGAATTTATTTATTTTTTTTAGCAGAGGAAAGCGTAATGAAGTAATTAGTTTTGAAATAAACAGACATCATTTCAGATTAGAGGGGATGCACTTTTAATTAAGGCATCGCCCAGAAATCTTCATCTGCAAGGCACGCAATTCTGCACCAGCGACAGCACAAGACGTTACGCCAAGGACTTCACTGAAGGCAGAAGCCAGCCCTCTCATGTTATGACAGTGAAATCATTATATCTATGCCTAGGTCATAGCTCCATCAATAAAACACAAAGGATAGAGGGGAGATTCAGATTAGATCTCAGGAAGAAATTCTTTCCTGTGAGGGTGGTGAGACACT
>JAOXJM010000023.1:13716759-13727764 GCA_026413425.1 Tringa solitaria | reverse complement strand
AACTGGATGGTCTTTAAGGTCCCTTCCAACCCAAACCATTCTATGATTCTATGATAACGATTTCAAAAGGCAGATGTTACGTTTAATCCTCCTCAGGACACACTGAGGGCGCTTCCCTGTGGTTTGATTTCTCCAGGAGCATTAAGGTGCAGGGTCTTTAAGGCACTTCCAGCCCTGAGAATTATTCCACCACAGCTCAGCGCGATCTGTCACGTCTCATAGTGCCTGAACAGAGGCAGCCCATGAATGCAAATGGGAGGAATAATTTAATTAAATTATTTTTATAACTGCATAATTTTAGTGATTAAAACCTTTACTTATACCAATTCAGAGGCAAGCAGAATATTATACTAATGCGCTGTGCTTATTAAATTTTTAAGGTTGACTAGTAAATTTGTGGGGGATGCAAGTCGCGGTTTAAAAGCTTCGAGGAGAAAACGACCAAACAGCATTTTGATTAGTACAAATGTATTTACAGGAATTGTCTCCCCAAATTCAGTTTGGTGGGAACAGATGGTTTGTGGTTTTTTTCCCCACATACCTGATTCTGTGGCTATTTTGCTGTGCTTCAGATGTTTCTGAGGCACAGGTGTTTCTAGGCAACATTTGCTGAATTCCCTGAGGAAAAATATCAGCATAGGAAAAGCCAAACTAAAAGCTGCCTGACCCAGGAGCTGCACTGGGTTATCCTGCTGTCTAATCTTTCAGTCACTCAAGGCCAAAGAAATTGCTTATTTATTTCTTTGGGCTTTGGGTCAAGCTTTTAGGTTATGGTCCACAAAAACCGATGAGAAACCCCAACTGAGCAAAGCCCGGGAGATTTATAAGGGAGCACTGAAAATAAGTTGCTCATCAAATACTGATAATCATTCAATCATCTCCATAAGCGTGCACAGGACATGGAAAACAAATGCAACAAAGCACATGCATTACATGAAAATCCTGGTTTTAGATATATTTTATCCTGCCAGAAAAATATTAATATCTCACAAAAAAATGCATGTAAGGGAGCAGGGCTCTGTACAGATTTAATCACAGTGCTTGGTCCCAGGTTAGCTTAAAGGAAAAAGAGAGAAGTCACCTCACCTTTCATAATTCATTAGAAATATAAGTTAGGCACTACAATTGATTCAGAAGAGTACATGACACCTTTTTCATTGCCTCTTCTCTATTTCTCTGCCAGAAAGCTCTTATATCTCAGCTTCTTACAAGATTGTTAAATTACTAGTCAGAAGAACAAACCTTTCAAAAGATTTAGAGGTTTTACCTTCTGGATTATATACCATGGTGATTTAATGCTAACACTCTGCGGTGCTGACTAGGGCAATTTCATTCATAAGAATTTATGCTATACTCAGAATATATCCTAAGCGATAATTATAATTGGCAAGTTGTTCTGTGAGCAGGGGGGACTGCTGTTGTGTCCACGTCCCTCAAGCCCCTTCCCATCCTGGGCATCCCATCTCTCTGCTTCCTGCAGCAGCCCCTGGCTGGGACTGGAAAAGTTCCAGCCATTGCCACCTGTGCCACATAAAGCCTGCAATAAGTTCTACATCTAAAAAAAGGGGAAACAACAGGTTAACTGGCCTGGTAGGGAGAGGCTTTCTTCTCCTGATGCCTTCAGAAGCCTGTTTATCCTCACTGCTGTCCAAGCAAAGGCATGTTTGCACCCGTTGGAAACCAAGATCAGAGCTCCTTCACAATTGACGGGGATTCGCCTTTGACCTCAGCAGTTAAAGGATCATTATTGAAATCTTTAGGCTTTCTTCTTGCCCCGTTTGCACTCACACAGGTCATGTGGGTGGCTATACCTCCTGTGGCTGACCCCAGGTAAGTACCATACCAGCAAGTCCCAGCTGAGAATACACAATTTGCAGTTTTGCTTTATCTGTGCTTTGTTGTGACTACAAGGTAACAGACCGTAAAAAAAAACCACAGCAACAACAACAACAAAAAGATAGTAGAGTGGGGCAAAATTCTGTTTTCTCACCCTGGAATCACTCTCTGGAGCTATGCAGCTGAAGTAAGTGGATTTACACTCAAGTAGATTAGAGCAGATTTAGTTCCTAGACTGTCACCCATATCTGCCTCTCATCTCATCACTGTCATGGTTGTGGTTTACTGTTGAAAACTGTTGAGGAGTGATACCTCCATTTAACACTGCCCACAGATCTGTAACTGTAACTGCTGCTGAATTTGGCCTCTGCTTTGCTTCTTTAAGAAAAAAAAAAAAAAAAGATGTTCATAGCCCTAGCACTTTCCTAAGCAGCATCCATCGTGCTGCTCACTCACCCTAGCACTAATTTCACTTCAACTCTCATCAGGGAACGCCTTGAATGGCTTTAAAGAGGAAGAAATACAGAGTTGCTTCTGATCTTCCTGATAGTGGAGCAAATCAGGAACCTGCCCATAAGTGATTAGAGTTACTCTGATGGAAAGCTACTGTAAGCCAGCTCCTAAGAGGAGAAATAGTAGCTAATTACACACTCCCGATGGGAAAGAGGATGGTCTCACACACCTGCATGTTGCTTCTAGGGATCACAGAAAATAGTGCTGGAAAGAACCCCTGCAATGTTACCGGATCATTTATATGTGCCTCTGATTTCCCACAAAAACTCGTGCCATCCACTATGGATGCGGAAAACAGATTATTCCCACCACCTTTGCAGCTGCTCTCTACAGAGTAAGTGAAGACTCTTATGTCTTACTTCAGGTTTTTCCAGAGTAACATCCCTGATTCCTTCGGTATTTTCTTACATGTCGATTTTTTCTAGATTTTGATCATTGTCTTTGCCTTCTTCTAAGCTCTCACTGGTCAGGTTAGATCTGTTTTGAACTATGGTGTGAGAAGCTGAACACAGAAAATTGAAAGCAAAATGCCCATGTAGCCGACTAAGTGTGGCTGCTTTGTAGGGAGCGTGGTCATAGCCGTGGGTCTGGAGGACGCCACCAGAGGTCTGCTGATCTAAGTGGCTTTTGGTTTTTTTCAGCCTCTGCAGTATCTCTGTCACTTCTGGCTGTTACATTACATATCCACCTGTGATAATCATTCTGGAGTCATCATAAACTCTTATGTCTTGTTTTTCAGGTGCAATTTTTTGTCAATAAGTCTAATATAGATGAGTTCCTGCACTCTGAGAAGCTAAACTGGTTAATGCCCTGACAGCATGTCTCTCCTTCTGGCTGGATTCTCTTGGTATTCAGCCCAGCCCTGCTGTCCACTGGAAAGTTTGCTGCTAGCTTTGCTTGTTTATCAGAGACTGCAATAATTAATTTCCTATTACTCCCCTGTGACGGTGGATTAACCTATTTCAGGATCTGAGGGAAGACTCCAGCTGTGAAAGGAAAAGCAGAACCACAGTGGGCATTGCCATTGTGGGCACCAAGGAAGCCTGGAAGTCTGCTGCCTGCTCGGAGGGTCCATGAATAGGCATTTCCACTTCAAGTGGAAGCATCTAGAAATCGAGGCTTTTATGCCACTTTCAATCACCTAGATTTACGGATCGGAACGTGAAAGGCTGTGCATAGCCATTGGTAAAATAAAAGTTTCTATGCATACCAGAGGAAATACTTGACCACTTTAGGGTATTTGTTGGAGAAATAGTCTGCAATCCCATTCAAATTGCAGGAGGAGGAAACCCATTTAAAACAAAACAAAAAAAACCCCCACAATAAAGTGATCACATTATAGTGTTTATGCTTATGTTCTGCATAAATGTCTTGCTCTCCCTAAAGTTTGACTCTGATGAGAAGGAAAGCTGCGGGAGGAATGATTATGTGCTTATTTTCACAGAAATGATGCATCACTTTCTGATGAAAACAACACAGAAGAGTGCTTGAAAGTTACCGGCTCTGACATCAGCTTGCTACACTCATTTTCTTCTACAAATACCTAAGTCTTGAGATAAACCTGAAAGTGCTTTAATCTCTTTGGAAAAGGAACAAACAATTGTGGAATGGTAAATTTGATACTGAAAACTCAACAAGCTATGGAACGGCACCCTTTTGGGTCAATATTTGGGTTTGTGTCTTTTTTGGGGTGCAGTCACTAAAAATCTGCTCTACCACAGCAAAGTGGATACATCAACCTCTACGAAGCAGTCTGACGTGTTCATTGTGAGAGAGAAGCCAACAAGCTGCCAATTCTCTCTCTTCCCTCTCTCCCCAGTCTATAACACATAATAGCGGGAAAAAAAAAAACAACCCAAGCCCCAAAACTAAACAAAATCTGCCATATTCAACTTAAATAGGGATTTGTTTAAAACCTTACAAGCTGTCATATCCAGCAGCACTAAGAAGCCTAAAGCAGAAAAAGAAACATAAAAGAGAAATCATAACTCACATCTAGGTACAAAAGGATGCCGTGATGCACGTGCGGTTCACTAACACTTATTCAAATAACTTCTGAAAACACTGCCCCACATTCTGCTGTGAATCCCAGCACACGGAGTAAAAAGGTTACTTCATACATATCTCAACAATTTGATCTAGTTGGACTTGAAGAGAATAGGATGTTTTCTAGGTATCATAGAATACCCAAAATTTAAATCCATTTAGCATCATTAGTATCTTTTTTCCCCTCTTCATCTTTAATATTTTGTCTACAGTAAATAATTAAGATCTCATCCTCCTTTGTGCTGAGATCCTGGTTTTCTCCTAGCTAATGCCCTGCAAATTTGCTGGGCTGGGAGATAAGTCTGCAGCTTCTTTTGGTGTGTATCACTGTTCCCACTTCTGTGAGGGTACTCACTATGCATAGGAATGTTTTTCTGTGTTGTAGCAGGGAATCTGAATAGCTCAGTCCTCAGACCATTTATTTCCTTTCAAAATCCCTACGGCCGAATTATATGGCACAGAACAACCCTTTTATATTTAAATAGAGTAAACAGGGAACGCCACAGTGGTATGGCGAAATGAATTTGTTTTTATAACAAGAACATTGTTTGTTACAACCATTTCAGTAGGAAGATAACTGGATGAGCTTGCATGTTTAGTAATTCCTTTTCATTGTGGAAAAACTTAGTGTACCAATTGATAATGTATTTTACTTTGCCTTTATATAATGAGCTTGAGTTTCCTTTAGTTGAATCCCTAAACAGCAGGGGACCTCGGTTCAGCTGAACCAGCCGTGCTGAGTCATAACAATTCAAAAGCTGAGCAAGCAGAAACTTAATTATCCCCTGGCCCTCACCATAGATCAAGTCTCTCTTGGCAAAGGTCAGTGGGTATGACTAAACAAGGGTAGAAATCGTACCCATTCATATTCTTCTAGCTAGTTACCACACTAGGGATCAAGTCATGGTCCCAAACTCCAGTTTTCCCACTGCCTCCTGCAATTTCAAAGTAAGGAGATGTAATCTGACCAGGTAACCTTTTTACACCGTGCCATCGAGCAAATTACATCTGCTTTATCCAAGAGGTTTGCAGCCAAGAGCAATCATGTACTTAAAAATATCAAATTAGTGTGGCTGCATCTTCAAGGGCCACGTAGCTAACATGCAAGGCAAATTACATCAGTGGAGCAGATCCCTGTAGACCAAGTACTGCAAAGTGCTCACGCCTCCTTGTGGGTGTTCAAGAGGTGGGAATAGGCTCATTTGCAGAAATCCTCTCCCCTGCCTTTTCGATATTGATCGCCTGACCTGGCACACAACCCAGCACTTAGAGTAAGACTGACGTATTCCCAATGGCTTCCTTGTGGTCTGGAGACTTCTGTAAGAAAAACCCTAAGAAAAAAAAAGAAATCACCAACCTTGAGAAACTTCAGACCCTGTGGTTGACATGTCTAGAAGATGTGGAGTAAGAGGCAGGTTTGAATAAAGTCTGGAAACAGAAAAAAATAAAGCACCCTCTAAACTACTCTTTATTATGTTGGCCTGCTCAACAGGACACATGGCTGTTTTCTAAAGGTGGGAGTCTTGGGTCACATCGCTCAGCCCAGCATCCTGGATGCTGCCTCTGCCACACAGAAGAGCAGAGTGGAGCCCCAGCAGCTATGGAGAACACCCTAGGATACTGGGAGAGGCCTCTACAGCACATCTTTGGAGTCCCTGCTTAGGCAGGATTGAACTCTACTCACGCTCCAAGCTATCATAGAGACACGGTGTTCTCAGCAGAATTTAATAAAACAGCCTATTTCATTAACCCAGACTTCCAGACAGGTCTGAGCACAAGACAAGTTATCTCATACCCACCCACACAAGAACAAGTAGACATACCCTAGCCACATCAAACATGAGGAAAATGCTAAGTCCTTCTGAACAAGGACCTGAGCAAACCACAGAAACTTGCCTGGGCATCTTGGGTTTCATTAGGAGCCCTACTCAAGAAGTAGCCAAGAACTGCTCTTCACTTGGACATGAAAAAAATGATACAAACTTCTTCAGGAGAGGAGCTGAAGGTGTTGCTTACTATCTTTGTCTGCAAAGTGATATTTTTTTTTTTGCTCATATCCAGGACGCACAGACATATGGAAACAGCAGAGTATTAGCGAGATCAGTATTTAAACCTAATGGCTTCATGAAGCTGACTGCAGAAGAATCATTTTTTGTAACTGAAATTTTAGATGACACAAAATGGAAGGATATAAGCAACAAAAGAAGAACATAAGATTAAGAATTGCTTAGCTATTCCCTCGTATTCCTCTGTTTAACCTTAATTAGCTGATTAACTTCTCATGAGCGTCCTGGGACAAGTAAGGCTGGAAGACAGATTTGGAGACTTCAATAAAATCTGCACTGGGGGACCATCCTGATGTGGTCTCCTGAAGGTCTGAGACAGTGCTAGGATCCTTGAGAGGAAAGCAGATAGACAACATTTCAAATCTGAAGTAGATTGCTGAAATCTAATTAGAAAAACAACCTACCTCAGAAAATGGTATTTTCCAACACCAGCAGTTTCCTAAGATATCTGTGATGTCTAGCATAGCACATAGATTGCTATGCCTTGCTCCTGGAGGTCAGTGACCATTAATTAAAATTTCCCTGTACACCCACCTTTTGAAGGATGTCTCCTCGGTTTGCCATCTGGAAGGTTAATAACAGACAGATTTGCAGGCCGTGCTGCAACACTCAAACCCAAAGATGAATTTCAAACACTTCTGATTGCAGCAGCTGCTCAAATATGCATTTTGGGATGGTTCACAGAGAAAGGCCCCCTTCTGAAAGTTTAGGTTCAGTGTCAAGTCTTAAAAAAGGACCAATTCCAGTGGTGGAGGTGTTAATGTTGACAAGACTAATACTGGGCACTTAAATAATAACCAAGGGTAACGTGAAAGGATAAAAAGGGATTCTCTGTGACCACCTGGGTGGAGGAAGAAACTGAGTCTTCTGATGGACACCACCTGAGGCCACTTTGACAAGCAAGCAGCTTCAGCCAATATGGGCTACCATCTTCCCCTACCTGATACTGAGCCTCAGGCTTGGAATTCAGGTACAAGTAATAGCACAGGCAGGTTACAGGTTCTCTTTTAGCATCAGAGAGTGAAAGATCAGCAAAAGCTTCTTGGACAATGAACATATATGGCTTCTTTGTGACTCTTTTTAATGTTTTGGGGGAATTGCTGGTGATACATTCATGACTATGACACTGGAAATACAAACACCGTCCCAGGGGTTATGTAAGCTTGCTTAACCCAGGCTCCTTCAATGGTCTCAGCTCTCTCTTTTCCAAAGAACATCCCACTTTGTTATATCTTTTAGCATTAAATAACTGGTGCCTGCTTGTGCTTGGCATTTGTAAAGGTCTCAAAACCCACAAATCCAGATCATCAGCCACTGAAAGGCAAAGATGCTTGATGAAGCTGAGCAGTCCCATGTGCATAGAGTCTTGTTTCCTGGTAACATGTTGCAGCCCATATAATAGAAAAACAGCATCCAGAACTGTAGGCAGTGTCCCCCAGAGAGGCAAAACTTGCAGCTAGAGAAAAGGCTGTCATTTGGTACAATATTCTGGCACTGCTTAGCAGTTTGATCTAGCTCTGTTTGGGAAGATATCTTGTGATGGAGAATGTCTCACCTTATCAGTGATGGATAGCAGCTGCTGCATAGGGACGGAAGGTCTTTAGGTGATCAGCTGCACTGGGAATAATTTGAAGAGATGAGAGTTAATTAGTCTAGGGTAAACCAAGAAGGGATCTGATTAGTTGAAGCACTAAAAGCCAATTACTTCCAGAACACAACTAAATGGCTTTACAAAGCTAAGAAAAGCCAGCATCAGATAGCTTTTCCAACACATGAGCTCTGATCACTAAAAAAATGACCTTGTCCTCCCCCAGAAAATTTACTTCTAAGCGAGGATGTATTTGGGAGGGATTTTGCATTATTTTTTAATAAATAATTTCTGCAGGTGCTTGTAAGATACCCAGCTACTCATGAGCAGGCTTTAATGTGGAGAAAAACTCACGGTCATGAAGCAGGATTAGGTGGTGGGTTTTTTTTTGGAGAACCACTGTTATTATGAAAGCTATTCTCCTTGCAAAGTTAACTGGAGGTTGCTCTCAGGCAACCTGGCCACCCTGGAAACAGCATCAGGTCAGCTTCCCACTAGCTGGTCCCCTTTTCTCTGACAAGAAGAAACTGTCCTGCTATAGCGAGAGAACCTGGTGCTTTCCTTCCCGTGGATTGCACATTAAAATATCTAAGAGCTCTGCTTGTGGTCTTAGCCCATAGCTGAAACATTAAGAAGTGTGTTTCTGGACATCCGAGCTCATTCAATAGCTTGCATTACACTTCTATAAAAACTCAAGGATTCTCAAGGCTGGTAAAGCTAAGAATGTGAGCAAGAAGAGGACCATCTGTGGGCTGGTGTGTGGCTGCTAACACTCAATTCCAGCTGGACCTGTCAGCTCCTTTCTTGCAAGCATGTTGTCAATGCAAATTGACAGGAATCCCCCGGATTCAGGCCTCAGAATGTATTCCCTGATGCAACGCTAATTGTTCACAACAGGACAGATATCGCAGGAGAGGATGTTTGACTAATTGCATATCAAATTGCACCCAAGCCAAAAACCAGTCACAGAAGAGGCAGCGAGTAATTTCAGACGGGGTGAAATGGGATCATGTGAATGCCTGAACTCAGCCACTTGGGTTCTGCCTAAATTCTTCCTGTAAATATTCAGCCGAATAAGCAAGGCCATAAGCCGATGCTCTGCGTGAATGCGAATTGCATCCGTAGCGTGTAGGGAACTGTGTCTTGTATAATTCATAAGCACAGACACACGGGGTCATACCAAAGGGTCCTTCAGCTCAGCATCCTGTCTCTGAGCCTGAACAGTGGAAGATATGCAAGCAAACTCCTTAAGAAACGGGATGAGCATAGCACATTCCTTCCCCTGCTGTACCCTCTACCCACTGACAGTCACTAGTTCAGGGATTTCTGGAGGCTGTTCCTGCTTCCCAGACCTTAATGGCCCACGAGAGACCTTTCTTCCCTGATTCTGTCTAATTGCTCCTTCAGCCCATTCATACTTGTGATATCCAAAACATCCTGTGGCAAGGAGGTGCACAATTTAATTATGTATTGTGTGCAGATGTTCTTCCTTTCATTTATTGTGATTAATAATTTCATGTGTTGCCTGCTAATTTCTGTGTTATAAGAAAGAGGGAACAATCTTTCCTTACTCATTTTTGCAATTTTCACTTCCTCCTGTAGATTGCTGTATATTATTTGGAGAAAATTAAACCTCGAACTGACTCATCTCAAATATTAAGGTGATAAGAGATCACATCTATTTGTTAACTGCCAGCCACATCTTTACAGTGGGCATGTTCTGAATTCCAGGTACAAGAAATGGTCTCTCTGTAGTGTTGAGGCTTTGAATACAAATTACCACATAAACCCGCCCCCAGCATTATTATCCATTGGGCTACTGGGATTTAGAAACTCTTTGTACCTTGTCTGGTTACTGTGGCCATTCTCAAAGTCTGTTATTTCTATGCTTTGTGCCAGATCTGTAAGTATAATGCTATACTTTGTATTGCCTTCAAAGGTATACAGCATTTCAATGAAAATCTCCCCATGTTCAGACACAGAGGTTTCAGCAGACCCCTAGATGTGAAGATCAAAAGGAACCCCAAAACCTTGGATCTAACAGAAAGAGAAAAAAAACCCCGTCCCCCCTTTCTCCTTGTCTTCACACGTAACGTTGTGCAAAATGCTGCTACGAAGGTCTCCCTCTGCTCCACTCATCACTGGCTTCTCCATCTTATTCAAACATACATCTTATTCTCTCATACATCCAGTCTCATTTTATCCCGTGTACCCATCTCCTCATAATGTACAGGATGCGTCCTCCTGATTGCTTGCCATGGGCAACAGTTATTTTTAATTTCTCCAGGGAAAGCCATATTCTCCAGCTTGAGGCCAGAGACTCTCCCGCTCACTTCTTGTTCTTGAAGCCCCTCATACGAAATGCACAATGGGTACGAAATAACAGAAAATCAGAACACCTGCATTCTGCATTAACCCAGCACTGGCTTGAGTGGCTGTGCAAGAGCACAAGCCTGGAGTTTTGATGTCCTCGGCTCTCAGCACCCTCGTAGCTCTGTTTCTGTTACTTTTCCCCCCTCACCATGTCTGAATTTGACTGTAAGCTCTCACAGGCAGGAAAGAAGTGATAGTTACAGTGCTTGGTTTCTTATTGCCAGTGTCTGGGACAATTAACAAGGAAATACACCCTGACAGTGGTTCCCTTCAAGTGGGGAGCACCAGCATCCTCATCAAGGGGAAAGAACCTAGTGCAGTTCCCAAGACCCTAGGCTTTTAAAACTCCTTTTAAAAATGACATTTCTGTAGACAACAGAACATTCCACACAAACTGAATGAAGCCTTCCTGTTGGAGCTCTCTGCAATCATTGGGGGTTACCTCATTTGATGGGACTATTTGTACCACCCAGCATAGAGTAGTAAGCGACTGTTGGCCAAATTGCCACCCTGGCTCTCCAGAGAAGATTGGAGACATGGACAGTGGGATAGAGTGCACCCTCAGCAAGTTTGCTGATGACAC
>JAOXJM010000023.1:13666759-13715650 GCA_026413425.1 Tringa solitaria | reverse complement strand
GAGGTGTCCCTGCCCATGGCAGGGGGGTGGAACTGGATGATCTTTAAGGTCCCTTTCAACTCTTACCATTCTATGATTCTATGATTCTATCATTCTAAGATCCCTTTGGCTGGTTTGAGTCATCCACATTTTGCACAGCCCACCCCACCCCAAAATAGACCCAATGAAGCTCTGTTGAAGTAGGACCTGAGCAAAAGCCCTCTCAAGATGACAGCTACTCCCCTCCGTCTTTTTGTAGGTATTTTGTTTGATGAAGCACATGCCTAATGCATTTGAGAAACAGTCTTTCTGTGGTTTTTTTCCCAAGCTTTTCCAAGAACGTGACTGCGAACACTGGAGCCAACGTTTAACAAGATGTGCAGGTTCTGTCCTCATTAGCCTAAACAAGAGAGGAGGGGCAGCAGATGCGTGCAGAGCGGGCGCTGCTAAACGGCACGGAGTTAATTTGAGCTTGGATGAAGGGAGCCTCTGACTGGCAGCCAGCCCTACCTTCTAAAGGGCACTGATGTGAAACAGCACGTGCGAGCCCTCACACACATTGCATTGCACATTGCTGCTGTGTCCTTCAGTGGAACCTGATTTTCACAACGCCCCAAAAAACCAAAGGGAACTGGAACAGAAATTTTAGCCCAACCTGTTGGTGTAGACATTTTAAACCTGAATTCACCTTGCGTTTGAGAGCATATTTCCTTAAGCTATATTCGCAACACCCACTATGATAATGTTCATCCAGGGCATATTTTTTTTCTTGCAGGATTGCTGTACCATCACCCACGTTTTACAGAAAAGGAACAGAGATACGGGAGAGACTTATTCAAGGTCGGAGTAAGCTGGTGTAGTGGAAATGGCAGAAGCACAGGAACAACGTAGAAAAGGTGGGTCTGGTCTAAACAGGAGGGACTTGAATGACAGTGATATTGTAAGTATTTATACCAAATCTGAAATGAAAATGCAGTGTCAACACTATTTACATTAGCTCCTCTTTTTAATCTTAATACTGGCAATGATGTGGCTTGAAAATACAATTACTCTGACCTTAAACATTGCTCTGTATTTCAGATGCACTATAGCTGATATTTTCCTTAGGGATTTTAAACTTCTGATTATTATTCATTACACTTTCTCATCTCCTCTTTCTCCTTCTCAATTTAACTGCCCTTTATTTATGACACTACCCACCCTGAGCAGCCAGAATGTCTCTTCTGAGCAATACTCCCAAAGTAAATTCCACTGAGGTTTAGGAGCACACCTCTTTCTCAATCTGGCCACAACCACCTCTCTTTATTACAAGGAGATCCAAATACAGTCACTATTTTCAGACAAGCTCATGAACTCTGAGAGGTTCCATGTGGTGTTTTGTACAAAACCATTAAAATAGATGGTCTCCTCCACCTGCCTGTTGTTTCACTTGGGGGTGGGTTGAAATCGGTCCTGCACACAAGGCTCTGCAACGTGCCACCGTTCTCCTAAGCAAATCAGGGCTTTCCAAGGAGTACCCAGGGCCATCTGGTCCTGTTGCAGGTAATAGTCCAGTAGGCAGTGGGAACGGAAAACCCATTTATTGAAAAGAACCACAGATAAAGGCATCAGCCATGAGGTGCTTTGAGTCCCCCTGTGAGGAACCCCATCATGCCACCGGCGACAGTCCGGAGCCAATGGTGGTGTATGTCTTACCCTCAGACCCTTCATAAGACCACGGAGATTTGAATACAGACTCCAGGTCCAAGCTTCAAGACTGAAACTGTCTCTGCTTGCTTGTGTACATCTATCTCAGACAAGGATAATATGGCAAAAATCCCATATGGAAAAAGATAAAAGCACATGAAAAATATGTGGCCCAGGGAGGAGAAGAGTGAGAAAGGCCATCTGTAATGCTACAGACAAGACCACTGTGTGGAGCGGCTGAGAAAAAAAACATACCTTTTAAATCAGTCCCTTGGCAAATGTGTGGTTCTTGTTCATTCCTACTGCACAGGACACAAAGCATCAGCCTGGACCCTGTAGTTCCTCAATGCACTCTCTAAAAGAGCCATTTGGCCAATGTCCCAAACAAAGGTTAGCAGCTAGAGAGAAGAAGTCAGAGCTGAGGGTCACAGCATCTCTCTGTTTCAGTTCTTCTCCTGGTACAGAAAGCCTGTGGGATTACTTGGGCTAGAAAACAAGTTAGAGCAGCCCCTAGCATCACTTCAGTTTCCAATTTGGATTGTTCAGGCCTCCTGTGAACTCAAAAATCAATGTGATATAAGTGTTGAGAGTTTGTTGACTTGTGCAACTTCAGGGGCTTTGGTAAAAGCATGTTATCTTGAAAATCTTTCCCCAACCTTGAAGTAAAAGTAGTCTCTATTACAGTGTAGGCTTATCCAACCGTACAATGCCTCTGTGGATGTGTCTCTTAACTAAGGGAATACACAGAGGTGAAATAAGCATAAAGTGACCTTGCCTGGAGAAAGTCAGTTTTATTAAAAAGAAACCCGAAAGCAAAAGCTTCCTTTTGCCAATACTTCCTTGTCATGGGACAACGTTTTCATACTTGGTCTAGGCAATAAAGTTAGCAGTTTAATTCTGATGGTAAATAACCATTTTCCCTCCCATAAACAGTGTTTGCTCTCATCAGCTGTTATAGTGTGCTCTTCACATTAATCATAACCAAATTCCTTCTGGGGAGACACTGAAACCTATTTCCTTTGACTAGAAACTCAAGTCTATAATTCACCCCTGCTACTATCAACCTTGAATTCAGATCAAACTTTTGGAGAACATCTACTAGCAGTTGCCAATTAAATCATTAGGCTCAGTTATCTTAAATAGATGCAAATTTTACTGGGAAAACTATAAAGTAAACAGCTGTTGAGAGAGGAGATCTGTTATACTACAAGTTATAAAATACTGCTCAGCGGGTAATGTTTCATTTTCCTAGAGTGAAAATAGGGCTGCTGAGAGGATACAAATGCTGAGGAACTTGGGTGTGATTCCTGCAGCTCCTTCTGAACTACTGAGTCTCTTGAGCTTTGCCTCTCTCTCTCTTCAAAGAAAAACATCTAAAGAGGAGCCAACATTAGTTAACCTTGGGTTTTTTCTGAGAGCCCGTCAGCAAGTGTGATTAATGGTCTGAAGGGAGAAAGTCCTTCTTAGCATGGGCCCAAAGAATGACCCGAAGGATTGCTGGGATGTAGTGTTTCATACACAGTTTGTGATGGCACCTGCTTGCCCCCATTTGTACTTACAAGTATAGTTTCAACACTACCTTAAGACTGGTCTTTTTCTTTTTTCCCCCCCCATAATAGCATAGTTCAGCACCTCACAGAGAATTTAGGGATTGGCTTTTCTTCTTGTCTGCGTGGAGGATGCACTCCCTCGGAGAACAGCATATTCTGGGGGAGAAAATCCTGCTCTTGGTTCCCCTGCCCAGTGAATCTTGTTCATCAATCTTTCAGGAGGTCAGAGAGGTGCAGATAGCAGGGACACAGAGCGACACTCAGCATCAGCCGGTGTGCGACCACACACAGCTTTATCTGCAAAATTAATATATTTGGTCCTGACAAAGTAATCCAAGGTAAAGTGAGGAGTCAACCAGAGCTGGTCTTCTTGGGACACGACGTAATTAATTTAAAATTACTTACTTAGTGAAATTGTGATGATCAGTGTTGTGTTATCTCTCCAGATGACAGGGTTATTAGCTTCAGGCTGCCTGAGGGTATGAAGTAGGAAGGAACTGTAGTTAAATAGCAGGCATGTACATGCCACGTGTAACACATTAATAGCCCCTCTCTCTTTTCTCCCTGTCATGCCCCCTGGCCATACCTCCTTGCTCTTTTACTTGTTTGACCTCTGGCGTGTATTAAAAAACTACTGACAACCACAGGTCAGCGCAGTCACTTACTACTGGTTGTGAACAGTATTAATCAGGATTTAATTTCAGCTGCTGCAACACGGTGTGAAATACAAGCGCTTTCTTCAAACGCCTCCTGATTTTCTCTCCCAGCCTCCTAGATTTCATTAAAATTACCCAACTGAATTTTATCTTGTGGTGTTCAGGTCACATACACAAAATGTTTATCAAATAAGCAAAAAAAAAAAAAAAGCCCCAAACCAACCCAAAATAAAAACAGACTCAGAAATGAATATGATAAGGACATGAAATGTCAGCCTTGGGGCACTGCAGAGGCATAGAGAGGGGTTTAAATCAGCAATAAAAAAGATTCTGTTTATTCTTCAAAACGTAAACATTTTTCATAGTGACATTCAACTGTTTGTAAAAAACAATATTACAGTCCTAAGAGTTAGTGGAATGGTACTCCTTGGTACTCCTTGGAAAGCCAGGGGCAATGCTTTATCCTAATTGACTTTTTAGGTATCACTGATCTCACTGTCATGTAACTTTTCTTTTCTTTTTTTTTCCAAAGAGAAAAAGATATGCATCTCTATAATATTCAAATTTGTTTATCATAAAGTTTATGTTATTATTTTAAATGGTACCTACCAATTTTAGTATGTTTCAATGGGGTTCTTTTTTAAAGCAAATTCACAACATTCTTTACACGTGCTCAGAAATTAGCTCTAATTTAAAGTTCAGTGTCAACAAAATCGATAACTAGTAGCTTTTGCAATTTGTCCATGTCTCTTTAGAGGCAGAAAATACTGCATTCAGGGTAGAAATGGACATCATAAATTCTATGTGTAAAAAAGAAATAGTGATAATTAGAATTTCAACAACCAAAATGAAACCATTTCAGCAAGGATAGATCAGACCGAGTCACTCTGAAGTCTCTCTGGAAGAAGAGATGCTTGCAACACCTCTCCATCACTCATACACCTCTGGCTCATTCTGGTTGTGTTTCTTACACAGGTTTCTCAGCAGAGGACCTTTAAAAATGGGGTAGAGATTCTTATAAGGGGCTTTTCACCTTGTTTCTCCTCTGATACATCTTTTTCTAAGCTCCAAGGCAGCCCATATCTCTCCAGTTGCACCATGTTCCAGCCAGCCCAGAATACCCAGTTTTCTTCTGCTTGTGAGTAACTGAGCCGGATAGAAAACTGCCAGAAAAGCTCTGCTTAAAAACGTCCAGGTCCTGCCAAAAGGAGCTGGCACATTATCATTCCAATAGTCCTGCCTTGCACAAGGAGTCACTGCATCTCTGCAGTTAAATAGCTCCAGCCTTTAAATTGCTTTTGAAAACAAGTGATACCGACTCCTTCCTCTGAGCATGGACTGGTGATGCCCCCTTGACTCTTCCCCATGTAGTGAGTCATGATCCTCATAGTTCAACTCATGTCCAAAGCTGAAATGAATCATGCTTATTATTTTTAGAGCTAGCCACGGGCACTGACATGTGTGAGTATATTCAACAAGGATGTTTTGAGGATTAAAGTACCCTCCTAATCTGAAATGGGAAGAATGAACTGTTTTATTAGCTGATCTGACCTTTGCTTATATTAGAGTCAAACTTACGGCTTTAGTGATAACTCATGTTTTATTGCCTTTTATTCCAGTTACTGCTATAAACCCTGAAAAGCGCAGTCCGGATTTTATTTCTTTTCTATATCACCAGGGGAATTGTGTACTGAGTTCCCAAACATTTATGCTTTGCAAATTCACTCAAAGCAAAAACGTCACTCAGGGTTCAGGCTGAAAAAAACACCATGTCCTATTTTATTTGGTGGGACCTTTGTTTATCATGATGGTCTGGGACATCTGCTGGGGTTGATGTCTGTCAGTGAGAAAGTTAACAACTCCTTTTCTTGGAAACTGAGCCTAAAATTTCATATGGATATCGTGGGTGACAGAAGACACAGGGCTCTGCCACCCTGCGTGCAGGGGGACTTTTCATTTTTCGAAGGGGACTTGCACGCTTGGCAATGGCATTGCTGTTGCATTTCCAGTACAGGAGATGGTCACCCACAGAGAGAGCCCAACATGATGATTGAATGACGGTGCCAGTGCGGAAATGCAAGCTGGGCAGCAGTTGGTGTCTAGTTCATGTAGACAGGAGAGCCAACCTGTTGAAGAAAGGACAGCAAATATGGGAGGTGGAGACCCCAAGAGAGATGGAATTACCCTCTCAAAATCAGGCAAGTCATTTGTGACACAATCGAGAGTCCAACCCAAATCTCCCAGGTCCCGGTATAACAGCAACCACCTCACCATCCCTTGCTCTCACAGCCTGTTATCCTCCCCTTGTGCTCCTAGAAACCACGGTGGTGGGAAAGCCACCAGCCCTGTCACCTGAGGGCAGGCAGTGAGACAGATTCCAAGGCTCAGGCAGCCCCGGCTGCTGTTTTATACCATTTCTAATCAGGCTGTGTTGAAAGGCAATTTTTGGCTTTCATTGTTTGTGCAGTGCTCATGGATGCGGCACCTGGTACACGTCTTATCCAATTTGAAAGCAGATCTGTCTCACGGATCTTGGTTGCTGGAATGGGTGACAGGGAAAAATTCAGGCTGAAGCTGTGTGCTGCTGTGATTGTGTTGAAAGAGCCAGATGAAAAGCAAGCATAACTTTTTCTATATCATCATTGCTAAGAAACATGTTTGCAGACAGAAATATTTGTCCCTTTGGGTACCCAGATGCTTCCCTTTTGGGAACTGATCTCTATCAATACAGCTATTTAAAATTCTAGTGGGTTTTTATTCAATCCCACATGTAATTTTCTAGAGCTGTTAGAAAACAGGAATTATGAAGGGATGTTTTCAGGTGATCTGGGGGCTGTAGTCACCATTATTATCAGATCTGGAAATCGGAGCCGTGGGTTGTCCCCATGCTGTGCTTCCCGAGGGAGCCCAAAGGACACAGAGAGTTTTTTCACAATTGGCAGACACCAGGATTATGTGAAATCTTTTAAATACATGTCTTAGTGCCCTCAAGCCCACACATTGTAAGCTATTTTTGTAGAAAAAGACAATTACACTTTTACAAGTTGTCCTCTGCCTTAGAGTAATTGTCACTGGTCAAACATATTTCAGCCGATTCAATAATTGGCCAGAACTGTACTTTGCAAATACCTTTCACAGTCTCTGTTGCCTTTTAAGTCTATAAAGAATAAACATACAACTTACCATTCGGCTGCATTTATTTAGGATGCAGTAAAAGCAGCAAAGGAAGGAGAAGGAGAAGTGGGGAGGGCAGGAGGTCCTCCTGCTCTGTGGCGTGTCATCTCCTCTCTGCTCAGCAGAACGGAAGCCGCCGTTAGGCTCCTGGCGAGGCAGAGGGGTGAGGTACAAAGTATTGGTGGCAACTCTGCACAGCAAACGAGCACAAGTCTGTCTGATATATCCTGCAGCAAACACTGGTCTCCTGGGAGTGACCTCTGCTGCGTGAAGTGGACCATCCTGCCTCAAAGTGTCCCAGATCAAGTGCTTCAGAATAGCCACACCAGACTTGCTCTCCTTGCCTAATATTAAAGGTCAGCTCAAAGCCTGAAATCACAAGGTTTCATAATTTTCCAGAAGATGTTTTAGCACCAATTATTAGAACACTGATTACCCTTTTTATACATGCAGATATCTGAGCCCTTTTCTTATCTTGCCAAATACTGCAGACCAGCAATATCCAGTGACAATAAGCTCTGCATTTTAGTTAGCATTTTGTAAAATATATTTCCTTTGAACAGGTTTAGATGTATTATTTTGATATACTAAACATCATTTTCTCCTGGAATGAAGTAGGTGGTTTTTGGAAGAGGTCCTGGTAAACTCATTGGCTAAGAAGTCAGGTTTTACAAAACTTGAAAACAAAGGAGGAAAATAAATACAAAACCTACCAAGCATTTTTATGAAATTTTTGGTTGGTTTCAGCAAAATATGGGGATAGGACAGAAAGGATCCATACTCCAGCTACTTCCCAGTAGTGGTGGAAACCCAGAGACCCCAATGCTATATTGAAGCACGTCTGTGCCATTGAAAAATGTAATACACTTCAGGCATTTAACCTCAGCCACGCGAGCCGCCGAGTGAAACAGAAAGTGCAGAGATATTTGGCAGCATTGAGATGTGTGTTCCTTCAAAACCAGACTCCTCACGCCAGGATTTTGGTTTGCCTGTCTTTTTACTGCTTGATTGTAATGACTCTTGTGTGGTTTTATTACATACCTGCCTATACTCTTCTGTATGTCTGTTACAATGGGCGGATAGATGGAGGTATCTGGGAGCACTGGTTCCTTTCTGTCAGCATCATGTGAAAATGGGCTAATTTGGGGGACTGTTTGTGCTCCCTATTCCAGGAGCATGCCATCTGTTGACAAGGACTCAGTTACTCCTCAAATTGCATGGCACTCAGGAACACATAAGTCTAGCTCCTGGGTGTTGTAGGACTGATAAAAGGGTGGATGTGCACTGCAAATGGCTTCTTCTGGTTGTTTTTTATAGGACCTCTTAACGAAACCCTTACATCAAGCAGTAAGTGCCTCTGCAGTGGTCCCGTGGATTTCAATGGCTCCACTCGAGTAGTAGCTCAGTGTGAATGAGGGTATCCATCTGGTCCTTGGAGATGTAGCTGCACCAGCTGAAGGATCTGTCAAGCGTTCCCCAGGCAGTCTGGGCTCGCAGACATACGGGCGAGCACAAAATGAGGCTGGGGAGTGTGCTGATGGAGCGGCAGCCGGAATCATCTGAGCAGTAGATAAAGACCCTGCTACAATCCAAGAGTGGTTCCCCAGTGTAATTAGGGAGTGCACTGTTATGCAATTAAGAAAATTAATTAGAAGTAAACGTTTAGGGAGTGCAGGTTGAAGACGTGTTGCGGCACAGACTTGTCTAGCTCTGTGGTACTTTTAAGGTCTGTTGGTGGTATAAATGGTTTTACAGTGTCTCTGAATGAGCTGTGTTCCCAGACCTCTCTACTGACCACTCCAGGGGCATGGAGCATAATTTCCTACATGCACCAGAATACTTCAACCTACCAAAACCAGTATCAACACAGGCTCTTCACTTTTTGATCAATGCAGCAAACCTCTTTGGTCCAGCCATTTTCATCCATCTTCTAGCTGAGTTCTGATTCAGCTGTCTCCATCCATCCATGCAATGATCTTGAACTTAGAGATGGAAACATTTCCTCACCAAGTATCCTCAAGCCAGTTATCACTGTGTTGCCGGCTGCTTTAAAATGAAAAAAAAAAAGAGACCTAGCCAATAGTATTTTACTTATCTTTTTTCCCAGGAATCCCAAACCAAAAGTGTTCTTTCAGAGTAAAACAAAGTTGAAACAAACAACAACAAAAAAATCATGCTCCTGGTATTTGAGGAAATTTAATCTGTTGTGTGTGTAGGAATTCAGAAAGCAATAACCTGATTTAGCAAATACCATGATTTTTCAAGACATGCTCTTGTATATGCTGTTCCCAAACTGCACCTTGTCTTAAAAAAAATGTACTTCCCTATTGACAATAGGACATCATCATTACAACTCCTCCATAGGCCTATTTCAGATGACAGCAGTCCTATCACTGTGTTTCAAAAAGAACTGTATTCTCCTGATCTCCTCAGAGATGCCGCTTCTCTCAGAGGACTCTTTCTTAGAGAAACATCTCGTACTTGGAACCTGGTTAGCCTTGAGTCTGAGCTAGATGCCAAAACTTGAAAACTGTCAAAACTTAAATATTTTTGCACATTTAGAAAAACACACCTTTCAGGTAGCTCAGCAGGTCCAGTACAAAACCTGTAGCACCTCTGAGTGGAGGTATCTCCACAGGTGGGCAGAACTGAACCTCAAGCTCGTAATTCAGATGCTGCACTTAATCTTTCTACTAACTTCACAGAGCACACAGGAGCTCCGTGGTGTGACCCACATAATTTTTTAAGTCATGATTTTTTCTTGTCACTCATGTTGCTGTTATCACCATATACAATGCAAAGCATGAACTGTGAAATTCATTTTATTTTCTCTCTCCGTAAAGCTTGTTTATTGTTTGTGCTCTAGTCAGCTTAGACACTAAAATTTGGTTAGATAATTTCTCGTTCGAGCTTTCATGGACCAGACCAGCATGTCTGAAATTCAAATATTATCAACATGTATCAAAGCACAGACACACACAAAAAATCCCAACCCAAAACTGAGATAAGTCCAAACGAAATTAACATGTAGAAGGCTGGCACTCTCTGCTGGAATCAACTTTGTTATTATTAAGTTCACAACTGCTGTTTCAGACAGCTCCTTCTCTCAGGATTTTGACTAAAGGTGCCTTACAAATTAGAGCTCAGGTTAGTACTGTATCATTTTCTCATTTTTCCTCTAATCTCCTTCCCTCTGTTTAATTAATTCCATGCTGATTCTTTCTGAAACTGAAAATGTTTTTGAAGTTTTCCGCATTTACCGCTTTCCAGACCAGGCTTCCCTGAGCAGAATATGCCACCGAAGGCAGAGGGGAGCATCCCTCGTGTGACACAACCCGGATGCCGAAGCAGCCCCCGGGGGTGCTGCCCTCCAGCACTGAGATCCTGTGGGATGCCCCCCCCTCCACCCGCAGCCACCGCTGGCCACCAATCCTGGGCTCAAATCCACCTTTCCTGAGCTCCAACTCCCTGCAAATTAATGAGCAGGTATGATGAGCTTTTAAAACGCAGCAAAACACAATTTGCCATAAAAGTGTGTTGGTCACAAAGCCCGTTTAAACTCCCAGGGGATTGTACCTGCCTTGGCGTGTGTGCTGGGTAAATTTACACAGCGGTCTAAGAGTGTGATTACAGCTTGGGAATATATATACAGTTTTACAAACACATACAGTTTTAAGCTAGCTAGCTTAGTGACTGTGCCAGGTATCTTACTGATATCAATTACCAAATAAATCTCTTTAAATAAAAGAAAAGATTTTCCTTTCTGGTCAGGCCTACATGGATTACATTAACGACGGATGACATTAAAGTCCTGGTATCCAGAGAGCTGTGCCCAAGGAGTGCTGGCTAATTAGGTAGTTAAGGCGTGCAGAGAAAATAAGACACAGAAATGAAAAATCTCTGGAAATCCCAAATTCTGTGTTCTCTGTAGCTAAGCTGTGGCCAAAGGATTCCATTCACTGTTAAAGACAGCACTGATGATTTTATAATTAAAGCAATGTCACACTGTCATGGTCTACTCTCTTTTTCCTTTAAGAGCTTCAGCAGGCAAAGAAGAAGCTTGACTTCTTTCAGAGGTGTGAAAGGCAATGAGAGCTATGGGTACCTCATAATAAATCTGTTTATTTCCTTTTGTGTCTAGATGCAGGCCCTCAATGGCGCAGAGGGCGGTTGCTTATTTTCTCTCCGTAGTCTGTGATGCCACTGCCAGGCCAGCGACATTCACGGTGGGAAGTTCAGTAGTGTCCCCATGGAGCTACAGGGTTGAGTACAGACGCAGAGAAAACACAGGAGTGAATAACTGAGGAGGATAATGGAAATTCCCCTTCAAAACCAGCTTCGGTGTTTTTTTACATATAACAGAGGAACACACAAATATTTCAGCATACCAGCTGACGAGAAGCATACAGCAGAGATGAAAATGTGACTGTCTGTGCAGTTAGGAGAATGAGAGAGAGAATATCAAAAAGGATGTGGGAATTTAGGGAAGCCCGAAATGCTTTAAGACATTGGAAGAAGTCCCTCACTGTTATCTCCTGTGTAAGAGCTAGATCAAGCCACTCCATTTAAACCAGGCTGGGCAAATCTAATTCAGTGAGGGATCACACTGGGCAGCAGACCAGTTAGCTTGGACTTAAAGAAAGCAGCACTGGTTTAGGGTTGGGTTTTTTTAACCAACAGAAGGCAGGTTAGAAGAAATATATAAATCACCCCTTGAGCTAACCATGTGGTTTTTACACACTTAGAAGTGGGCGAATATACAGAACCAGCAATGTTTTACAGAATTTTCCAAAAAAAAAGAGAAGAGCATTTGTTTTTCTAAGTCAGCCCTGTGTATTATGAAGAGAGTGCAAGTGCCTCCTCCCTGAAAGCAGCAAGGGTCAAAGAAGAAAACATTTCCTCCAGCTTCTAGCGTCGTTCAGACCCTGCATGGATAAAAACCTGATTCATTCAGCTTCTCCCTGGCTGTTATCCCAGCGTTTGTTCAGGTGCTTCTTTAGTCTGTCTCTCAGATTCGTTCCTACCCATTATTTTCTGCTCCATGCTCTTTCTTTTCCAGCACAACCCTCCCCAGGAACCACACCAGCCAAGCCCTCCCACCCACACCAGCAGCTGATGGGGGCCTGCACTTCAGGTGAGAGCTCCATCAGAGATTTCAAAGACGGAGGAAGGAGTTAATGAGCGGCCGACAGTAACAAGTGAAGTAATTTGCTCTATTAAAGAAAGAGAGGATTTTATGCTGTATGTGCCAGTTAGACGGAGAGAGACAGACACCATGGCAACAAGCTTGTCAGGCAGAAGCAGGGCACTACTTTAAGATTAACTATCGCTGGGGACATCATTAGTGGTGGAGAAACTTCAAAAGCTTTGGAACTTGGGCTCCTTTTGCACCCAGAATCTCGCTTGCTTTTATGGACTTCATTTGAATCTCCAGTCTACCAGCTTATGCTGGGATAACAACAACAGCAGGCTGGGATTTTGGATGCATCCTGAATAAGATGGTAAGGAAAAACATGTTCACGGTATCTCAGTGCTTCCAGGGCTGCCAGGTTGTCTGAGCTGTATGGAAATGAAGAACTAAAACATACCGTTGAGTCGTGTTCAGTGGGATTGTCTGAAGTAAAGAAGGAAAAGGGCTTTGGAGAGGACTACTCCTTCTGCGCTTACTCGTAAGCCATAGATCTGATCATTAGCCTGCGGTGATGAAAAGGAGAGATCCCTCTGTAAATCTCCTATTCTGGAAGGATGAGCTGGTGACAGATAATTGCATATACGAGGTCGATTCCTTTTATCCTCCTAGCTTGTAGGCAGAATCCCAAATCCCCATGATTGCCTTGCACGCCATGCAGACATTGACTCTGGTGTGAAGCTGGTGTCAGATGCTGATATGGTAGGATTTATACCCACAGGAAGTTCCTCTGTAGGCAACCAGAGGCCAATTAGTTCCCAAGGAGTTTAGGACTCCGAATACGGTCTCATGTGAATCACATTTTACGGGAGCAATGCAGAGAGTTCCAGTTTTCAGTTCACGAGGCTGCAGTGCGAATGAAAACATTGCTACGGGAAAGTGGGGGGAGGAAGGAAAGATCTGAAGAGTCATTGCAGAGTTTCCCCCGGGGTCTCTCTTGCCCCACCTTGTTTATAATGTGCTGAGAATGCCACGCAGGGCGGTTTTCACAGAGACAGGGAACGTATCACAAATTCATGAAGCTTTGTGACTCGCCTGCATTACAATTCCCCATGACTGGGCTACTCAAATCTAACGGGAGGAGCTGCAGTGCTTTCACAGCTCCAAAAATGAAGCATGGCCAACAGGCAGGGTATAAGAGGGCAGGGAGTCCAGATGGCCAAGCCCTGGCATTTTAGTCAAGAGGCATTTTAGCCCCATCAGGACTAACCAGGAGAATTGATGAGCGCAGGCATTTGTTCAGCTTGCAGCACAAGGAAGGAAAATAAGGTGGACATTAATCATCTTTTTGCAGATGCATCAGGTAAAAAGGAGAAGTGCATTCAATCCCACAAAAAGGCTTATTTTTGAGCAGTTGTTCTCTGAGACCTGATAGCCAAGTGCTGCGCTCGAAGAACACAGAAATGAAAGAGGAGGTGGCTCGTAGGGACCTGCCCGCTTCCCAAAGATAAAGGAAGATGGAGTGCAGCACTCTGCCCATCCCGTGCAGGAGGGTGAGAGTCGTTGAGATAACCATGAGGTTATGGTGGGGGCATCTTGCTTGATGCGAAGGGAGAACTGGAAGCATGCAACGGATTTCTGTGCACAGTTGAGTTTTCCCAGCCCTGTGGAGAGAGACCTCTCTCTGTGATCATAATTGGAATGAACTCATGAATAGCGCGTGTGAGCAGAAAGCAAATCTGAAGCTGCAAGCAGTCAGCTCACCCTGCTGCATGGCTAGTAAGGAGACATGTTGCATACTCAAGATATAGGGCAGAAAAGGACACGTTCCTCTTACTGAACAGGCAGAGCATTCGCTAGAAAATTCTCAAGGTTTTGGAGGCTTCAGCTTGCCCAAGGTAGCTCTGTCTTCAAGGCAGGTAGAAGAACCGAGATGTATATTGCTGGTCAGGAGGCAAGTACCTACTGTGAGAAACTGGTGGCCACCTAAGCCAGCTGTGTGCATGCCATAACCAGTGATAGGTGCCCAGGGACAACACAGGAGAGTCTGGGGTTGCCCTCATGGCTGTTGTTACCCTGCAACCTGAACTAAAAAGTTAGGAACAAACAGGCATGGAGAAAGGCCTGTTTCTGAAACACAGCACTGGAGAGAGAGGGGAACGGAGCCTTGGCCAAATGTTTGCCCTGGGGACACAGATCTCTGCCCTCACTCCTCCCACTCCTGGGGAGATGTGTCAAAGATGTGTCATCTTGTCAGATCTGTGCTGTGAGTTTCAGAAATATTTTCCAATTGCTAAAAAAGGCTGCTAGATTACCTTGCCGGCATTGCTCTGCTATAACTCCTTATAATACCGTGAAATTAAATGCATGGAGTCTTTTTTCAAAGGACAAAGGCTTTAGAAGATCTCAGGAGAACATAGCACTGTTAGCCTGTGACTATTAGCTTCAGTTTCTTCTTTAAATCATGATCCACATAGCACATGCCTCTCACACTCAAGCTCCTGGACCCCCCACACGTGCATTTTGTGTTCCTACCCTCACGCTTGTCTTTGTGAGCTTCTGTGCTCCAATCTCTCACCTCTCAAAACTTCAAACCTGACCTTTGGGCACCAAAATGCACACACAGACAAGCATTCATAGGAGAAAAACTCAGCCAAAATAACTGCAGCTACTTGCCCATGGCCTTCCATCCTTGCTCCTCCTCCTGGAAGACCGAGCCAAGACTCATTGTGCCGCTGTGTTTACTGAATCCCCTGTTCATCCTTGGGGCTGTGCCCATGCCCGATGTTCCCAGCAGCTCTTCGTCTGCTTCTGAGCTTCTCACCTCCAGCTCCTGGGAGCGCTGGGCACAGCCAAAGCAGGCAATCGGCTGGGAAGGGAGGTAGCCAGAGCAGCCACACAAATTTTGCCCGTGCTCTGGGCACGGGTTTCTCTCTGTGAAACATATGCTGGACATTGAAGGCAATGGAAAGCCCTTCCAGGAATTTTGAACACTGCTGAACTTGGATGCACAGTCAGAAGTCAAACCAAAGCCAGCTGGGCCCATCTGTAGGAAGTCAAGATTTGTGACATTTCAGCATAACACACGAAAATACTCTTTGGGGGGGAAAAGTAAAGGAGGTTGGGTTTGGGTTTGTTTGTTTTATTTATTTATCTGTTTTTGTTCAGGAGTGCCTTTATTTTATAACTAGCAGGAGATCACTTCAATTTTAGTGGGTTTAAAATAAATTGCCAGTAATAAAACCAAGTTTCTCTCTCTGCTTTCTGTAACACGGAGAAGCCGGATGAGTGGTTCCATGTTCAGAAGAGCCTCAGAGGTCTCTGCTGAGTTCATCGACCGTGGTTCAAACCAATGTGCAGCACAGCCACTGAGGGAGAGACAGAACACAGAGTCAGACCACCTGGGGATGCCACCAGGGTGCTCTACCAGGCTCTGGGAAAGGCTGGAGCTACATTTTATCTGTTGTACATGTAGGATCCCTCTGCTCTGGAACTATGGGGGAATTTATTGCCAGAATCTGCCTCAGACACTGCGAGTGGGATCTCTTCCAAAGGAAGACCAGTTCTCCAGGGCAAGCTGTGTGACTTCTGAAAAATTTTAGGGTCGGAGTATGCGATGTACAATTTCAGCTAGAATTAGCTATCTGTGGCTGAGAGTCACAAGGCTTCCTGGCCATCCTCCTCCCTTCCAGCCAGTCTTCAGCTGAGAGGACTAATTGGATGGACCTCTCAGGGCCCCTTCCAGCTGTTTCCTGAGATATATTTGTATTATGCAAAGGGAAGACTCAAGCTGATTGCTTTTATTACGGCTTCAAGAGGAGAAATTTGCATTAAAAACAATGTGGGGGAAAAAAAGACCTGGCATCTTAAAAAGTCTCTTCTAATTCTGGCAGGTTGATCAGTACATTCTCTGCCAGACAAGAACAGTTCCCTGCTGTGTGTTTTCTAATGAATTGACCAGTGCCCTCTAAAAGTAGACAGTGAAGCTCACTGTGTGAGCATCTTCTCAAGCAACTTTATGGGTTTTGAACATATTTTCACTTTTTTGCTCATATAAGGTCAATATTCATTCCACTAATTCATACAGGCCTTCTGAGCTGAAGAACTTTTTCACATAAACAAACTTACCGTTTGAATCACTACTGAGTTTACCGCTTATAATAGTGATTTTAAATAAATGTATTTTAGGATGGCCCATTGCCGTAGCTTAACCACATGGTATTTCGATCTGACCGGCCTCACCTCAGCCAGAGAGAGCTGGATGACTCCACTCTTGTCTTTGTCCAGGAGACGGAACACTTCTGAAAAGTAGAAGAAGCAGGGGAAAAAAAAGGGATATGAATCACAGAATTCTGCATATAGAGAATCACTGCCTGACAAAATGTAGAGGTCTGGCTTTTTGCCGCAATCTACTGGAAATCTAGACTGATTCTGTGACAGAATATTACAGCTGTTCTTCCTTCCTCTTACAAGTCATTTCTAAGCCGCTTCATGGGGCGGAATAGTCAGATCTACAGCAGCAAACTGAGAGCTGGCAGCAGGACAACTACAAAATCTGATGCAGTAGCATCTGGTATAATCCGGGGACAAACCTGTAAATCAGGTCTGAGTAAGGCCTGTAAATGATAAATGGTACCATTTACAGAAGCTGGGACAACGTGGGGGCCAGAGCACTGAGCATAAAATGCAGATGACTGTAAAGCAGAAGAGCAGGGCAGGTTATGAAAACATGTCCCCCCCCTGCTCCACGGTCACTCAGGCAGAAAGACTTTTGCTGTTTCTCTGCTGCTTTCTTGAACAGACACAATTTTGCTGGCACCCTCACATTTCCATGCGGTTTGGTACATTCGCAGTTAAAAGACACCAAATAATGAAATCCTGAAGTTTCCAGGAATGCCCCTTGGCTGAGGTACAGAGGCACTTACTGAAGAGGGTCTCCAGGCGGATCATGCAGGCCACAAAGCCATCGAAGTCGATGGTCAGCTTGCTGCAGGCGTAGCGGGTGACAATGCTGTGCTGCACCTCGTTGCTGAGCGTGAAACCTGAAGGCGTGAGGAGCACACGGATCACTGACATGGCAGGTTAACATGGACCTTCTGACATGACTTATCCACGAGCTGCTGCAGCTGCAGGCAGACCTGGATGAAGGACTGAGGACTATTCCTCCAAGAAGTTCTGTTGGAGTCCGTCACCCACCTCTGCCGTGAGTCCTTCCCAAAGCCTATTGTGCCGGGTGAAGAGAAGCATAAAGTTCTCCCATGGCATTTTGTCAGGCTGCATATTTCACATTGTTTCACAGCGTAACCAGTCCTATGTTCCCCAGATAAACCCCTAATTAGTGAGTCTTGGTGCTGCAGCTGAATAGCAGTGATTGCAGTAGAGCCAATTGCTCGCATCACACATTGGGCTCTATTCAGGCCCATATTAGTGCTATTTCTGTCTCTGGCTCATTCACATAAATTCCACCAAGCAAAAGACAGATCAAAATCTAGATCCTCTAGATGCCCCTGAGCTGGCAAAAAAGCTCCTCCAAAAGTGAATAACATCAGAGAGGACATCGCTGGGGCATGCCTTGATCAGGCTTGCACCTTCTCTAACGCAAAGAAAGGTGGTGGGAGGAACTGGAAGGAAAAGAGGATTTGGACGTAGCTCTGAAAAAGAGAAATTAGATTAGGAAATAACGAGGCCAAAAATAGATCAGGTAATAATCAGATGGATAAGCAATGGTCACAGCATGGACAAAAATATCAGCGGTTCCTAATGCAGTACAGAGGATGGTTTTTGATGTATGTAACAGCAAAGGGATGTAACGGTATGTGGCTGTCAGGAAGGAAGAAAGGCACTGGCAGTGCTGTGATCCAGGAGATGGGAGGGAAGCAAAGTGGCTAAAGCCTCAACTATTGTTCCTACGTTGAGGGGGCTGGAGTGACCCGACCGTACCCCCAAGCTGCAAACTCACCCGCCTCTCTGAGGGCATTTCGCATCTCATGGGCGTCGATGGTACCAGAGTAGTCACTGTCCACTTTCTTATAGATGGCCTGCAACAGAGGAAGGAAGGAATGTGGAAATCCAGGGACATCCGTGCCCGCCTCTGCTGTGTCCTCACCATCGCCCTGCTCCGCAGACGCAGCCTCGGGCTTCTGAAGCCTGGGACAGGGGCTGCCCTGGCTCCTACTCTTCGAAATGTTAATGAGCAAGGGAAACGCTTCAAGTAGCCACTGGCATGGGAGGCAGACTGGGAAACACGTTCCCATGGGCTGGCAGCCCGCCTGCCTTCATGTTACGTGGTGGCAGACAGGCCATTGAGGAAAATATCCTTTCATTTGGCAAACGCTGCCGCAGACAAAGACCATTTTGCTTAATATTTCAGACGAGATGACAGATGCTTCCTACTGCCAGCAGGTTTATTATCCAGAATTAGAAGCCGCGCAGACCTACAGCTCGGACTGGAATTGGCTCTCAGGGCTTGCTCTGCCAGCGCCAGCCTCAGGACAGAGCCAGTGCCTCCGGCTGAAGGGCAGCTGAACATCTCCTCATCACCCTCCAGGACAGATACTCTGTGCTGACCAGCATCAAGCACAGGAGCAGCAGGCTTTGCCCAAAAGGAATATTGTCAAACAAAGCAGCTCCAAATTTGACCTTCCTTTATGCTGCTGCTTGATTCTGGATGCACTTGTTGGGATATCAAATCCTCTGTCAGAAAAATAATTCAGTGCTTCTGCAAGGTTTAAAAGATGCAAAGCTAGGCTTTTGTAGGCCATAAAAATATGTGTTTCTTCTGTTTCCTGGTGCTCAGCTGGCAACATAACACATTGCAACAGCAGAGGCATGTTCATAGGAGCTTTAATGCAGCAAGCAGCAGAGAGCTGTCTTTGCCAGCAATGAAAGAGGGTTAAGCTGGCTTTCCATAAGGTATTGCAAATTACGGAGAGTCATGGAGCCAAGGTGAAAAAGGATCTGCTTTTGTCCTTTTAAATTAGAGGTGTTTCTGAGCCCGGGAACAAACTCCAGACATGAGAAGGAAGGCTTCCAAGTATATTTGCCTGCTGTGGCTTAACCCTATCTCAGTTCTGGATCTGTGCTTCAGAGCTGAGAGGGGAAGAGGAGACAGTCAGAAATACTACGTTACCAAGTACTTTTGAATCTTCATCCAAAGTGTCTTGAATTCTACAAGTCCCAAGGTGCCAGTCCCATCAGTCTGGGCATGTTAAGGCATGGTTCAAAAATGAGGATTCCTCTATCCTTAGCAAAACTGGAGAGAAACCAGTTGTGACAAAAATAAATCAACCATCACAGTGGCATCTTAATGCCATATCCATTCTTCTTTGTAATACATCTCCATCTCACACAGACGTGCCCGCAGCTTTACATTTGCTTAGCTGAAGGCATGCCAAGAATTTCTAGGCTCTCTGCACTCCTGAGGAATGATATATGGGATTGCTAAATATATAAGCACGATCAGATCCATTTTCTACAGTTACTAGTAGATTAAAGCCCTGAGGGAAACAGAGGACTGGCCTCGCAGAGGACAAGTGTTAGAAAGCAGAGGCAGGAGCTAGGAGTGAACAGAGGGAGACAATAGGAGGCTACACAGTCTTCCCCCATGTCCTTCAGGGCCTTGAGCATCCCTTCCTATGGAAAATTATGCAGAAGCAAGGAGTTGTCCTGCATGATGCTGTGTCCATCATGGTGCAGCCAGGCAGAAGGTCCCCACTTCTCCTCCCTGCTCTTTTTAGGAAAAAGTTTAAGCCATGAGAGATGTAGAGCAGGTGAGATAAACAGCCTTAAATTAAATGGTTCAGGTTTCTGCCACCCTGAGCTGATAGAACTGCTTGGCTGAATTTTATGCCTTCAGCCACATGCCTGGACAATGGAAGTGTAAACTTAGCCTTATCTTGTCAGGAACTTTTGCAAAAGAGATCCAGAAACTTCAAAGTCAATGAAATGATATTCAAAGGATACATCTAGAAGGCTGATCATCTCCCTGCAAGTGTTAATGTTGAATCCATCACTTTTAATATCCTTTCCTGTACAAAAAGGAAGTAAAAGTCTAAGTCAGAAATAGTTTAAGATTAATATTTTTCTGCAGACAACCTTGAAGATGTCAGCCACCTTAAAATCTTGTTAGCAATGTAAGTGCTCTGCCATTTCTTCCGCTGTTTCCCTTCAGTTGATTAACGTGGCTTTTTTTGGCACAGGAGCAAGGGATGCTATCAGTTTTGGGGGTGGTCAGCCTCTGTCCACAGAAGTTATGAAGCAGCATAATAATATCTTCCCACAGTGGTCCTCCCAAGAAGGTAGAGGGAACAGAGTGCCTCTACGGGACACCAGCTGGCAGCGCTTGGAAGGGGAGCACCAGGTAGTACCTTTCCTCCTACCCCCATACTAGAAGTTCAACAAACCAGGAGAAACTCAGCTGGGGGCGGACAAAAACTCGATTTTTCATCACCCTTAGCTGATACAGCTGGGTTTTGCCAGCACATCTGCTCACTCTGATCAAGGAGCAGCTAGATGTCTCACCATCTCAGTATGCGCCTCCCAGCTCCACTCAATGGGAACTACATAAGGTTACTTACTCTTCATCAAAACCCGGTTTAGGATAGTTTGAAGTTCAATTGCAGTCACTTCGCAGTCCTGGACAGAAAACATACTTCAGATGTCAACATAAAAATTACTTGAAACAACCAATATTTATTTGCTGTCAGAGACTGTTTTCCTTCCATACCTAAGGCATATAAACCTTTGTTTTTTTTCCTAACGCTTTACATTTACCATCAGACATCACATGGAGGACATCCTCAGAAACCATGAACGTTTCCTAGCCTTTCAAATGGGAAATCAGTGGTTTGGTAGGTGCGAGGGTGGCATGACCCAGTAAACACTGACTTTTTAACAGGTTTGGCTGAATAGGGAAATTGCCTTCTTTCTCAGTTAGAGAAGTTCAGGAGAGTGTTTGAGATTTTCCAGGCTTACGGAAACTACAACCAGACAATTGCCCTCTCAAAATTCAGAAAGGTCTTTCTGACTAACAAGATACTTTCCCTCTTCGGTGCCAGTGGCCACCTGTTCATTAAGAGAAAATCTGACTTGCCCGCCACAGGCTAGCACAGCGGGGCTTTGTGGATACTGAGATTTATGAAATACAATGAATAGAGAGAAAGTTCAGCCAACAGTTTTTCCAATTCCCAGGGCTTCTAAGCAAAAAAGGAAGGAATTGGCCAACTAGGCAATTGTCAGAATTATACGCTAGCTCCACAGGTAATTTATTTCACCATGGGATAATATTTTCACAGTCCTCACTCCCCTCACCCCTATTTTCAAAATTATTCCATGCCCTGCATTACTGAGGGAACAAATCCCATTTTGCACCAATAAGAGGAACAATGTAGTAAAACGGTTCTATTGTAAAATAAATTGAACTGAAACTGAGTTAATAAAAAGGGAAGAACTGCTTGGTTTTTTGAAGACCAGACAGTAAAAGGAACTGGCAAGTCAAATATTTGCATAATCGTAACAGAGAGGTCCCGGTCTTTTTCTTTCACTTTAATCCACTTACCTCTCCAGAGAGCTTTTGAAAGAGAGTCTTGAACTCATCATCTATATCTTTGTTATCAACATGAGGCTAGAGGAAAGAGATGACCGAGAGTGTGGTTTATAAGGTGGTTCCAGAACGCAAGCTGTGGATATGGCAAAGCAGCTTTACAGGGGACTGTTTACAGGAATGGAAAATGAGCACTTGCTCTGCAGAGATGGCAAACCAGAGGCACTACTTAAGTCATGACCAGCCAGGGCCTGGCTTCATTTGGGAGTAAATACTTTCTAAGACTGAAGAAAAAGTTTTCTTCTACTACAAAGATAGTTTCATAAAATAGCTGCAGTGAAAATGTTGCTGCACCTGGCCATGGCAATTCAGCAGCTCCTTGGAAGTCTGCTTTTGCAATTTCCCTTGGGCTTCAGGAAGACTATTTGTTTCTATGAAAAGCATGATTCAGCACCCTCCCCGCCTCCTCCTACCTGTACTAGATGGAAGGACAATTTAATGTGTCCCAGCTCAGTCTACAAGGGTATGGTTTCTGTTCCACATGGGCCCAGGTACATGAAAATGCACATGAAACTCAGCCATGGAGATATATAAAGAATCCCCATAACCAAAAATTATTTTTCCTGAGCACAAACACATACTGTGATCCCAGCTGAGGGGAAAAATCAAAATCTCATCCCTGTTTTGCCCCCACATTATGAAAGAAAAGTCTGTTAAAAAAACCTAAACAACCCAACAAACTGCCCACTTAAGACATTTACCTCATATGGTTTTGCATCCACCACGTCGCCAATCATCCTAAGGAAAAACAGAAAACAAAACCACAAAACAATGAGAAATGAAACGTCTACAATTTGCCCTTAAAATAATGAGCAAAACAAGCTGTTTTAATATAAGGTGCTACCAAATGCACAGAACAAGCCCACAGGTTTCCTGCTTCCTACGCCACTGTCTGACCATCCTCTTTGAAGATTTCCTGGGGAAATCCAGCCTTGTTGTTCTTGCCTTGTTATCCAGACTCCTGTTTCTTCATTCAGCGGCTGCTATTGATACAACCCTTTTTAAGACTACCTCCTCATCATGATACTCCCAAATCCCCCACTCTCTAATTACGGGAACTTCTGCTTCACAGACCTGAGGGATCTGGATACCATCCGAGAGCTTGCTGGAGGCCATCTGGAGAGCCATGACTCCCTACCATGGATGTGTATGTGTCACACATGGCAGACTACGTAAGAAAATAGGTCCTAGAAAAGGGCTTGTTTTGCTGGTTAAGGAAAAAGGTAGAGCATGGGATGTGGATGAAACACCTGAACTTGTCCTTTATGTGCCCGAATACATCACAAGCAGAAGGCTTTACAGGGAAGATACGCACTGAGTTTTAGCCCGTTTCTCAGAAAAGACTCGCAGGCAGAACTCTCCATTTTTGTAAGGCTCAAAAGTGGACGGCACGATGAGGTACTCTCCCCGGGGCAACTTCATACGGCTGGAGACTTCACGCAGGTTGACATAAGGATCAGACCGGGCTGCTGGTTGGTTCCTTGCGAAGAAAGCACGGTTCGCATGAATATCTGTGTTATTTTCCAGCTGTGGGAGATGTGTTTTTGTTAGAAAACGCATTTGACAATTCACTGGTAAGCCAGCCACCCTATTCAATTTCAGTGCTCTAAAGCCATCTCAAGTTTTTTCTTAGCATAAACTAAAAACTCCAACAGTGATGGCATGAAAGATAAGCACCAGGCTTCTGTCATGGGAAACAGTCAGGCAGATAATTAGAAGGCAGAAGTATCTTCCTTCAGAAAGATTATCTTTTCACATGCCTATTTATATTCTGTGATATAAAATAAATAAAAAGATGATAATGTGTGCTCATATCTGGTCAAACTAGTACCTCCTGTACTTAAGTCTTCCATGTAGTGAGGTTTTTTTGCTTTCACAGGCTGCTTGTGAACAACTTTAAATCTCAGAATGTTTTTGAGTGATTCATGGTATGGGATAGATCTCCTAATTGCATAGGACTTGTAGTCTCTGATTTATTTAAACAGACAGAAAATGAAAGTAAACAGAACACAGTAGTAGTCACAAGGGTGAGAGTTTTGGGGCCCCATTAGATGATTTACCCAACTTCTATTAGTAATACTAAGGGGATACCTTTGGATTATGTGGAAAATAGTACTTAACTTTTCCTTTATGAACTATTAAGCAAGTGAAACATTGCATAGCTCACAAAACAAAACACTAATGTAACGAGGAACAGCAGTGTAAGAATAACATCTCTGTTTTAAACCTTCTATTCATGACTTTTGCTCCACAGGGACATCTTTCAAAAGGTATGATTCAATGATCCACAAAAAGTGCTGTGTGGTTGACACAGGATGAGCAACATTGCATATGGATAAGATTTCTGGCTGCCTAAGATTAGGGCACACAGAGATGTTATCAAACATTTTATAATCATTCTGGTTTTCTGTTGTAAACTGTAGCAAAATAAGGGGTTTTTTTCCTCTTTTGTTCTGAAGATAAGATTGGATTTGATATTTATTCAACAACCCCATCCTCTCTGCCCACTAAATCTTAAACTAGGTGGGACTGCAAAGATTAAGAAGCCGGATCCATATCTGTTTCAATATATAAAGTTCATTTTCCCTTTGCATCTGCAAGGCTGTTAAAAGAACACAGTTAATTGCTAAATGACCACACATTCATTTACTGAGAGAGAAGAAAAAGGCTGAAAAGCCAAGGAAAAATTGGCAGTGCAGGCTCCTGGACCTCAGTAATGAGTATAGGCTATTCCTGCTGCCAGACACCCCCGGGGTCTATTTCTTCAGGAATGAAAAGTCTCTTTACCTCAGTATCGACATGTGGGAGGATTAGGGAAGGTTGAGTGGGGTTTGTTCATTACCAGGAGCCCCAGCTCAGAGCTATAAAAGGAATGGATCCAAAGAATTTGGCATTTCTTCGGAACAACACAGGCTACATTTTCTCGATTTTAGAGTGCAGAGACCCTGTTCTACCTTCACCTGTACTAAAGCGACAAATTCTGACCTATGTTACACAAACTTAGTGGAAAACAAATTAGAACAAGTATAAATGATGTCAAGATTGGGGCTCAGATGTCTGTAATAAAGCTTTGTGCCCCAGTCCCTTGGAAACAGTTAATCAGAACTTGAGATATTGGTCCAGTGATCCAAGAACAAACTCTAGAAGAGCTGTCATTAGTAAGGAAGAAGTCTTCCTGGTAGCTAAATTCTCCAGTGCAACAGGAGGTGCCCATGTGGAGGCTAGAAATCTTCAGCAGAAATTACCTCCTGAGGAATCTGAAAGGAAGAGAAAGCGCTGATGTTAAAGGGTTGCTACATACGCACTTCTATCAACAGAAAAAAAAATCAGATAAAGCCTCCTTCAGACACGTTTTTTAAAATTCCACTTACAACCACTTATTGTAGTTCTTAGTTATGCATGAAGTTATGCAGGAAGTTCCCAGCTTGTGCTAGAGCTGTTCCAAGGAAAAACAGGACCTTTGTCCAGACACAACATTTAACTGTTTTTCTCCTGATACAGTGTTGTGAATGGTACTACTGGTTGGAAATATTTGGGTAAGTCTTGAAAAGTTCAATGATGTAAGTAAATATTTTAGCCTCTCATTGTTAACAAAAAATGAACTGAGAATTTATGACAGCAGACCTAAAATCCACTAGTTCACTGTTATTGGAATATGATGAAAATATGAGGCTACTATCACCAGCAACCAGCATGAGGATGATGAGGTGGTTGGAAGATAATTATAACAAGTAACAAATTTCAAGATTTGGCCTTTCCTAAATTAACTCACTTGATATGTTAATTTCTGCCTCCAAATATAAGGAAGCTTTTCCAAAAGCAATTAGTTGTCTTGAGAGCACAGATACTGGTGAGAGCTAAAGAGTGTGTCCTCCCAAGTCCCAAAAGAGCTTTTGAAAATATTGCCCATACAATGATTCTGGGGCCTTTGAGACCTCAGGTCTTGTTCCTTACAAACAGCATGCTAGAAGGCCATGAGCTGGGTGATGAGCACACTTACAGTTATTGCCAGTAGGTAGTTTAAGCTATGTGACCTACAAAAGCTCTGCAGGGCAGGCAGAGAGCATACATCTTTTCACCTGCACAGAGATCTTCTTTAGGTAACCATCCATGCTGTCCTAACTGGATCTCCTCGGTCACAGCATCAGCTGCAGTGATGTAAATCCAAAACAGTGTGTAACCCAAGGAACTGGGATCATAGCTGAGTGTCCACTTAAGGTGACGTAGCAGCCATTTCTTTCAATAGAAAGACTTCATTGTGCTAAGAGTCACCAAGTCTACCCTACTGCGGAAAACACCATGGAGCAAGCAGATGGGATTAAACAGATGTAAAGTAGAAGGGCTCTGCTAACGTCTTCAGATTTGTACTTAGCGATATGAGCAGGCAAATATCCTTAATGTGCAAATTCTAGGATGCCAATAGGCCAGGGTGCTTGGCACCACACAGATGGCAACTCAGAGATGTGCTCAGTGAGAACCATTTGTGTATGCAGGTACTTAGGCACTAGGGAAAACCTTGCCTAGTTTTGAACCATCCTGCACGAGATATATTAGCAAAAGTCAGCCATTCCCATCTGCTCCCACCTGTGCTGGTTAATGATCTTCATCCAGTGGAATCTAGGCAACGTTTAATTGCTTGTCTCCAGATATCATATTGAGAATGATAAATACTGGTTTGAAATTTTTATATTTACTTCTCTCCCCTCACGTCACAGAAATTAGAGGTGACACAGTAGATTTTTCCCTACATTATATTTTCAGAGACAGATGCAACACTGGGAGAATCAGAAAAAAACCAACCAAACCCAAAACTACTGAACCAGAACAATAGCATGGTAGACAATGAATCAAAACAATTTTCAAATGCAAGGGAAAAATAATAAAAAAAAAAAAAGAAAAGAGAAAGTGACTACTGAGCACTAACGATAGGCTGTAATCAGAAACACTTATCTGGAATTGCCAGGCACCCTGAGCCTGCCCCCATTCAGAATCTGAAAGAGAAGTCTCTCAATGAGACTGTTGCTAAATTATTGCCTCTAGTTTTACACTGCTCTCCTGTTAAAGAGGGACAAAAACTAAGCTTAAATTTATCAGAATCTTCCCGTATTATGTGGGTCAGGAAGAAATGAGAGAAGGATTTGAATCATCTTGCAAAAGCCAGTTCTTATTCAAGTGTAGTGCTGAATGTCAAGATGTAGCATATTGCTAATTTTTTTCCCAGGGTAACAGAAGAGAGAATAAAGCCTTTAATCAGGAACAAACTTTACCCGATAGAGTGAATAACCAATACTAAGCAGAGCTTCTCCCATTTTCTTCTGTCTCCTGCGGTTCTTCTGCATCAAGCCCACGAGTATAGTACAGCACGGCTCATTCAAACTCCCTTCATGGTCATCATCTGGTTCGTCTAACCGGATTTTAAACTGGGGATTGGTCCAGTACGTCGCTAAAAATTCCCAAGGCAAGACAAAAGGAAGGAGAATTTGTTGCCATTAGGAGCTAAGATGGCTGTCACTAGAATTACAGAGAACATCTCTTTGGAAGGACTTTTGCCTGGAGTTTTTCCAACCTTTTCCATTACGTGGTACAGTTGTAGGTTTTCACAACCATGCTGAATATCAGCTAGAGACAGGGCAAATCAAAGCACTAAGGTATTTCCCGAAGAGTAATGACCACCAGGGAGGAGCTGATAATCGTTAATTCCAGCCCGTCATTTATCTTCAGGAAATGTCCTTGGCTGAGGCTGTTATTGTTGTGAGAGGACCAAATGCCAGGCAGCCTCTCTGGAGGTCTAACCTGACAATGAATGGGAAACAGCAGTGCCACTGAACTGTGACACTTTCCTGGCCTACGCAACCCTTTGGAGGATTACTCTAGTCAGTAGCAAAAGCCATGTAAGCAGGAAAAGCAGACAGAGGAAAAAAACCACAAATACAGCCACGAATTAACTGCTTAGTGGGTTGGTAATCCCCAAAGAAGAAATAAGTGCGAATTAGATCTTGGTTTAGACTGCCAAGCTTCTGCTTACTATCAAAACCCAACAGAAAGAGCTGCACCTCCAAGCCCTTCCCACCAAAGCCCCTGCTGGTTCACAAGCGTTTATTTTAATTGTTTTCCTGGTATTTCACCATGTCCCCATTCAGCTGGTCTCCACCTTGGTAGTTCTGGCAGCCCCCAGCGGTCGAACCCCGTCTCCACTGTCCATTAAACAGGGTGAGGTCCCACTTGTTGACCTCGTTGCTTGTCAGGGTGTCGGGAGTCAAGCTGCAGATCTCAAGGCGGGTAAACTGCCTTTGAAAATCCGAAAATGCCATCCTGGTGCACAAAAAGGTCAGGGTTAGTCCATCAGCCAGTAACAGTGGAGGCAACTTGCAAATGGATGTCTCTCCCAACAGGGCAGCAATCATCAGTGCTACAGAGATGCCCAAAGCCCAGTTTAATTGAACTCTGAAACCTGGAAACTGGCTGTTGGGAAACAAAATTACCAGCTCCCTGAATGAGCTGTGTCTCCTGGAGATAGTAGTTCTCAACAACTGTTACACATTATGGGCTCAGTCATACTGTTTTCTATCATCTCCAGCCATGGGCAATGCTTCATGCGTCGTACTTCATCAGTAAATTCACTAAAATCAGTGGAAAAAAATGTGCAAGGAGACGCCATTGAATGGGAGTAGGAGTTGGCCCCTGCGAAAGAGTCACTCCGTAAGAAAAAGCCTTGAGTCTGTGTTTTGCCTTAATTCTACCGTTAATGTTTGTTTTTACCAACCCTAGTAGGTTTGCCTGAGTGACAGACCTTGATTGCTTCATGCCGCAAGCAGAGATCTGCCCCCATTTCTCAGTGCCTTATGGCCCATGGAGCTGATGGCACCGAAAGGTGGTGGGCGTTCATCTCTCCAGCCTAGGACAGAGCGACAGGCGTTCGGTACCGATCCATATAATCAGCTAACTGGGATGGGCTTTCCATTAGGGCTGGGTAAACAGACTCTCCCCAAGCTGGTAATCTAAACTTTTTCATTAGTGTGTAGCATTTAGGCAAAAAAAACCCCCAAACCTCAAAATATAGAGCAGCTGAGGTTCATTCTTGCCACCTCATTGATTTTATTACCATCTGGTCTCTATATTTTGGATGAGCACTGAGTTATGCAAGCTCTAATAAAAGGTAATGTTTGAATGGGAAGAGAGATAAACAAGAAGCTAACAACACACGCATGTTGTTATTAACCCCCTTGGTGCTGGCAGTTTTTCTCCATACAGCGGAAAAAGACAGCTAAAAAAGCATCCGTGCACATAAAACATCCAAAAGATTACGCTAACCCAACAATTCTCACCAAAACTCTCCATCGTCTACTTGCTTATCCAGAGCCTGCCTTTGTTTGGGATCAACATAATTCCACTCGGGAGCACTGCAGACAAAGCACAAAAGCAAGCTGTTCAGGTTGTTGTATTTCATTCTACAACAAGATCAGGGAATTAGGCTCTGTCTTGGGCTACAGCTGATAAAGGAGTATGTATTTCTCCAAGAACTAGACCTTCTGCCCTCCTCAGTGGCAGTACATGCTGCAACCTGACTGTACAGGGCTGGAATCAGACTGCAGCCATATTTGCAGCAAATAAGTCTTAAACTAACTCATCCCTGCCAGGTGCTGGGATGTACAAATATTGCAGAGTGGCTGGATTAGCTAACACACAGCCTGAAAGTCGGGCAGAGCTTCTCCACTGTAAGATCTGTTGGGATGCCTGATATTCTCCCTAGGGAAACCATAGAAGCTCGGCTGCTAGGGAGACCAAAGAACAAGAAAGCAAAAAGATGGGATTAGAAAATGAGATTAGGAAAAAATAGAGTTTTGGCTTTATTTAATTTCTAATTTTAAAAATTAGAAAATTAGATTACTGCAGAAAACAGCATTACTCCTTTCCCATCCTGATGTTACATTGCAGCAAGGTGGATCCCACTCTGATCTGCCCACGGGTGATGGTGCAGTTCTGGACCTGACCCAGCAGGGTTGTCCCGTGGTAAAACAGGTGCCACAAAATCAGGATATGGCATGTGTGCATACCTGAGGCATCTTATCTTGGGGCTGAGCAAAACAGCTCTCATAAAGGTAAGAATAATTCTAATGTTTATCTTTATTTTTCTGACTTTAAGTATTACACAACATCAGCACTGCGGTCAGTCAGGTCAGGAAACTGAAATCTCAGAGTATTGCATGAAAAAATACACTGTGGCCCCAGTGAAAGTAAATTTTATGCCACTCTAAATATCAAAATAAAATATGTGTTGTCACTGCCATTCTCTTGAGACTCCAAGGTAGTCGAAGCCCAGACAGTTTCTGGTAGATTTTCAAACTTCTAGATCCTTAGCTTAGTCAACATCCTCATTTTTTCAAGCTTCTTCTTTGGTTGAAACCAAATACCAGTCTGATTTAGAGCCCAGCAACCTTAGAGCTGAGGCAGAGGCACAAAGGTTTAGCCCTGTTGTATTTCCTAGGACAGGATTGGTTTTCATATCCTACTAAGGTCCTGGCACCATCAGTCAGATCAATCTGCGAAAAGTCATCTTGCAAAATTATGTGGATATGGCTTGTATCGGGCTGCTCACAATTAAAATGTGGGCTGTTCTCTCTTATTAGAAAGCAGAGAAGAATGTCTGCTGGGTAGAGCGGATCAATATCTAACCTTGCTAATAAATTAATAGTGTTTTATCCCAACTGATTTAGTATCTCTCCTAAATGTGCTTTGTGATTGGATTAACTGCATAGTCCCAATTTAATTTTTAAAAGATACCAGAATACACTGAGGAGAGAGAGGCAGGGGCATATCAAAACCTACTTATCGCTCCAAGCTCCAGTCCATTCCACTTCCCCCCAGGGATTTCTAAGCCTCACTAGTTTCTCCGGCCGTCCTCGGTAATATACCTAAAAGATCCACAACAAACAGAGCCTGAGCACTTCCATTATTACAACCATCATGGGGAAACTGCTTTTCAGACAGGATAAAACACGATTTGTACTTGAGTGATGCAGTCCATTACAACTTGCGATAGTTAAAAGACACCTAGATGCCTTCCACCCTTATTTTACTTTGTCCTGTGCCACATCAGCAAATCAGCAACATATTCATTTGGTCATTCACAGAAAGACATCAAATAGTTGAAGGCACTGCGGGATTGCAACCCCAAGCTATTTTGTATGATGGCCCTGGAGAAACTGGCTTACCTCTTCTGCTCCAGTGACAGAGTAAGCGTGTCCCTTGACCAGCTTCAGGCTTGTGATTGCTTCTATTTCAGCTGTATTACTTATCTGGGGCAATAGAGGTATACACATTTAGGACTATATATTGTATATAAACACAGCTTTCATGAGCAAATTAATATGGGGGAAGATATCCAAAGTGGTGTGCACAATGAATATCAATATTCCTGATACAAAGTGTAATAAGGGTGAGATCCACAGCAAAAGCACATCTCCACAGTTTCATGCCCCTAAATACTCAGTCCTAGCATTACAGAGGCTCAAGAACGTACAAAGAAATCTAAATCCAGATCCAGTCACTTGCAAAGACATGCTCATGTGGACACAGGTCTAGCCCTGCCTCTGCTGAGGTCCAGCATTTCAAAATTTCATCTCTGGTAATCCTATACGCCACGAACCAGGATTTCAAACAAGATAATGAAACCGGATGTGAAAGGTGTGGGGTTTTGTAAATATGTACAAACATCATCTGTAACTTGAGAGAATTTGATATCACAGGTGTCAATAACCTTTAGGGTTGAAAACCAAAGCCAGAATCAGACTACAGGCTACAACAAAGTATCTCAAAGCGTTTGTCTCTGGCAGTTGCATGTCTGGAGCTGAAATTATGCAGAATTTGAATGAGAAAAGATACTTAGAGAATGAAAAAGGAGTTCAGGAAGTCTAGTCCCCGGTTCATAGCTCAAAGTTTTATCACAGGCTGTCTTGTAAAACATGAGGCAGAATGAGAGTTGGTTATTTAGAACCTCATCCAAAGTTTTCTTATAATTGAAATCAGTAAAGGTTTCCCACCAATTGTAGCTTGCTTCTAATTCAGACCTTTGTAGGAAGCTTTTGTTACAATATGGACCAGAACCCTGAGAATGGGAGACTAAAGAAGTAATAGCAGTGTCTTACATCAATGGAACAGCCAAGCAATGACCCAGCTCTCAGAGCCTTCTGGATGATTTGGTACAGGTTTGAAGGAGCCCTCCGCAGCTCATAAGACTCAGAGATGCCTCCAGTAAAATCCTCAAAGCCTTCCATAGTGGACCCTCCTGTGAGAGCTTCATAAGAACCGTTCAACCTGTGGGGGAGATGACAACAACTATGTAAGGGGCCATCTCCACTTGTAAGCATTGACACTGCAAAAAGAAGGGTTCATAATTTGGTATCCTGTGGTCCGTCTGACCATCAGTGTCACCTGGGGCACCAGAAGTAAAGCCCCTTGAAACAAGCAGTTGGCAATACCCTTTATGGACCCAGAAGAAGCTAAATAATGGGTGGAACTGAAGCTGCATTTGAGTGAAGTGCTTTGTGTCCTACACCAGAACCACCTGGGCAGTCAACTCCTGCACACCCAAGAGTGCTGCCTCCTGCTTAGCCACCATACTTGGCATAGGCCTTCTCCAGCAGCGCGCTCCAGAACTCATTGCCTTCCTCCGAGTGCACAAAGACCAGCTTCCCGTTCTTGGTAGGCAGCCGGTCGTCCACCACGACGTCCACCCACTCCCCGTACTGCCAGAACTGATGGAAAAAAGAAAGGAAAAGACGATGAGGGCTGGTGAGTCCATAATAGCTCTGCACTGCCATCTTCCTACCCCTTCACCTGTCATCAGTTCCCCCGGGATAATTCACTATAAGGTTTCATTCCCATGTTGGACTTCTCTCCCTTGTAACAGAGGCAAACCTCTTCCCATCCCTGTGAAGTGCTGAGCAGGCTTCTTGATGCTTGATGCCATATTAAAGTTTTGCTGATAGTTTTGCTGATATTAACAGCAACTTCTTGTACATAACCTCTGGAACACTGTCAGTGCTCTATGCAGAGCTGACATGGTAGTGAGTACAGAAAGCTAGTGCAGAGAATTCATAGTCTGAAGTTTTTTCTTCTCTACTCTTTTAAGGCCCAACCCATTGGGAAAAAAAAAAACCAATGACTCTGTAAAAATGCTGCAAAGAGAGGTCACCCAAAGGGGAAACACTCAATCCCTTCTGAAAGCAAGTGTCATTTAATGTTATTTAACTCTGTTCTTCTTTTCTTCTCCCCTTCCCCTTACCAATTTCACTTACACACTGTAATTCTTTAATATTTAGCCTGTAAAAAATGCAAAAAGAGCTGCTTTTAGTTAACTACTAGCATTTTCCTCTTTTATTCTCAATACCTTGATCATATAGGTACCTGGAAATGAAAGATCCCAGCATAGTCCTTCTGGAAATTCTGATCCTCAGGAACAACACGGTATAGAACATCTGGATTCAAAGTGAGAGATGCAATGGCAGCTAGTAGCCAGCAATCACCTAAAAACACATGTTACAAGGCAGAAAAGTTCATTAATAAACAGGGTTTTGCCCAGCTGATCCTTACACCACTATGTCACACTCCCACCCAGACTACAATACCAACATTAAGTGCTTTCTAAGGTCCTGTCAGGCTTGGTACTGGTTCAGCAATCCATTCTTGTTTTGTTGTGTTATTTATCTCTTTTGCTCATTTTCCACTCACCCAGACCACAGAGGTATCTTGGGGCTTCTGAGGCTGATCATGGTAGTAATTTCAATGGTTTATTTTGGACTTTGCTATTTGGATTTTTTAATGAGGCTGTGAAAGCTGCCTGCTTTATTTAAGATTGCTAATGTCCTCAGGAGACCAAGGACACAGCCAGAGAGAAGATATTTGGGGTATGTGGGTTGCAAAGCCTGGCTGGACAGTACAGAGTTAATGACCTGTGATAATTTTGACTAGACCAGAGCCACCACACCCAGGAGAGGCGAGGGCTTAGGAGGTGTCCAGAAGAGGAAAAAAGCTCCAAGCTGAGAGAAAGGTGGTAGGACTTCCATCCCTATCTTATGGAAAAGATTTGATGGATAGCAGGAACGTTTCAGGGGCTATTCCTTCTTAGCCCTTTCTTTGAAGGCCTGAAGTTTAAGCAGTGCTTGGTGCTGTTGCTACGGAGAAGCTGAAGTATCCTAGGAATTCTGCAAGGAGATGAGCCTTTTCTCTGGCCCACTCCTTATCCTGGAAAGGATGGATGTGCCGAGCCTTTACTGGGCGTCACACAGCTCAAGATGTTTGCTGGGTTAATTAATTGCTTGTTGGAGGCTCTCTCATGCTGAAGGTGGAGCCCCTGGGAAACTCAGTGACTCACACGCTTCTCACAGTATTTGCATAACTGCAAACAGTAGGAAGAACTTCTGTGGTCCTGTGTTATTTCTGGGGTGTGCAGAAAGCCTAGGAAAACAAAGCTGCTCTGAAGGTACTGACACTTTCCTGGTTCCCTGTAAATTACCTGTGCCAAGACAGGTTTCTTTGCTTAGGTGCATCCTCTGCAGAAGGAACTGGTGCAACAACTCTAGCTTCGGTGGAAATAAGCTAACAGACAGACTGAGCAAAGAGTTTCATCTGTAGTGTGATTTAACACCTTAGAGCAGCAGCAAACTCTTTTATGTTGACCTCAGCTTTATGTTTTAGTGCCACGATGGATATAATTGTAAAGGTGAGACACTGGGACTTGCCTGGTGCAAGAAACAGCTGAACCCAGTTAGGCAAAGAGTGTCAGGAGAAACACCTATAAAGAAGCAGCCCCGGTGTGATGACCTGTAACCACCTCAGCCGGCTGACCTGATATGGGTGCAAAAGTGTGATCCACCCAGTGTGCCAGCCCAGGTGGTTCCCATGAGGAGGGAAAACCCAGTGTTAGGAGATGAGGTGCTGCCTGAGCCTTCCCCCAGGATTGCTCTGTGACACCCTGGCTGCCATATTCAGCAAAAAGTATTCAAGTTGGAAGGGGGGTAGGAAATGGCTGGATTACCTGCTTCTCTCCATCCACCTGTGTCTCTTAGGAGAAGAGGTTGACAAAGGCTTGTCCTGCTTATCCTATGCAAGTGAAGCTTGAAGAGGAAGTGGGAGGCAGGTTAAATGCTACTTTGCAGAAAAGCTGTTTGAGCCAAGAGCTCTTGCTTCAAATGTAAGATTTCCCTTGCAGAAGAGCAGATAAATTACAATATAAGGGTCATGAGATGTTTAAACTGGAAATAGGAAGAAGTTGCTGCTGTGCATACAGAAGAGGAAGTCCAAAAGCCTCAGCCTCTAGATCAACTTTGAGCAAAAACCTTCTCACGCTCATCTTAAACTTAGCTCTTTTACAAATTACTTTGCATTCTGTGGGAGAGAGCTCAGCTCACTGGCCTGGAAGGTTGCTTCCAGCCTTAGGTACCTATGTATAAAATAAGCAAAACTGGGAGAGCGCAAGGCAAAGGGGGGGAAAAAAAGCTTTGAGAACCTCTTCTTCCAAGAAAATGTAGATGCAGGAAAAAATGAGGCTGACAACACTCAAACCTGCTTTGTATCTGTTTCTTTGAGTCTTTCATTGGTACAGGTGTATGCCCTGTTACAGCTGCTGCTTTTGCTTGGAGAGCTAGAAATAACAGTGATAAGTCTGGGGAATGGCTTTTCAGAGGAGGAAAATGAAAAGCTTTATGAAGTTAGAAGTGAAGCCCTCATTTTTTCCAGGTGTCCCAGGTTTTCTTGCTGTCTTGGCTGTTTTTCACATGCTGTGAAACCCCACGGATTATTTCTGAGAAGGGTGGGGGTCCTGGTGTCCCTGTTGTGTGCCTCCACCCCTGGTTAGAGCAGAGAAGGTCAGCAGCAGCGACGAGTTGGTGCTCTCCCAATGTACAGCAGCAGGAAGGGTGTCCCTTTCCTGGTCCAAGCCAGGTTTTTACAGCCAGTGAAGGGGAAACTACTCTGGGCTTTGCTGAGGATGGTGCATGTTTGATGCACAATTAGGCAGAAGAATCAGTGAAATGAGAGGGGTTTCCTTAAATATGTTATTCGTTTCCCTGACTCAGAACTAAACAATTTCAGAATCTCATCCCCATAAGATGCCAAATGCAGCGTGAAATCCTTTACAGCTATCTTACGGTACAAATTAACTTCTTAGCATCTGGGAGAGTGAGTGGCATTGGCACTGCTGCCTCCTGCAAATGCAACTGTACAATCTAACCTCCTGGGGAGGTGTTAGGGGCAAGTCTGCCTAAAGCACATGTGGAAAGAATTGTGTTAGAAGAATTGCAGTGGTGATTGGCCTTAAAAATAGCTATGCTTGTGTTGAGCAATGCAGGGTACCATCTCCAAACCTTACTTGTGGCCCTAATATCTTTGGCTAAGCTTGTGGCTGGACAAATATTAACCGTGCCCTCCAAAAGGAACCGTCTGGGAATTTGGCTGTTGTGCAGAAACTTGATAAAAAGGAAGGTTTGCATGAGGTGCCCAGATACAGATAGTTTGGGGCCATCTTTGTTTATAAGCAACATGTTACATATTAGGTTGCTGTGATATTGGCTTTCAGTCAAACTAAAGAGGATGCAGGAATCCATCCATACCCGGCAGCTTCCAGGATGGACCCTAAACTGCACAGGTTGTGTCTGATCCTCTTGTACACCACAACGGGGTCCTGGCCTATCAACAAGGTTTCTCAGCCCTATTGGGTAAAACGTTACTAGTTCTAAAAAATTATACGTTGACAGTACCTGTTCCTTTTCTCAAAGTTCAACATCATTTTGCTGGCAGCAAATTTCAGAGTTCTGTTTGTGGCTGTGCCTACAGCACGGTGTGGCAGCACAAACTCCTGAGAAAGGTAGCTTGGGTGGGACCCCTAAAACTTGTTCTGATTCAGCTGCAGGTTATAAGTCATCTCTCAAACAATAAGGAAACTATTTTATTCCCTTACTAAAAAGTGATATTTTTTTTGGAGGGAGAGGAAATGAGGCCAATGGCCAATGAATTAAATATTTAATTAGAATGTATTTCCAATACAGTTATACACAGTAAAATGACAGTACCATATCAAAAAGCATTTCTGCTCACTACATGCATTTGAAGTTTCAGCCTTTTAGCTTATATAAATGAATAAATAAATGGTATTCTCAGCATTAGCCCTGCAAGGCTGAATCACCTGCGGGCACGTACACTGCTTTCTGCTCAGCCTCGTATTTCATGAACAAAAATTTCAGACAAGTGCCAATTACAGCATTCACTTCTGCCCCTGGATGTGTTAAAAAGAAGCCAGCTTGATTCCTGGATCTGGAGTCATTTGTAATGTTGGTAAAGTCGAATTAGGTTTTGGTTGTTTTTATTTTAATGTGAAATAAAACAATTCTGACCTTGAGTTTGTGGTGGAAAGGGTAAACATGAAATCTAGCTGTGCCTAGCTCTGTGTGTGTGTATATATATATATGCACATGATCTTGGAGAATTACTTTGACTATTAGTGTTCTTGAAATAAAATCTCTCTCTGCTCACAGATGTACTGAGATGGCTCGTGTTCTCAGTGCTAGGCAGGCACCTCCTGGTTTACAGAGATAATCGAATTGCTGCAGAGAATACGGAATCCTTGGTGACCCGGGAGCTGAGCGACTCCTCTGTATTGATGGTGTTTACCCAAGCACGCTGCATTCGCAGAGGCCATAAAATAAATGAGAAATTTGATTAGTTTCAGTTGCTAGAGAGCTGTGCTCAGTTTCTGTTGAGCCATCATCAAAGTGTCTAGACGCAGAGCATCTAAACTCTTCATTGACCTAGTGATGGGGAGTTTAAGCTGAAAGCCCAAGATCTAACTGGGCAGTACAGAGGCATTTCTGTCCTGACTGCTCTCTGGCTTGTTGCTATTTCAGCAATGCCTGGTGCTCAGGAGGGATCCAAATACAACACTGTGGCTCTTGCCTCCCGGTTTGTCAAGCAGATTTGACTCTCAGCTTTAGTCTCTGCTGGAAGCCCTTCTTCAGAGCTTGTAGAACCCGGGGCATCCTACCAGACATCAAGGAAGGACTGACCCGCTAGCTTTATCATTTCTGGCAGTGCAGGCTGTTCCTGCTTTGAGATTTCTAAAGAAGGCTTCCTAAAGTTTTCTGTGGAAATGAATTAATCTCTGCAGCTGTGTACAGAAAGGCAAAGGAACAGGCTTTCTTCTCTTTGAGGTCTCAGAGTTGTCAGTGAATGTATTTTTTGAGATCTAGGGGATATATCTGCTAGAACGAGGATCTCCAATATGCCTGGGCCCATGGTACTGAACATTAGAAGGCCCATATATTAATGTCTATAGCAGGGTAAGTGAACAAACCCAGTACTATGAATCACACTCCTGCCTACAGGAGCTCCAAAGGCTCCCTCAACAGAGATCAGATTTATCTCAGAGCTGCCAGGCTTTAGTCAGCTCTCCAATCGACTCGTAATCTTCTCTAACCTGCCCCTAAAATGAGACACGCACTAAGCATGTGTTGGGTGGGCTCCTTAGCTGATGGGAACTGGTGTATCTGCATTGGCTTCAGGGACTTCTCCAGCTGGCCAGGGACCTGCAGGGCCTGGAGTACCCTCTGAGCCTCCAGAACAAAAGGCACCCCACGAATATAAACAGTGTGGATCTTGAAAGTTAATTTTAAACTGAGAGGGTTTGAGTACGTTTTATATTATTTAAATTAAATTTATGCCACTTGTTTCCTAAGACTTTCTGCAAACACTTCTGGGGTTAACTTATTCAGATAGCTGCAAGAAAACTTCATAAGTCACCTTTAATAACTAAGACTATGTGACTGCATTTCAAGTTGTTACTAGGCTATCAAAAAGATATGGTTCAAAGAGCGTTTAAAATATTTCAAGTCTTTCAAGTTCCCATCAAACTTCCCAAGCTGATATTCATCTAGCTTACGCTGTTGTCAAAGAAATAAGTTTAATGGAGTGAGACTAACTCTGGGTTTCCCTGCTCCTTTTGTTCATATAAACCCAGACCTGCAGTGTTATTTTTTAAAGAAAAGAAACATGTCAGAGAAGATTATTAAAAATAGGCTCTATTTCCCTAAAGAGCTTGTTAACAGGTCACATACATGGCTTATGTAAATATGTAATCAGGGTCTGTTTCAACAGAAGTGTTTTACATGAGGGCTTTAGCAACAGGGGCTTTGATATTCAAGGTATTGGATCAAATACCAAAATGCATCATATGCCTCAGAGATGCAAAGCAAATACCTGAAGGCTAGAAGGGAAGTCCCATGCCTATATTCTGAAGTTTATATTTGTGAAGGGTCAGTGTGTGTAGAAGCAATTGTAAGAAGCCTTGTAGAAACAAGTTCTTTTGTTGGGGTTTTGTTTTTTTTTTTTTGAGAGACAATGAAAAGGAAGCTCTTAGCAAAAGCAGAATCAGATTTTGGGGCTTTTCTTCTAGTTTTAGGGGTAGCTTCCAAGATTAGCACTTGGGGTACTGCCCACCAAAGGCTGGCTTGGGAAACCCAGGAAGCAGTCACCGTCCCCAGATTCCCAGGAGGGTTTTTGGGTCCAGTTCTGTTGTTATCACTATTTGATGGATTTTGGCACTGCTCTAATGAAAGCCCATTTAGCACAAAGCACTGGGACTCCACAGAGACATTCAGGAGGTGACAGAAATAAAAAGGGGCTCAGGGTATTTGCATTCAGTTTCTAGGCTTAACACAAATAATGTATTGACCTCTTCTAGTTTAAGAGCAGGTAATATTCTTCAGTCCTTTAGCTTGTAAACTGTCAAGGAAAATGAGGTTTTACTTCAGGCATATGATTTTATTTTTTTTTATGCTATTATAGAATCTCCCCAAATTGAAGATGACAAGAAATGTCTCTTTTATTACTTATCTGAACCATTCTCCTAAAATACAGTAAGTGATTTCCCCATACTCTATTCCAGCATCCACCAAATAAATATCCTGGAGCAAGTGTATGATTGGGCATCTTATTTTTAGCATTTGGAGCACAGGCCCACACACCAGGGAATTTTTTAGCGATTGCTTTAATGGTGCTGTGTTTACAGGACCAGCATTGGTATTATTTATTGCCAATGACTTGCAGAAATTGTTCGAATCTCATTTGCACAGCGGATGGGCTGGAAGAGCAGTGAGGTCAGGAGTACTGCGGTAAGCTGCGCAGGAGTGAAAAAGGCTGGTTTCCCTGTGTCTAATCTATCAAATTCTCATTACAGGAGCTTCAGCCTCCTCGCCTCGATATGTAGTCAGGAGAGGCGGCTGCTGCTGTCTTCTGGAGCTGGATCTTATCAGTGAAGCATCTGCTGCAGCAGCTATTCCAAGGGGGACAAAGGCCCCTTGCAGCTCCCTTCTGGCCCCTCACAGAGGAGCTCCATTTAGACATCATCAAGCATTGGAGAAAAGTGAATAAGAAAGTTTCTTCTGTGGTGGATCTCCAGGAGAAGATGAGCACTGTCTGAGAGATGCCTCATCAGCATCAAGCCCTAATTTTGGGAGCTGGCCATGGTTTTTTGGCCACGTTTACAGAGCTCGCTCCTGTCCTGGGCTCTACACCAAACGCTGGACGAGCAGGAGGATCACTCAGGGCTTGGAACAATGCGCTTGCTGTGGATGGTATTACAAAGCTTACGTGCTTTGTTCACTTTTTTTTTTATGATGTGGTCCTTGTTTCTATCTCATGCCTGCAAGGAGGTGGGCCGTGCTGCTTGGCATGGAATGGCCCATCAGACTCCCAGCCCCTGTCCCAAACCAGCTCCTGCTCTGCTCCTTGGTGGTTGTGTATTTGTTCTGTGAGAAACTGAGGCTGAAACTTGCTCTTCCTCCCAAATAAAAGTCCCTAATGACTAGGCTACAGGGTAAACTTCCCTGATGTCCCTTGTCCCCTGAGTCTCTGGAGCCACTCTTGCTGGAATGGGCATGAAGTCTACCCTCTTTCTTCAGGGCAAGAGCTCTTACGATTTGGTTGGTGTCCAGCTCTGTCTCAAGAGGCGAAAAGCAAGCCCGTCTTCTGCTCCACCAAGGGATAATTAGCTTCCTACCTCCAGGAGACGTTTTAGTGTCTCCCAGGTGTGACATAGCTCTTGCAAGCCCATGTAAGCTCTGTCTCAGTGGCTCAATGTTGGTGCCTGATCCCCTCCTTGGGTATCTGCCTCTCCCCGAACTATGTCTGGGAGACAGCCAATATCTGTGTATATCTGAGGAATTTTTAAATGAAGCTTCAATTTATTTTTTTCCTTCTGCCAAAACAAAATTCAGAAGCGCTGTACGTACCCAGCTCTCCTTGGCAGACATCTGTTCGAGTAGCTCCTCCAATTATAAAGTGAGGGTTGGCACATAACTCCTGAAAAAAACACATTTTCAAAGTATGCATCACCGTTTCTGGCTGAACTGAAAAGTTCTTATTTCTTGTTCCTTGTTTCAATGTTCAAAAAAATATTAAACATTTTCAACATTTCTTAAAAAAGAAAATCTTTGTCCTCTGTCTGATTAACATGGTATAAGAACAATGTTGCCTTATTACATCAAAGATTGCATGTATTTTTTTTGAGGCAAATCCTGAAGCCCTTTGCTACTTGAGTGTCAGTGATATTAGTGAGAATTTTTGCACCGCCGAGAAGAGCCTGACCTCTTGACATCCACCCTTTACATGTTTATCAGCGTTGATGAGGTCCCCTCTCAGTCTTCTCTTCTCCAGTCTAAACAGACCTAGGTCTCTCAGCCTTTCCTCATCAAAGAGATGATCCATCCCCTTGATAATCTTTGTAGCCTCCACTGGACTCACTGGACAAGTTCCTTGTCCTTCTTGAGTTTGGGGGGCCCAGAATTGGACACAGATAAGCCAGTGGGTCTCAGGACTTGTGGAGGAAGTGCCCATAAACTGCTCATGTCTCTGCTGAGTGCTGGGAGGTCTCTGTCAGGCAGGGCTGACACATTTCACTCTGATGGATCTCAGCCCTTGGTCATGCTTGTGACTGTCTCTGTCTGCAGTGTTGTTCTTGCATGAGGAACCCTAGTACAATCTAATGAGTTTATCTAAGGCTGATCTTCTCCCAGCCAAGAGATGCTTCCATGGTATTTGTTACTGAACCATCCAGGCGCCAGAGCAAAGTGCTGATGGACAAAGGGGGTTACCGGGGTAGAAACTTGGAGTTACTAAACCTGCAAGTTTCCATTTCTCACTTTTCAGGTGAAAAAATAAAAATGAAAATCTAAGCCTTGAAATTTTCTCTTCTGTCATTTTCCTTTCCCCCATCAGAGGAAGGTAAGTTGTTTGGGGTGGTTTTCCTTCCTTTTGTTTTTCAATCCCCTTGATGTTGTAAGGAGAGGCAAAATGACAAAGGAAGAGCAAAGTAGGGATAGAAAAGATGTCTGAAAACTGGAAGTGCAGAGAAATCTCTGAAGCCCTGATTTTGTGGTTTAAAAAAAAACCAAACACCAGCATCTAATCTCTCCTGATGAAACTGACCGTTTTAAAATGAAAGGCCATTTATAGGATATATGTATTTGGGTAATAACTACTCCAATCTTTATCTCTTGTAGGAAGCTTGAAGAGAGGCAGTGGGTTTTATTGAAGAATTAACCTGATTTCCCGGGGTGCGCGGTGGCAGGGCCACTGTGTAGGTACCATTACAAGTGATGGTCAGTAGGTCCTGAGGTGGCCTGGGCTCTATCTGGGTACATGTGGGGCTTTTGCAGCCATCTCCAGATTGTACCCTGCAGCTGTCGCTCCGTGGAGTTGGGATGAAGAGGGAGGAGGCAGGTTCCAATGAAGCAGTTATAGGATTCCTTGCTTTATAAAGGGCTTAGGTGTTGATTTTTTTCTTACCACCCCCTTTCAACCTTGTTTCTGCCAACCATGGAGGTACAGCAAGACAGAAGAAAAACCCAAAATGCCCAGGACTAGTGGGTATTCAGGCTCACCACTGATTTAGTGTGGATGTTCAGCTGAGCTTTGATAACCCCCGAACCCAGTAAAACAGACAGTTACAAAGCACTCTTACCGTGGGGCGCTTCCAGATTATCCCCTGGGTTTTGAAGGAATACGGTCCCAGGTCCCGGTAGCCAAGCGCAGAAGGACAGGCTGGGAACTCCTCATCCTTGAACAGGGTGCCAGCCTGCAGGCAACGCTGCTTCAGGGCTTCATAGTCCTGATTCAAATACTTGACAGCGTTCCTCTTGGATCCCAGCCCCTCCGCAGCCGCCCTTTCCTGGCAGAGCCTTGCCGCGGCCCTGGACATGCTGGCTCACCCTCGGGCACAGCTCTGTCCTACCTCCTGGGCAGGAGGAACTGGAAAAAGGCAGGTGACAGGCTCGGGTGGAGCCGGAGGGGTTGCCCTACACGTTCCACCAGCCCTGGAGGGAGGAGGAGGCACCAGAAGACAAATATGTACCCAAGATGGACCCGACAGACGCCGGCACGGCTTGGACCATGGGCACTGCCTTGTGCTGCTCCCACGCTATTTGCTTTCTTGCTGCCCCTTGTTAAAATACAATTCCCTCTCTTTTAACAAGGAGCGAGGGAAAACAGTGGTTGTGCAGACACGCCTGTTTACACACGGAAAGTGATTGTGTTGTCTGTTCAGTGTCCGGCTTGAGGACCAGCACTTTAAAAATCTTGGTGAAGAGGGTTTAAAACTCCTTTCCATCCTCCTGAGATCCGGCTCTATACTTTTGGAGAGTCAAGCAGCCACAAATCCTGGGACTGGATATCTGATGCTACAGCTTACTTGGCTATGGAGGTGTCAGTGAGTTTTACATCAGGAAAATATTGAAAACTTGAACCTGCTGTTCTTTTTTTTAAAAAAAAAAAAAAAAAAAGATTGTCTTTGGTATATTGAAACAGTGTGACTTCTATGAATTAACCTATTAGGAATGAAAAGTTTTGAACTTGACAGAGCTAGAAATGGCCACTTGGCCGTATGATCTGCAGAGGGCGAGGATACAACCCAGGAGCATGACCCAGGACAAAAAAACAGAAAATTATATTGCCAAACAGGAGGCAAGCTGGTAACCCCTGTATCCCATCTCCAGTGTGGCCTTGGGCAAAAGTCACCATACCTTCTATAAAAACAGGGTCTTATCTCAGCTGGTGAGAAGTTAGCCATCTTATTTACGGCCTTTTGTGGTGCTTCCTGCATATAAAAATAAGGAAAACCCAAAGCAAGCCTGAGGTGCGGAGGGCCTTTTAAGACCTTAAAAAATAGTGGTTCCTGTTCTTGTAGTAGAAAATCTCCAAGTTTCTACCCTGACACCCCTGTTTTGTAGCAACACAGGGGTACACACCTCCCTGGCAAGGTGGCCACAAATGTGTGCAGGTTCAAGCACTGCAGCAGGAGGAATTTCATACGGAGCACAGCTGCTCCCTGCTGTCCTCCCATTGAATATCAAGGTTTCCCTGGCAAAGCCCAGTGCGTGTCCAGCTGGGAGCTGGGTAAACAGTGGCTCTGTTTGCTGGAGAGTGTGTTTGATGACTACCCCTTGGGAAGTTTAGACAGAAGGTGTGGGGAAGGGAAGAGAGAATTCTTTTTAAGGACTGAAACCTGTTGAGATAAGGAGTCCAAACAGAGGCCAGCCAGGCTCCTCGTCGTCTGCAAATATTTGAGGAGCATGAAGGCAAGAGAGGAAATGAAATGACTTGGTTGGTTCTAGGTGGTCACAGGTGGAGAAGGCTGGGCTGAGGGAATTACTACATGGGTTATCTAAAAATTAAATTAATACTGTTGAAATTGAGAAAAGGAGAAGGATGGCGAGAATTTAGTCTCTGTTACATTTTGGTACTTCCATGAGCGTCTGTGCACTGAATCAGAGTGGAGCAATAAAGGGTTTTTTCTTTCCAAGGTTGATTTTTTAAATTATTTTTTTTTCTGACAAATAGACCCATTCAGAGGTCCCCACTTTGCTCATGAGGCAGAGTACTGGTTTCTTTCCCTCCCTGCACCAACCCTGTGTTTGCTGTAAGCTGCAAGCTTTGGCAATGCTGTTGATGGAAAAGCATGGTGCTCTGGCATTTGGGAAATGCCATTTTGATTAGGAATCTTTTGTTTCCCATGTATTTTTTTCAGACATACATACACTTGATATGCTGTGTGCTCTCTTCCTCCAGTTGCCACTGGACACAAGTGGGCATGGAAGCGGTGAAGTCTTGTGCATCACCAGTGTGTTAAGGCGCAATACAGAGGAAATACAATCAGATACTAATCTTCATGAATTCCATAAAATGTGCCAGTTTGGTTGTTTGGGTTTTTTTCTGTCCTGTATCTTACATTTGGGAAGAGGCTGAGGACAACCATTTTTTTCCTGGCAAAGGCTTCGACCAGGAAACCATCCAGTGTGTCCACCACAACCCTCTGCTCCTAGTGATCTGTAGCACAGCACTTCGAATCAATTTCCAAGCTTGATTAGCAGCAGCATGATTTATTTTGTGTAGAAAGTGATACACAAGCACCATCTAGAGGACACAAAGCAGAGAAAAAGATGATAGTACAGTACAGATAGTACAGTACTGTACAGACTACAGTAACAGCTGACAGTTACATTATGGGGAGAAAAGTTTTCAGGTTCCCCATGACTCTCAAAAGCTGCTGCCAAAGGGACATTAACACCCAGACAAACAGTAAGCAGAAAAAAAAAATATTAAAATTATTCTGATTTCTGTTTCTTCAGAGATTTGTGTATTTTTGTCTGGCTCTTCCTGTTTTCCTTTCCCTCTCTCCTTTGTCGATAGCAGGAGGGTGAGAGAAATGGGGAAGAACAGAATAAACATGCATCATCTTTGTTTCAAAGAAGAACGTGCAAATCCCATGAAATCAAAACTGTTCCATATCTGTGGAAATCTTTAGGAGAAAATAACAGCCAATTACCTAACGTTTCTAGATACGTTATTGCTGTAGTGCATTAGAGGGAAATGAAATGGCTCTGCTGTACTGTAGCACTTTGCTAATGAGAATTAAAGCTGCTTAGCTGTTTTGTAGACCCTCCAGCATGAAAGGGATTAGCTTGCCTTCTCCTGTTCTGGAAGTATGGGCTCCTACCCACGCTATTACTGTGAAAACGGAGTGGCTATTAATAGGCAGACTAGGGTGAGCGGTGAAATGTCACACTATAAAAGGCCCTAAATGTTTGTCTTTAAGGTTATTCTTCCAGAGGATGCAATATATTTATCTAAATGCTTGGGAGGGTGGGGTTGCTACAACCCAGTGGATTCCCTATGGGGAAGCACATCTGAAATTAGCCCTAATCCCACTCATTTGTTTTTGTAAAAGCCAGGAAATTGTTGGTGCCTGAGGAGGAAGATGATGATGTTCTGCAGTGGTAACACACCCAGTGTGAAGCTCCGTGACACAACCAGGCTGGTCCAGAGGTGGTGTTTAGCACCGTAAGGGACTGGGAAGGGCAGCTGCATTTTGCTGGATGTGCCAGGTCTTTCTGCCACCTTTCACTGTGGGGCTGCAGCTGGTCTTGTGCTGCTGAGGGAACCTCTGTCCCCCTCCAGATCCAGCTCCAGAGGGGAAACCAATTCCCTTCACTGTGAAATATCACCGCTGCCGCCACAAGTCTCCTTCAGGAAGCCACTCTTCATCCTGGTGGGGACAGGGCAGCTCCTGTGGAGAAGAGCAGGGGCCTAGTGGGTGCGTGGCCCCATTTTCCCCTCTGGGGCCAGTTGCTCCCCTTCATCTCCCTAATATCTGTGTATGGTTGAGGGCAGATGAGCCAGAGCTGCAAACCAAGCCCCTCACAAGTGCTGGGTATAGGGCAGGAGAAGCTCATCCTCCCACCTGGGACTCCAGGCTGTGAGTGGTGGCAGCTGGGTGCTCCTTATCAGCAACCAGCATCAGTTGCTTTGGCAACTGCTGAAATCACTTTACCTGGCAAATGTGAGAGTCGTTGACCCTGCTGAAGAGCTGCAGGTGTGCAGAGAGCTTAAGAAAAAGTCAAATTTCCTTTTCTTTTCTAAAGTTGCCTAGATTTAGGGAGACACTAGTGGGTAACTATTCTTGGGGCTGCTATTTTACCTAGAAGCATTACGCTGTCAAATGGAAATCACCCCTTTCTTTAAAGAAAGCAGGCATATTGTGTGAGCATGTAGAAGATAAAGGACTGGCTCATGCAGCGCTCAAAACAACTTCATTTGGCTCTGTCTCAACTCCCAGCCCCCAGCACAGACCCTAAGAAACTCTGGTAACTCTGACTGCACAGAAAATCTGTATAACATGCTTGTACGCTCCTGGTTGTTGTCCAAGCGGCGGCTGGTGGCACACTACTAGCAGACCCTGGAACAGTCTGTGAGCATCATCCGGGGGACACAGGGGGGATGACTAAGACAAACAAAGTGATTATATGACAAACTTCAACCCAGCTTAAACTTCTAGAGGAGTTCACAAACCAAAACCAGTTTTGTGAGCCGATGAAAACCACTGCTTTAAACTGTCATGGGTTTCCTTTTACCATGACTCTTGAAAGATCCGAGAAGTCTGACAGGTGGCAGCTGTACAGATTTGAACCACTGCGTGGAGCCAAACAAACGCCTTGTGAGCAGCTCCACAGCTCCTGGATCTGTCACGGTAGGATGCAACACGGTTCCTTGTGAGTTAAACTCCCCGGTGGTGAGGTGCTGCTGTCTCTTGGTCTCCTGGTTCAGTAGGTGGCCTTCTTGCCCGCAAGATAATTCAGCGGTGCTTAATGAATCGAAACAGTGGGGCAAACCCATCCTCCGGTGTCATACTGTGTCCTGCTAGATCTTCAGCACAGCCCTGCTGGAGAGCTTGGCTAATGGCCTACCGCTAATTGAGCACACACAGCATGTACTGGTTCTGTTCAGAGAGCACTTACGGCACGTAACATTACTTGCTCCGCTTCCAGTTCTCCATGTGTGATTGATTTCCCATGTGCCTCAATATTCTGCTAACAATACCATTATTCTCTTTATTAGGAGAGCCCCTCTGGCCCATAAGGAAGAGGAGACACCTTCAAAACAGAGTGAAGTTGGCCTGTGCCTGGCCAGGTTTGGACAACCTTAAAGGCAGTGTCAGGACTCCCTTGGATGGCCACGATCTAAGCAGATGTTGCTCTGAGAGTGCCTCATACCACTCTCATATCTAAGTGCAAAAAGGTTTTGAGGGCCTCCTCTGCTACATCATGAATTGAACGGGCTTATCTTGTTTTCTTATTTACTAGAAATGGCTTCCCACGTAACCGTGTAAGTAGGACCCATGCTGAGTACAGGCAGAGGAATCAGAAGCCACTGAAGTCCAAAACCACGCAAATGGATGGTGTTCCCCAGTGCATCAAGGCAAAACTTCTGATTTGTAATTTCCAAGGAAAACTTCCCACCGCATCTCAGCAAGTGGGACAGCCAGGTATTTTATGGTTTCAGGTTGCCTCCAAACAGGCGTTTAGTGCATCCCGGACTTGGGATATGACCCACAAAAGGAGGTGCCCCCCCTTCCGAGGCAGCCGGACAGCCAGCGCAGGCAGTGGGCGCAGCACTGAGGGCCATCAGCCCGGGGAACGCTGCCTGGAGCCCAGCACGTCCTGAGTCAGACCTCAAATATGAAACAAATGGTTTGAGTTCTCCCTTGGAGGGATGCCGTCCCGCGCGGGTGCCAGCAGCAGCATTTCGGCCGTCCTCGGCAGCAGCTCGCTGCCAAAAAGGGAGACGCTCCTCTTCCCGCACTGCCTGGCGGGGTTGCCTCTTTTGGGAGGGTGTGCTTCCCGGGCGGTTTGGGCTGCGCCGGGGGGTGTGGATGGACTCATGCCGGGGGGGGGGGTGTGTGGATGGACTCGTGCCAGCGGCGGCACCAACAAATGGCTGTGGTTACCACCAGCAAATCAAACTGTAAATTATTTTTGCTGCGGGCAAAAAACTGTAACAGGGTGACAATACAGGGTACGTGCGTAGTGGATTAGTTTTTAAGTCATAGTAGTTTTTTTCCTTACTCTGACCTTTTCTTTTTTTTTTTTTTTCCTAAGCTTACAGATTTGGACCTGGGTCCTTCTGGGTTTTACACAGGAATTGCCGATTTTTGTTAATTGGTGACTACACCAGGGCTGGCGCAGGTGCGAAGCCCATGAGGTGACCAGCTGTGGAGGTGGCTGTGCTTCCCCCCCG
>JAOXJM010000023.1:13633523-13644289 GCA_026413425.1 Tringa solitaria | reverse complement strand
CCTGTTCCAGTGCCTCACCACCCTCACAGTAAAGAATTCCTTCCTGATATCTAATCTAAATCTGCCCTTTTTCAATTTAGAACCATCATCCCTTATCCTATCACCACACTCCCTGATAAAGAATCCCTCCCCATCTCTCCTGTAGGCCCCCTTTAAAAGGTACTGGAAAGGCTGCTATAAGGTCTCCCTGGAGCCTTCTCCAGGCTGAACAACCCCACCTCTCTCAGCCTGTCCTCATAGCACAGGTGCTCCAGCCCTCTGATCATCTTTGTGGCCCTCTGCTGGACTCGTTCCAATAGGTCCATGTCCTTCCTGTGCTGAGGACTCCAAAGCTGGACACAGTACTCCAGGCGGGGTCTCAGCAGAGCAGAGGGGCAGGATCATCTCCCTCAACCTGCTGTTTGTGCTTCTTTTGATGCAGCTCGGGATGCGGTTGGCAAGCGCACGTTGCCAGCTTATGTTGAGCTTCTCATTCACCAGTTTTCCTCCACTTGTTTTCCTCTCTCCCACAGGATGCAGAGATCTCCGCCTTTGAACTGCGCAGCATCTTGAATAAAATCATGGCTAAACGTAAGCACTTTCCTCCAACTGCAACTTCATTTGGCCACTGGCAGGTTCCCAGCGTGGCCGGGAGAGCACTGAGCACACCACTGGCCTGGGCAGAGTCAAAGCCCTGAACTCTCTGCCCCGGGCTTGTGGCTTGGCTCTCTCTGTGGCCACAGCCATGTGCTCTGCTCCTTCAGGGGGCTGCGCTCGCTTTGGCAGGGCACACATGGGTGCCTTCTCTCCCAGCATCTGCTGCTGGGCATTGCCTGCCAGGATTAGTGCTTGATTAATGCTTGAATAACAATCAGGGGAAGGTGTTCCTGCTGCTTTAGTGTGGAACTGCTCAGGATTCTGGGGTGTCCCTGAGGAGGAGGAGACACTTTGAAACTCTGGGCTTCTTTATCTGTGAAGCGATTCAGAGCTTGGCTCTGCATTATTTTCCTGTCTCTCTTTAATTTCCAGAGTGAAGTCGTAGCCAGGTAGCCAGGACTGTACTGTATGTCTGGGTGCACTAGCCAGTTAGCTATGGTGTATTGCTGGTTGCCAAGCCTGATTTGATGTTCTTCCCTTGCATTGAAGCTCCCTACCACTGACTCCACAGCTCAGAAGTCCACCCTTGTCTTTGCAGGCAGGCAGAAAGGGCAGGAAAGCTTCCTCTCTGCCCTTTGCCTCTGTAGCACACCTACAAACCAGAGTAACTGGGGCTCTTTGCTGGGGGAGACAGGACAGCTAACTTTCACCTTCAGTCACCTTGCTGGTCACAGAGGAGGCCACACAAAAGCAGACAAAGGCTGAGGTGTACACACTGGTCATGGAGCTCCTGGGTGATTTTGGAAGGTGCTGTAGGAGAGCATGCAACAATAATCCTGTCTTTTGCTCTTTCTTTACAGGCAAAGACATTAAATCTGATGGCTTCAGTATTGAGACATGCAAAATAATGGTTGACCTGTTAGATGTATCCTTTAAGGCTGTTCCTGGGTGATGTTGTCCTGCCTGTGCTGGAGTAGGTGAGGTGCTGCCTTTGCAGTGGTGGGTCCAAACTGATTTTCTAGTGGCTCCTGAGGTGGGAGAAGCTGGTTTTACCCTGTTTCCTCTGAATAAAAATGGTATCCCTTGCTATTACCACTGACTGTGGCACACAAATTCAATTCTTCCAGGGAAGATCCATTTTCAGCCAGGACCATCTGCTTTGAATCTTTCTGGCTGTTGGATGTTGTAGTTTAGCTGGGGACAAAGTGCTATTTGTGCTGGGAAAAGGCACCTGGCTCTTAGCATGGTGTGGCTTGACTTGGCTAGTAGAGGCTGAACATCTCAGGGCACTTTTCTGCTTGTTATCTGGCTGGAGTTGGTAAGGGCCTCGTAAAGCCTCGAGGGCTTAGCAAATAGAAAATGAGGGAAGCAAATACAAGAACCCTAGACCATGCTGGAGTTTAGCAGCTTTTACTCCTGAGGATAAGGGCAAAAGTGGAGGATGAAGGATTCGAGTCTAAGAATGGTTGTGTCCAGCTTCCTTGTGCAGTGGGTGTTGAATTGCATAGTCAGAAAAAGGGAAAATTACCAGAAGAGAATGATGCTCTGCTATAATTTGGTGTAGAATATGGCAGGCCGCAGGGACTCCTTAGTGGTTTTTGGGAGCGATGCCATAACCCGGGTTCTTTTGTTAGCTGCTTGTGCAAGAACTGAGGTTCTCCAAATTGCAGGCTTGGTGGTGGCTTTTCCTGTTTATAATGCGGAGTTATGGCTCGTGCTGCTATAACTGTAAGTGTTGAACCAACGATGCAGAACAAAACTGCATAATCTCAGCTGTTGTACACACATACTGAAAAGATAGGAAGTTGGCAAAGGAGGAGCAGAAAGAGCTGGTGAACTGGTCGTGGTTTAAGTGACTCAATCCCCTTATTGATTTAGAAAGACATCTTGGACAATGATTGTGTATTCAACAGGGTGAGTCCTTCAGAGAGAATTTGCATCCTTTTCTTAATTACAATTTATTATTATTTTTTTTAAGTCACCACTGCCCATGTAAGTAAACCCAGCACAGGGAAGGGACACCCTTTTCCTTCCTTTCCTTCCTTAACTCAGAGAAGAATGACGGGAGCGGCAAACTGGGGCTGAAGGAATTCCACACTCTCTGGACAAAGATTCAGAAATACCAGGTAAGAGGCAGCCTTTTCTGGGTGAAAGTGCCATCAAACGTAGAGGTGGCCATAGACTGATTTCCCTCAGACAATATATACGATCCCACTTCCCAAAGCAAAGCAGGGACTTCCTGCTCCAGCTCAGGGTTCCAGGACTTCTCTCGAGTCTTTATCCACTCTGGCTGTAGCGTTAAAAAGACTTTCCAAAGCTGCTTTTTAGACAAATGTGGGTATAAGTGCCTAGTCCTTCAGACCAAGGTTGCAAACACTCCTAAGGACACACGCAGGCTGCATTTCAAAGTGTTTGACTTCTGCCAAAAGCCAAAAAACACGCTCTGAATTACTGACGAGTTTTAACTTTGGCGTTTTGTGTTCTGCAGAAAATTTACAGGGAAATTGACGTGGATCGCTCTGGTACCATGAATTCGTATGAGATGAGGAAAGCACTGGAAGCAGCAGGTATTTACACTGGTCTGTCTCTTTGTAGGATTATATCTGTTTTGAGCAGGGCTGATGGATACTCACTAGTCTCCTGCCTGTCACTTGTAAGATGAAAAAATCCTGTATTCCTGCAGCTGATGAAAGGCCTCCATTAAATCCAGATGTTCAGCCTGGGCTCTTGTCTTTCTCAAAGGAGCCATGGATTTGCAGTTGTTTTCTTTGGTGACCAGCTTTTTGTAGCACAAATAACTGCAACATTCTGGTTTTGGAACAGCATCTTTGATTAACCCTCACCTTTCCGTGAGTGTTTCTCTAGGTAAACATGGGTTTGGCATAAGCCTGTAGAAGAGGGATGCTGTGACCTCGGGAATGGAAGCAGCTTGACCAAGGGGGTGATGCTCCCAAGAGAGCTAAAAGAAGAGTCAGTTTGCTCCTGGCAACTGCTGGAAAGCAAATCTGGGTTATGACAGTGAGTGAGATGGGGATCACAGACCCATACGATCTCAAATTAACTTACAGATCTTCACCTCAATGTCAGTATTTGGGCTCCCTGGAGCTTTCCCCTCCTGTCACCGCCTAAGATGAGGCAGCATTTCTTCTCATCCCAAAATTTAGGTGCTTTGTGGAAACCTAGACCTATTTGCTCGCACAAAGCCACTGCTTCATCTCAGGTCTAGGGGGGCTGAGTCTGGCAGCTGCCTCATCGCCAAGGGAAGGAGCAGGAGCAATTGGCCATGTCCCCAGGGAAAGGGGAGCACACGCAGCAGAACAATGCATGTGACCTCCTCACAGCTCTAAATCACTCTCAAGTACAGAAGGGATTGTTGGGAGTTTCCAAAATGGAGTAAATGCTCTTGAAATTTGTGAATTTAATCAAAAGTAGCTAACCGAATTTCTGGTAGCATGTAAGCTTGGGGGTTTTTTCTTGGAGCTTTTTTGCATATTTTTTTTTCTTCCTCTTCTTTTTTTGAATCGTTGATGTTGTATTTTTAGGGTTCAAACTGAACTGCCAGTTACATCAAATCATTGTGGCCCGTTTTGCTGATGAAGATCTCATCATTGACTTCGATAACTTTGTCCGGTGTTTGATTCGGCTGGAAACCTTGTTCAGTGAGTATATGCTTAATAACCAGCCAGACCCTGTTGCTTCATGTTTTTAAGTCCAGGATAAGGTACTTGGAAAACTTTTGTACTGAACCAAAGCAGCTTCAGAGCTGAGTTTATAAATTTGGGAACTCTGGCAGTGCGCTCCTCCTGGAGCTAGGAATCAGCCTTGTAGGCCAGGCTGCTGAACAGGAGCCAGTCACTCCACACAAACAATTAAATGTTGATTTAAAAACAAAAAATCAATCAAAACATTTATAGATTGGCAAAGAGCGTTAATACTACAGACTGAACTATTAAAAATGTTCAGTCTTGCTCTTGCACATGAGCTGGCAGTGACTTCAGTGTGGCCCTTTCTGTTTTGGGGTGTAGACTGTTGTCAAATTTTAGCCTTTGGGACTAAATTCCTCTTTAAACCTGAAGCAGGAGGAAGAGGAAGGCTTTCCAGTTACTTCCTGTATTTATCCTTGTCTGTTGTCTCTCTCCTGCCACAGAAATGTTTAGAAAACTGGATACTGAGAAAACTGGAACAATCGAATTGAACCTTGTTAATGTAAGTTCATTTATCTCTAAAATACTTGGGTTTATTGGGGGGGGGAGGAAGGATCTAACAGTAGAGACTGTCCTGCTCCATCCTGATTGATTATGGATGATTCATGTATTCATGCATAAATACTTGATTTCTATAATGTGTATTTATAATCAGTCGTAGCCTTTTTTAAAAAATGTGCCTACACCACATTGTATCCTTTAACTGTCAGACAAGGTTACGTGAGCCTGGTGCCCTTTATCCCTATTATTCAATTATTTTGGCTGACACCTATCCAGGCTTCTTCCCTGCCTTTTCAGTCCACAGCAGGGTAACCCATAGGTGCAGCAGCAACTCCTGGCAGTGACCACGTCTGCCCTGTAGAAAGGCCTCAGTTGGGAGAATAACACCCTCCTACACATGCTCAAGGTGCTTATTATCTGAATGTAACTTATTTCTGGACCTAAAGGAGGAATGTGCGAATCGTCCCAAAATGCTTCTGACTTAAATGAGAGATAAATGTAAATCATTCAGGAAAAGTCCTAAAATTACCTCTGTAACAATAGACTTTTCCTCCTCATGCTAGAAACAGGAACATGCGTACTTGCTACAGGTATTTTTACTAAATTTAACCTTCTCTCGTTATAGTGGCTGTGCTTTACTGTCATTTGAGCCGCTGACCTCAGCTCAAGGTGCCTCAAAAAGAGCAAGATCAGGTGAAGATAATCAAGCAAACATACAAATAATATCCTAACGTGAATGTGCCTTAACTTATGCATGGCAAACTTTGCACACAGCTATAAGGAGGAAAGTGTTCTACTTCAACAACAGAAGACGCTGCAACCTCATCTTTATGGGTCTGACAGTGTTGATCTACTACTATATGTTCTCTGTACAAAAGCTTTGATTTAATATAAATCCTCAGAGTAACTTTTGAAAATACTGCTTTGCTAATATCTTTGTATTTAAGGTGTTTTATGTGATTTCTGGAAGAAAGCTCATTATTGCTTGACAGTCTGGCTTTTTGAAAGACAACTCTCCCCCATCCTGCGTATTTGCAGCTAGAAAAGGGATGGTGTTGCAGGTGTTTAGGTAAGATATGGGGCTCTGGTGAAATATTTTTTTTTTAAGACAAGTCTTTCCATCCTGACTGTTGGTGTGCCCGTAACAGGAGGCTGTGACAACCAGAGTCTTCCAAGAGAAAGCCCCTGCTCTCAGGTGGAATCTTGATTTCCTAGATATTATTTATCATCCTTTGAAATACAAGAAAGTATTTAAATAAAAACAGTAGAAATAAAGTTTGCAAGACAGTTATTCCTTCTGCCAATAAGCACATTTTTTTCTTAGAGGTGGATCGTCTCAGAGCTCTATATGTATTTATGTATGGTACTATATACCCCATACCCAACCTATTAAAATCAGGAGGCTGTGAAGGAGTTCTCACTTCTGCTGACTTAAATCTGTGCACCTGAAGAATTGTGTCCTCCTTCCTACGAACAGAAAGCAGACAGGACTTACCGAGGAGGAAAATAGGAGCCTGAAAGGTAAGGCACTTCATAAATAACCTTAAGGAAAGATTTCATCCTCTGTTTAATAATGTTCATCATCAAATGATTAATTCTGAATAGATACAAAGGGTAGATCCATGGGAAATACTTTGTTTGGAAAATACTTGTAACAAGGAGGTTTTTTTAAGTATGTCTTTTAGCTTTTATGGTTAACAAAGGTTATATGCAACTAACAGATTTGGTTTAATTTTAAGTGCAGAAAGGCTGTCTTGAACAAACTGGAGAGGAGGGGTACAATTTAATATAGAAAGTAGATGAGTATTAGCATAATGTAGAACTGCAGTGTGTCTTACCGTTAACATTTTCAGATGGTCTAATAAAAACATGACACTAAAATACCCAGAGTTAAAGCTTAAGAGGAGAGAAAAGTTTAATGGTGTCACAGTCAAGTAAAAACAAGTAAGTTGTCAAGGTCTACAGAAAGTTTCTACACTTAGTTTTCAAAGTAAAAAATACAATAAATACATGAGGCTCTTTGTAAAAAGAGGAATCTAAAACTACATTGTCTGTTACAGCACATAATGTTTTGGATACATGGAATTCCTAAGATGCTACAGCATTTTTTAAAAGTTATTGCTTAATGGATTGGTCACGTGGTTGTCGCTGTTCAGACACACTTCAGTTTAGCTTCAACAAACCTTCTGCTCCCAGCAATAAGCATTTGGGTGCTGTGCACGTAATTTATTTTTGTTTCTCCCAGCTGGAAAAAGCCTCGGGATAAATTTGGACAGAGCCAAATTATATGTTTCGTGATGATTCCTTCAATGGTAAATTGAAAAGGTCCTTGGATTTAATGCAGAAAAATGTGAAATTCTTTTCTGCCGTGTTTGAAGAAATCAGAGCGGGTACTTGAACATAATGGCTGGCTTAGACCAAAGGCAGCAGAATTTCATTTGCTTGTAAGCATTATTTCATCTTGTAGAATGCCCTCATCCATTTGCTAATGCATCAATCCTTCATTTGTTTTCAAAGCACATTCTTCATAGCTTTCAAATTACATTGTCATTGAAATAAGTCTCATGATATTGGAACCAACACAAAATGATTTTTTTTTCTTTTTTTCTTGTAAGTCATCCATGATTAGTACTTCAAGAATCTGGCTTCTGTACTATTTCATGCCAAGCTTCTTTGTCTAGGTTTAATCCTTGGATACAGCTGAGGGTAAAACAGAAATGAGATTTAAAATTTTAGTGCTTTAGAAGGTTACTTTTTTTAAAAAAAAGAAAGAAAAACCTCTCTTTTGTGCTACAATTCTAATGTAATCTCTAGTAGCAAAAGCATCATTATAGAAAACACCCAGAGCACTAACGAATAAAAATTTGGCATTTCTTAGACAAGTTTAAAAAATACTAACCATGACAGTACAAAAGGAAGGCACTGTAAAGCATGGAATTCAGTACTTCCAGCTCTGCCCAGATGGGTGGGCGAGGAAAAGCATGTGGCTTTCTAAGTCAAGAGACTTTTGTGTTTAGTGAACCGTGTGATTTTTCCGTTTTAGAAAGGAAATAGAGAGGTATTAAAGTCTGTTTTGCTTTCTCTCTCTCTCTGAATGTCTCTCAGCCTTTACAGATCTCTAGCTTTGGGCAGGCTGGAAACATCTGGCTGCACAGGAACCCTGGAGCAGCAGGAGCTGTGCTTCAGTCAGGGGCTAGTGGGTGGCCAGTTAAAGGAATTTAACTGCCCAGCAGTAGATGAGTAGCTGCCCCCCCGGCCCTTGAGATACGTGTTATTCACGTGTTCTGGCTACACACACGGAGGTACAGAGGCTGCTGCAGCTGCAGGGTGATGACTGATGGGACAGGGCTTGACAGGGGAAGTTCTTGGCTCCCCCTTGCAAAGGGCTTTGGGAACAGCTACTGTTCTGCAAAGCACGGCTACTGGCACAGAAAAATAGCAGGACACACTTCATGCAATTAGGAAAGATGAATCCTCCACTGCTATAAACAGCAGTGCGTGTCTACATTACATCCTAGGCGTTTTTCAGCTAAAGTTTTCCTGAAGAAATCAGTATTTTGACAGTAAAGCTGAATGCTAATAAGATAATAGAGCTCTCACTGCTTAGGGAGCCAGTGAGTCAGAAGGGTAGAGCACCGGTGCGGATAATTTCATCCTTGTTTTTACTCAGTGCCCCTAACTGCAAAGTGATAAAGCAGCTGTGATAAAAATACAACTTAATATAGTAACGTAACAAGCTACCAAACATTTTCCTCTGCTGAATATCTTAGCCTAGATTTCAGCTGCTATATTAAGAGTCCAGTAATTGCTTTTGAGGATAACCACAGAATTCTTTGGTACAACTGACCGGACACAGGAGTGTAACAGTTCACACTGGGCTGGGATAGTTCCCCCAAAGGTTCTGATGCTTGTTGTGTAAAAAAGCTGCCATTTCTGGCCTTTCTTGACCTTGTTGTGCAGGGCTAATGCCTGCTTCCATTTAGAAATGGTTACATTGGGAAGGGAAAAAAACCTGAGGAGAAGCACTATGGCCAGGGAAAATGTTACAGAACACTGGGGGGAGGCCTGACCTGAAGGCAATGCAGAAATGAAAACTGATTTTGCGTTAGATACAGCCGCTCTGCAAAATCTAACCAGTTTAAGGGTAAGGATTATCTGCATGAGGAAGGAGGTTCAGCCTTTCAAGCATCATACATCAATCCGCTAAAATTCACAACGGTTAATCTTTAGCATTGGCAGAACCTCTCATCTCCAGCAGCTGGGCAACTGGATATGTAGAAAAAAAGCTTAATGGAATTTTTATACGTGTGTCCATCTGCTGTAGTTTTCTAGCAACTCAGCCATGAGGAGAAGTATGAGGACATAATTGAAAATATCTATTATTCGTACACGGTTGCTTTTAATAAAAGAGGTAGAGTGTAAGATGATGAGGCCATTAATTTAAGGCCTTTGATGTATGGTTAGATATTGCTTAAAGAGATAGGAGAAAACAAAGGTTATTTGGCAATGGGATCTCTTTTTTAACGCTAGAAAAAGAGAGAACCACAGAATTTTGCAGTGTTTGTCCTAAAACTCCGTGAAACCATCTCAGATCATGAGGTGCACTGTGTACACCCAGACAGGGAGGATTTGTGACTCATTCTTCATACAAGTTCTGGTTCTTAAGGCCCTCTGTGCCCATGTTATCACTTTCTAGGAGCGGGGAACCCCAGTTCTGTTCACATGCTCAAAGCCTTACACACGCGTCACATTCAGATAAAAGGTGGGTTTTTTGTTTCTAAGTTGGTTAGTGTTAGAACTTGCTAGAGGCATGAGAATAATGCTGTGACTTTGGAAATATGGAGGACTCACCCCTAGCAGGTTGCGGGGAACGTAGCCTTCCTTGTCGTTCAGCCGTGCCCACCACCACTCAATCTCATCTTCATCTTCCCGGCGCAGGATCGTCATGCAGTCCCCTTCTTTCATGGAGAGCTCGTCCTCGTTCTGAGCCTCATAATCCCAGAGTCCATAAATCACTCCTTTGTTCATTATCCCCATTTTCTCCTGGACTCCTGCAACAGTAAAAACACAGAGCAGCTCAAAAAACATGTTACAAAGTAGAAAAAAGGTGGTATTATGAAATAGAAAAAAGGTGGTATTACGAAGTTAGCCTTTGCCTACAGCAAACAGATTCCTTCCTTACAGGCGTTCAAAAAATACGAGGTAACTGGGGAGAAAAGCACTGATTAATAAAGGTTATATTTTTGTGCCAGTGTTCACACTTCCTACAGTTAAGTGATGAGCAAGAAAAGCTTCTTTGTGCTCAGAGTTCCTCAGTAATCTCTCTCTGTCAAAGGGAGACCGCAATACCTGTTTGTGGTGGCCACCATTGTCACACCAATGCTCGAGATGTCATTTGCCACCCGTGCTACATGATTTCTGAACTTTAAAACAAGTTGTATCTCAGACCTATACCTGCAAGATTTGTCTGCTTTCACTTAACTCACATACTTAGCTCAGCACTTCCTAATTTCTGCCACTATGTTAATTATATTTTTAAAGAAAACCCCTGAATTCAGAAACAAATCGGCCAAGGTGTTTTGGAGTACGTGCATGTGCCTCACAGATGTTATTAAGAATTTGCTCATTTTACAGCTGTAGCCAAAGATGAAATACTATTCTTTCTGTACACGTTCCTCAGCCTCTAAGCAACAAACCAGAAAAGGTATCTTAATCAACTGTCACACAAACTTTCCCTTGGGTAATTATTCCATTTTAAAATACTGAATCCTACAGGGTTTTTTAGTTTGGTGTTGCTATGGCCGGGAGCAAAGAGTACATTGCACATCGCACTGCAAAACTTGTCATTTCCCTTTCCATCTTCTACCTGTTGCACAGGCTTTCTGTCTAGAATCATAGAATCATTCAGGTTGGAAGAGACCCTTGGGATTATCGAGTCCAACCATCCACCCTACTCTACAAAGTTCTCCCCTACACCATATCCCC
>JAOXJM010000023.1:13589531-13603501 GCA_026413425.1 Tringa solitaria | reverse complement strand
GGTACAATTTACAGGTAAAAAAAAAAAAAAAAAACAAAAAAAAAAAAAAAAAAAAAAAAAAAGAAAACCCCTATCTTAACCCTGGTTTTCACTATTTGCTGATTTCCTGACTTAATGCAGTCTTCCTGCAGAGCACGTAATATACAATACAAACCAAGGCATCTATTCACATAGCACTTTTCATCTTCAAAGCATCTCATGACCAGGAAGCTGTGGCAACAAGCAGTTTCCTACTTTACAGGCAGGGAAACTGAGGCACACAGGGCGGCAATGACAGAGACAAGGATACTATTTGGTAGCCCAATAAGCATACTGCCTCTGGAAATCGTGATTCATTTCATCACCCTCCACCAGAGCTAACAGTGTAATTCTGGAGCACATTCCATATTCTCTGCATTTTAGACTGAAACCTAATACCCTTGAACCACATAATATTACTGTTGGGGGTTTTTATATTTCCATAACACAGCTAAGTAATGGTCTCAGCTTGCCTAAAAAATTGTCTTAGCTCTCCTTTTTAAGGAGGCATTAAAAGTCACTCTTAAGGGTGACAATGCAACGCTTTGCAGTAGTATTCTCTCTATTGTTATCCGAGTTATACCTATTACATTTCACTGCAAATATTTCAACATAGACAATATATCTTCCTACAACACAGAGAGCATTGTACACCTGATTTGCTGTATAAACAAGCCTCTGAGAAGGAGCTCACAGCACGCCCTTCAATGACTTTTCTACACAGTGTGGTTACAAAGCAGGAATATACATCAATACAGAAAATGCGTTTCACAAGTATCTGAAATAGCTTTTTTTAAACACTGCATGGAATAGAAAATAATTGCAACAATGCAATTTACGTCCTGAACTAATTTTAGCTAGCAAAAAACTAGACACATACACTTTAGAATTAATAGATTGACTATCAAATTTCATGTACAAGTGACAGAAATGAGAAAAAACTGCTTACACCAACAGACTTGATATCCACATTTTTAATCACAAATGAGTCTTTCCTGATAAAATACAAAAATCCCTCCAAAGAGTTTTAAATGGAAGTTTTGCATCTTACCTAGTGGGAACACTGATTCTGCACCTTCCCAGAAAGCTGTGAGGAAATCAGCTGCTAAAATAGATATTTTTGCTGACTTGATGCAACTTTCTAAACAACAGAAGACAGCCTGCACAACGGCACATTTCCCTGTTCTGAGAAGCAGCATTCTGAGCTGGTGCATAGTTCCAGCTTTCCATTAAATTCAAAGTATATATCAATAATAAAGTAATTCAGCAATTCTTTCACATGAGGTTCCTCAGAACCCTGAGACAGTCCCTTCAGCAGGCATCGTGCTCTCTTATTGCACCTGAAGATTAAGGTAAGCAAAAGATTAAGGTAAGCAAAGATTATAATAGACTTACTACAGGCACAGGGGATGATTGCTATCTCCAATCCTTCTCATATTCAGCTGCTCAATAAAGCTGGATTCAACAGAAATGAGGAGTAAAGTTTAATATTTGCCTAGAGCCACACCCAGAGGTAAGGAGTTTGGTTCTGGCCGTCTCAGCCGCTGCACACACCACTCTGGGTATATTGTACTGGCTTTTGGCCATAAATATGAGAAAGGAAGTTATGATGCAAGGTAGGTGGAGTACAGTAGGAAGCACTGTGGGATTGTTCGGATTATTCCCAGTCTATATAAAGCACAGCCCTTTTCCCTTTCAATTGTATGACAGAAGAAAACAGGACTGAGCCTTTACTCTCAAAGGCATGGTAGTTTCTGCTTCTATAGATTATTTTAAAGATAAGTTTATTATGCATTTGTATTTTTTCTTTGGTAAAAATGTCAGTTTTTTCCAGGACTAGAAATGCAACATATATCCATGTGTACTTTTCAAGGGGATGCTGGAAACAGCAGAGACCAAGCTTTCCCCTCCCCTTCCATTTTTTCCTCCCTCTTACCCTTAATGCAGGGAGACCAGAATGAAAGCCATCTGCTTCTGGTACACACTAGTTACACTGGGCAAACGCTATAGCACAAACACCACATTACATCTTGCTATCAGGCATGCATCTGAATCATCATCAGGGGAATCCAAAGAGCTGCAAAAAAAACCAGTCTTAAGTTCTGGCCAAGCGTTGTCACCACCTGAAATTACTGGATGGTGGTTTGCAACCCTCCTACTTCATGGACCACAGCCTCAAAGACAGAACTCAGTGCTTTGGTTCAGACTCACAGATCAGGAAGATGCAATTACAACCTTCCTGCATCATCATGATCTTAGTTTAGCCATTTTAGTTTTGTGAAATCTGTCGGGCACCGCTCGGGACTGGTAAACGCAGGATTCCTCACCTGCACACCCCTCCCTCCCATTCAGGAGGGTATTACACACAAGGTCGCTAAGAAAAGATCTTTCCAAACAAAGACTTTTACTTTGAACCCAAGTTACGTTTTCTGACTTGACGTTTTTCTTCAGCCATTCTCACATACGAGACGAGAGCAAAAGTCCTTGCCATGAGCCAGAGATCAGAAAGCTCTGTGGAAACGAAGCTCACTCTTTTGGACGAGCACTGAGCACAGGAGCAACAGGCTCCACGCTCTTCGGCTGAGCTACCACATAGCACCAAACGCCAGAATGTCTCAAATCAAGTGCAGCTTTTTAAAGCCACTTACACTTTTGCACTCTGGGTATCTATTGCAACAACAGCATTAAGTAGAAGAAAACATTCCAAAAGGTACAGGCCAGTTTGTTTGTTTTTTAAGATACATAAACTAAACTGGTTTCAGTAGGAAACCACAGCCTTTTACCGAGCACCCACATTTGCCAACACATCATGTACAGCTCATTCCGCTCAGACCTGAATCCATACTTGGATTTGCACCAATTTAGTTAAACAACTGCAGGAATTCAAGATAAACAAACCCTGACTACATTCTTCATTTGTACCACACAGCAGCACGTTCACAGATCTCTTCCTGCTGCCACCTGGGAAGCTCCTCTCCTCTGCACATTTCCCCTCCCCACCAAGCCCTCTTCCCTTTTCTCCCCAAATCCTTCCTCCTGGCTCCTTAGAACCACAGCTCTTGCACCAAAACCTGCTGCGAGTTGCCTGGTGGAAAAGCAAGGCTACACGCAGCGTTTGGATTTGTGCTGTTGGTGTCCTACTTGGAGCTCACTCCTCCTCCTCCCGGAGTCAGCGAAGGAGAATTGGATCCTTGGAGGCTCATGCCCTTCGGGCAGCCTCTGCCTCATCTTCTGCGTTAGCATTGAGTTATAAACGCTTGGCGCACGAGGAGAAAACAATATTATTTTCAGGCAAAATGACACCACTTGATTCTTATAATAGGTACTATGCCCTGGAAAAGAGTAACAGTCTAACTCGCACAACGTAACCACAGGGGTTTGCAGTCGCTCCTCCTCCCATTCTTCAGTACTGCAACCCACACGGCGCCCAACAAGAGCCTAAAGCCAAGGCAATGTTCAAGCATAATGAGCACAGTTATGAACTCAAGCTTAAACCTGAATCATCTCAATTTTCTGCACTTCCATTAAACCAAGCTGGTTTTATACTAACGTATACGTATATATATAAAGGAAAACAAAAGGCAACTAAGCTGCTCTTGCTAGAGCTTTGCATCCCCCCACTAGGAATATGCATTACTGTTCTCTTAGCCTCCTAGATGGCTAGAGCCAACAAAAAGCCATATTAAGTGCTGCCTGTTGGGACACTTGAGAATTACACCTCTCGAAATAGTCCTTTAAGACGCATGTATATCCTTACAATGAAAAGAAAGCCTAGTATTTTTCCTGGTAATCAAAAATGATTTTGTACAAGCCAGGACCCTTCCCGGAGAAAAGCAAAGTTGCAAGATGACAGTGTATTTAACACAACCTACACCTAAACAAACCAGGCTGTCACAGAAAACTGGCACCTACACCTCCCACACCACACCACCCGCTGGCTCAGACACCAACTCTTCAGGGGTTTAAAAATAATCGTTTTGTTCTTTTCCAGCCAATGTATGATAACCTCCCCGATAAAAAGACGACCAACATTCCCACCAGGAAGCACCCGACCTCAGCCCACTGGAACACCCAAGTCAAATCCACATTTAACACGCAACAAGTGCCTGACAAGTAAATGTATTAACTTCTATTTACTGGCAAGAGAGGGCTGTGCTTCTGGGGCAGCCCACGGGGGAGGCAGAGCATTGAAGTAGAAAGGAGGACTTTTTTTTTGGGTGAGTCAATGTCTATCTCTAACAGTTTAAAAAATAAAAAAAAAAAACCCAAACACGAACATGAGAGGAGGAGCTTTGTGATTTAATAGCAACATCACGTAGTAAGTCAGAAAAAGAAAAATCCTAGAACACTGCTTTACTCCAATCCCAGCAATTTCATACAGCTCAGCGCCAAACACTTTAGAAAATACTACTCCTTGCATCAGGTTAGTCACTCCTCTAAGGAAAAAAGCTGCCAAAATCTGTGTCCTACCTCCATGAAACAGAGCTATGACAAACCAAAAAGCTGATGATTCGCACAAGTAGGTCAGCGGACACTCTATTTCTGTCATCTAAAACCATGCGTAACTGCAGTGTGGGAAAAGTCATGGACACGGTGTTTGGGCTGTTCTGTGATACAGGGTGACCAGTCTGATACCCTAAAATGCGTTACTGAAATTCAGGGGCATTTTAGCACACTGCAGGTTGACTTGTCCTTTACACTGCAAGCCCAGAACGTGCTGTTCAGCCATATATCTTTGGAACAAGTGAAAAAGAAACAAACACAAAACCAGGAATTTCAGACCACAAAGCACAACAGTCTGGGTGCTTTACTGCTTCCAAGGTCAGCTCCAGCATCCTATATACTTGCCTCCGAGAAGCAGAGGCTTCCAGCTACAGGAGCATCTCAATCTAGGGTAAATATATATGTTTGTATTAGTCCAACTTAATCCTCGCAGTCACCCAACTCCTTACTAAACTCAAGTGGAAGCTATAAAGGACACGTAGCTTTGGGTGGGGATAGAAACCAAAGGAACAAGACCATCCATTTGAGCAGCATCCTACTATTAAATTAATTAGGTGTAATGTCACACCGTACCTTTGCAGCATGGTAGCTCATTCCGATTCACCATTAGTGCTGGGTGGGAACACGCTCCTGTCACAGTGGAAGCCTACCCTGGAGAATGACCTTCACTTGGCAGACCTAGATGACACCAAGAGCCAGCAGGCCATGCATGGCAACACGGGCAACCAACACAGGCATCAGCCATGCCAAAAACGACCAGCACGAAATGCCTGTGCTCAGTGATCATATCTATTTGACAACAGCTGAAATTCATTATTATTCAAGGCCATAAAGAAGGGGCTTTGTCCTACCACTTCTGGGCTGAAAACACACAGGAAGTCATTAGTAATTGCGCAGATACTGGAAAATATTAGGCTACAGCAGCATGTGTTTAACTGGCACAGAGGACACATTGAGCTTCTGCACCAAAACAGATGGGTCTTTTCTGTTATTTTGCAAGTTAAAAGGGACTATTCCAACACTGATGGTTTCAGTTAACCACATTATAATGAGGTATGTACATTCAGATGTGCAGCAGAACCAGGAAGGAGAACTCTTGCCCCGTCAGCCAGACCATTACCCCACCGAGCAGCCCGCTTGATCTAACTTTTGCTCTCATAACGTGGAGCTCTACGTACACGCTTTAACTTTCATCAGAAAACATCCCGCTACTACAACAGAAGCTGCAGAAGGGTGGCAGATTGTACAGTTGATCACTGTCTGACAGGTTTTATTTAGGCGCCGTTCACTCCACGGAGCTCTTTCTAGGCCATACCAAGCTCTAAGCAGACAACCCTGGCTCAGAAGGGAAGGAAGGGAGAGCAGGTCATCAGAGCTGGGGGGCTCTGCGTGTTGTCACCAGCAAAGTCATGACAGTGAGCTTCACAGATGGTCTCGTGTGAAATGGTGGTCGCTGAGGTGATGTCACAGCTATTTTAAGTGAATTAAACAGAGCAGAGTTTAATCAAATCAACATTTATATTATGCTGGTGTCCTCAACAGACTTCTTTTGCCCCAAGAACTCCAGAAATCGTCCCCCTCAGCCTGTTGCTATTTGGCCACCCATTCTGCTTCCCTGGAGGTAGAAAACTTCTTCTCTAACCCAACACCACTAACTGCTGTTCGCAAGAGAAGCACTCTAAATAACAATGTTTTTGTGCAACACTGGGAAACCACACTGCAGAAAGGCCTCTTGGGCAAGACCTACGTACAATAGCATAGGAATAACAATGCAGAGACAAGAAGGTGCAGTACCGTTTCCACAGCTTCCCCACACAAACCCCTACACGTGGTAAAACTTGTTCTCCAAAGGCTGGAAGTCACAGCGTGGCTGTCACTGGTAGAGTGGCTACGGGGCAGCAAGATAAGCAGTCGATGCTCTTCAGAAACAAGGCTCACACATGACCCATGGCACAGTCACTGTCATTTTTGGTATTTCACAAGAGACCTTCACGGCATTCTCCAAGGAGGTCTGGAGTGTTTTGCCTGGCCCCTGTACACCCTGCTTTTCACAACCCAGCGACATCTCCCTCCCTCTTTTGCAGCCAGAAATCAGCCACATTCCCTGCTATGACAGTTTGCAGCTTTTCCTGAACACTTCATTGTGTTGAGACACACACAGTCTTACCACAGTTGAGATCAAAGAACCTCAAATAAATTCTGGGAATCCCATCCTTTAGAGGGTGGCAGGAATGGGTTTCATGTTCCTGGAGAAGCCAGGGCAGGAGCCATCAATCACTGCTCTGCATGGCCCAGATACTGATCTGGGTGAGGCTCTGCATTCAGGGCAGCATATATTTATGTAGGATGGAGAGGAGAACAGGGTGAAAAACAAACAAACAAAAAAAAATGTTTGCACACACTTTAATAAAAAAAATAAAAGCAAAAAAGGGCACCAGATAAGTCACCATGCCCAAGCAGCAAGGAAACTACCCCTGAGTTATAGGGGTGCATAGGTGTGACAGAAAGAGCTGAATAAGAACCTTCCTGTGCATTTCCATGGGATTTGCTGGCCCAGCCAATTTGCACAACTTCAACTTTGTCCAGCAAAACTAAAGAATAGGAGGGCGAAGAGACTTGTGGCTACTGAAGCCCAAGAAGGGGACAGTCACCTTGCAGAAGGCTGTGCCTCCATGCCTTGAGAATGCAAGAAAGATATTTCTACACCAGTGCCAACATGTGATTTTCCAGCTCCTTACTGGCACACTGCATGGCTGTGACATGTTCCCAGAGGCACGGGCACCAGAGCACACAGGTGGTTCGGTGCAACACAGAGCTCAAATGGGATAACAAGGACAGTATTAAAGAAGAACACACTGGAGAACATCTAAGAAAATATGGATTTTCCTCTTTTAGAGGACAGAAGGGAACCAAAGGTAAGAAAAATACATGAATCCAGAGGCTCTTCCTTAGCTTTCAATTCAAAGAAATGATGGGATTTAACACTCTATTGCAATAGAAAAAAACAGCAATCCAAGCTTAGATCTAAATTGCTCCTTACGCAGTTAAGCCTCACAAAATAAAAGTATCAAAAGACCAGGAAAATCTCCTAACTTATTTGACCAAAAATACTCCCAAACAAAAGCCACATGCTGCTTCTTATATCCAAGATATGCTTTAAACAGTGAAACAGGAACATTGGCTTTACACACACATAAAGTATTTATAAACAAGCACCTCTTTTGGGGACTTTTCTCAGGCATGGAACAGAATGAACTACCATCAAGGTTCTCCCCCCATTTACAATTAACCCTACAGAAATAGAGGAACAGGCAACATCATTACTTTAAGCGAGGTTGTTTAATACTTACACTGGGTATGACAGACTTGTATTCCAGCTGTACCACAAGGTACCAGCTGATTTGACTCCATGGATCTCCCAAATCCCAGGCTGAACACACTGCATGACCTTCAACAAGTGGCTTAACCTCCTTGCAGCTTCCACTCGCTTTATTAAATGCTCTGATCCGTAGCAGCCAGCATTTTACAGACCAGATGTTTGATACTGAATAACTCAAAATACTAACATCAGAAGCTTTCAAGTCAGCAATGGGAAAGCGAGGATGTTTTCACATGAGTTTGGGTACCATACCTATAATCCAAGTCCATCACAGATAAAGGTTTTCCTGAATCAACCTGATAACCAAGAGAACCATGCAGAACAAGGGATAACTGCAGTGTTTAGTTTTAAAGTGTATATGCTTTACTTTGCAAAGGATGAAAAGAAGATGCAAGTGCAGGATTTTAAAAAAAACTCAAGAAAAAGGCAAGAAGTGTTCCCCTAATCCTCTTTTTTAAAATAGACGCCAATAAAAGCATCGCACAGAGCCATCTATCAAAGGATCATATCGTATTAAGACCTGGAAGCATCACTGTAGCAGAGAAGAAATTGGTACAGAAATGATGTTATCACCTTGGTAATAAAATGTTTAGCATTAATACCACAGCAACAAAAACCAAAGGGCTCATCCTTTACACACAACTGGATTCAACATTCACATAATGCCATTGCTATGGAGAAACAACTGGTGAGGACACATGCATGACTAACTCTGAACACCAGCAGCAAGATCCAGAATATTAATGATTAACAAAAAGCAAATAGCAAAAGCAAGCGGAAGACTGCTTTCTGCCTTTTACCATGTCCAGCATCACAACAGTGTCATGATTGATGTTGTTTACCCAACTCACAGTTCCCTCTACGTGAATGTTTATCCCAAATTACAGCAATAGTTGTCTAATGCTTATTTTAAACAATGTTTCAGGTCTTTCATATTCCACAGAAAAGCCTGAAACCTCTAAAACAGTTAAGCAACAGTGACTAAGATAATTAAGTATACTTCACATGTTGTCCAGGATTTCTAGTGACCTTTATACACAGTATCATTGGACTGTTTGAGAACTCAAGATCAAAAAGACTTTGCTTGACTCACATGTGACTAAGCCTAGAGAAACCAGGCCTGAAGATAATAAAACTGAGAGCAGAGAGAAGAGTTTGTCTGCTCATTGCCTCATGAATAGGAGCATCTTCCCACTTTCCAGAGCATTAAGGAAGTTTTTGCACTTCACTGGGAAGTCAAAAGCCCACCTATTAAAAGGATCCCATGAAGAAGTCCTCCTCCAGCCGTGCCACCAAGCCATGGGAGTCTCCCTCTTCAGAGAGGCTGTAGGGCAGAACTATGCCCATCATTAAGCAAGCTCAATAACATGCACAGCGGGAGAGAAAGGAGAGTCCCGGAGGCAAACTAGTAACAAGGACAGGGGCTAGACAAATGGAGTGTTTTCAAGACGATTTCTTAATCAATAATTGGAAAGGAATGCCAGGCACACTGCCATGCTGCTAGTTTGTTCTGCTGAAATAACCTTTATACCTGCCTCTTTTAAAGTCCAACTGACTTGCATGTAAATTAATCTCACAAAGCAGGCCTGCTCGCTAACAAAGTAGAGATCCTGTCTGGCAATACTAGGAAGAAGAAAATAACAGAAATCCTGTGAATTATCCACCCATTCCAAACTTCATCACTGCATACTAGCCCTTGGAACAGTAGATGCAAAGGCCCCATGAGGCACTCACACCCTGAACTGTTGAATAGATCAGAAGCAGCATAATTAGCTATTCCCATGGCCTCTATGGCTTGATCTGGTATGAATTTGTAATATTTCCCTTCCCCCATTTCTGATAAAAGCCACATAAAGAAACAAAGATATTTAACATACTGCAGCGTAATATAACACAAATTACTTTTTTAATACCTTAGCCCTCCACCTGCAATCTGAGAAATTAAATACATTTAAAACTATTCCTGGAACAATTATTGACAGGACAGAAAGAAAAAAAAATCTTGCTGTAACAACACGAAAGAGGGGAAGAAAACAAAAAAACAAACCCCAACAACCAACCAAGAGCACTCTGGGAACCTCAAGGCAGTATTTTCTACTGCGCATAATGACAGGTCACAGACTATACGAGAAGTGCAAGAGGCAGGAGAAGTTTAGAGGTAAGAAAGCTCTGCAAAACAATCACCTAAGCTTTATTCAGCATTCTAGACAAAACACTTCAAACACTGAATATCAGAAATATTTGAATACAGTCACAGTATTAAAACTTTTAAGCAACTAAATCAAATTCAATTACAGGAACACACAATAGCTACTAAATGCTTCAATCAGATAAAGATTTGAAGCATCCGCACAGAAGAGCCCACAGTCTGAAGTCCCATTCATGCACTGAAATCCATGCAGGCAGACAAGAGAAATGGAGTTAATGATTGATACACTTCTTGATTGGAGTTTAAATAATTCAAGGACTATAGGGAATGGGGCTGAGATCCTACAGATCACTTACTGGTATTGTAACAAGTTGTTAAAATTCTACGGGGGGTGCAGTTTGTTTATAAACTTAGGGCTGCTCATCTTCCAAAGTGCAAGAGATTAATTTCTGTCAAAATATCTTTAGTTAAGCAGCAGGAAAAGTGCTTCCCAAGAAAACTGCCCACGATGGGCTACTACTACACTATTTCAGTAATTCCGAATCCATATGGCAATTCCAATTAACTGCCTAATGGAACAAGCAAAACAACTTTAAAATTGTAGGAGTTATTTTTTCACATTAAAGATACATCTGAAAAAAAAAGAAAAATATATAATTACATATATCCCCAAAGCAGCAAGTATTCTGCAATGCAAATAAGTACTTTAAGTCCAGCGCTCACTGGACATAACAGCTCAGAGAAGGCCACTTGGAATAAAGCATTCAAGACTTTAGAAGGACAGCAGAACTGATGCTATCAAAGTGGCAGCATTGCATTTAAACAAAGCAAAGTTTGATTAGAAAAGATTGCGTGATTATCAGGAAATTTCCATTTCAGAAATTAAAGAAATATCTGATGACAGAAGGCAAAACTGATTTAGGAATTTAAGCACTCTCCAGTTTGCCAAGCTAATCCCTAGCCCTAACAACGTATCTGCGTGTCTGGATCCATTCAGATTTCAAGGAGCCTCCCAATAACTGCTGCACAGAAGACAAATTGCAAAATGGAACCTTATCTCGATCATCGAGAGGTTTTGATCCAAAAACTTCACTGGGCATTAAAGGGTAGCCCAATCTGCATTACCTCCTACCATCTGCAAAAAGCCATTTATCCAGTATGCATAATGACGTAAATTATTTCTCAATACATGTTCATCTTTAGGGTAATAATGTAAAATAAGAAAGAGAGACCAATTATACGGCAGAAAAATATGCTATTTTTGAAAGCGTTTCCAGCTCCTTTTCACTACTTAACAGTACCAGTCACACTCCCACAAGCCTTCACAGATGAAAGGTGAGACTTCACACAGCTTTGCCAGCGTTAACCCTGTTATTACCTTCATCAGTACAGCTACATGCAAATTACTTCGTATTACACCCTCATGCAGAGTTTTAATCGCATTGTCCTGACACATGGTTACAGCAGCAGTTTAGCTCCTGTCTGTCATCACCGGGAGGAAAACATTCCCATTTCAGGGTAGGCTCCCAAGAGCACCAGGAGTTCTGCTGCTACAGCAGTTTCCAGGCTTTTCACTGGCAGCTACTCAGAGGTGAATCCCTGGCTGGGCTCACGCTCACAGGATTCCCCACTTGGGGCCACCAGCCCTCCTGGGCTGCTTGCCCTTCTCCTTGTCCATGTTACCTTCTGGAGCAGAGGAGAGATGGGCCTGGAGCAGCCACCTACCGTCTCCTACAGACAATTTGATTTGGTGGGTGGGAAAGAGAAAGACATTCAAGATTTAAATAGATAAAAAAGAGAAAAACATGAAAGAAAGAAAGGTTAAGCAAGAAACAAAACATTTTGCAGATGGCCTAGGGCCAGCCCACTACTTCTCATTCAAATGCCGCAGATAAAGATGCTGAAGTCCATGAACGCCTCATTAGTACATAAATAAAACTCCTGCTCCCTCCTCTTCCACCCCAAACTCTTTCAATCTCTTTATTAAAAAAAAAAAAAAAAGAAATAAAAATTAGTTTGGGGTGGGATCTAAATGTAAAAAAAAACAAACCCAAAACGAACCAAACCAAAAAGAGACAAGGAAGTCTGTAGAAACTTACAAGAAAGATAAAGAGTAAGAATTTAGTTCTAGCACTGCCTTTTCCATACTTTCAGATTCACATGAATGTATTTACTATAAAATGTTTTCAAAGTGGCAAGTCTGTTTATTTGCCCTGCAACCAATGGATCACAGCACTTTAAACACCTTTTTGCACTGTTTAATATAAGTGTTGGACATCTTAACCCTCTGAAGAATATACTAAAACTCGGCGTTTGGGGTTTTTCCTTAAAGGCAAGTTTAAAAGTTCTAATGCTCATAATGCTTATGTTTTTAATTCCTTTAGCCACAATCAACCCTCACAAATCTTCCATTATTAACAGCAAACACAGCGCGAAAAGGCTGTAACCCTTTATTTACGGGTTAAAAACCAGAATCACTAATGAGTTGAGTCATCAGCCAAAGAAGCCTGTGCCACCAGGGCGATGCACACTCTGATGCACACTCCGGAACTTGTCACCTGAAAACGCTGATGGGATAGGACTGTTCCTGCTTGTTTGCTCCTTTATTTGAGCTCAGTGACAAGGAACAGGCCAGCAACAGCATCTCTTGGAGACACCGCTGTTATCCACGGGTGCTTACCTAGCTCGGTTTTGACATAGGTTGAATTAACACCTTATTATATTATTACTTGTTTTTCTTAGTTTTTCATAGGTAGACAACATCACAATTGCACAACACACTGGCTATTTCGTATCTAGCTGGGCTCATATTCTGCCTGTTCCCCTCTCATTAGTTACAGCAACAGTCACCCAGCCTTCTCTAGTGTTCTGCGAGATCAAATTATCGGTCATTATTTCCTCCTAATTGCAGAGGAAGAACCTCACACCGATAGCAAAACAAGCATCCCTGAAACACCCACATCCTTCCAGCACGGATTCCCAGTCTCACCTCCCTGTACAGTGCCTCCCTCACTTGCTTCAGTCAGCTCCTGGAAGAGTTAAACCGGAAATAATCTTTTTAATAAAAAAAAAAAAGAGTGCTGTGGAAAGGACTACCTGTGTGGTATCAAGCGTGGTACAGGCCGTATTGCCCAGGAGAGGACGGCGCAGAGAACATTTTAAAGCACCCTCAACTCAGACTGAGCAGGTATTAAACTTGCCGGGATTTTCTGTACATGTTCCAGTCTTTCAGAACAACAGATTATGGATTTAGTGGGGCATCTCTGCTGGCAAAACCAGGTACTTGGTGTCAGGTGTACTTGTTAAGGAAGCTAACTATTTTATGGCATCACCTTCATGTATTTTGTGCTGAAAACTAAGCAGAGCTGCTGTGCTACGCTTTCATCCAACTTCAGCTGACAAAACCGGTGTAGTTTTAAAAATCCGTTGTCAAAACTCCGACAGGAGGTGGTGTCCTCCCTGTCCCTTTTGGAAGCGTTGAAGCACAGCCACCTTCCCAGGGCAGGTTTAACACACACAGCCCTCAGCAACTCCCCAAACTCTCCCAGCCGAGGACGGGAATACCTACCCCCGAAAGCTCCCCATCACTTTGGGCTGTAAACAACATGGACACCATCTTCCTCTTGGAGTCGGAAACAAAGCCACCCCCCACCACCACCCACCAGAAGCAGCAGCAGAGGTATCACGGCTCGAGTCAACTTTAAGAACTTCATACCATTTTTTTTAAAAAAAAAAAAAAAAAAAAAAAAGAAAAAAAAAGGCTGGATTTAGAAGAGGTACCGGTTTACCCGGCGGGGAGCAGCCTCGCACACCACACACACACCCACCCCCCCAGGAGCGGGGCGAAAGGGGAACGTCCCGGGAGCCGTGAGACCCCTCTGACCCCTCTCCCGGCCCCGCAGCCCCCCTCCCTATCCCCCC
>JAOXJM010000023.1:13559741-13586049 GCA_026413425.1 Tringa solitaria | reverse complement strand
GCCGCCGCCGGTCCCTCCCTACGCGGTGGTTTGGCTTAACGGCTGGAAACACCCACTGCTCGACCGTGAGCAAAGCCCCCGCATCGCTGCTCCGGCGGGCGCGCTCCCCTTCCCCCCTCCCCCCAAACGTATAGACACTGCCTATACATCACCAGTAAAGTAAATACCTCTATTTTTCTATATAGAGGCTGCAAATAGCAGCGCTTTCTAACGTCACACGCCAAAACACGTGCCGATGGAGAACCCGAATTCTTCCGCAAAGCCCTGCTGAATTTTTAGGAGCATCAAGTTGGTAAGGGACAAAATAAGGGGTATGAGATCTTAACGTATGCCCCAAATACAGGTACAAGTTATTTCTAATGAGGATTAGAATATTAGAACAGTAACTTATAAGCCTGTAAAACAAACTTGGAAATGTTTAGATAAAAAAAATAAAAATAAATAACTCTTCAACTCTAGTTCTTCTTCTAAGAGCGGTTTCAGACGCCTCCACGCGCGTGCTACCTCTATTTTGCTAGTTCCTGCCTCTTGCAGCTCGATCCGCAGAAGTCTCCCTCGGCACAACTCCTCATTTTTACAGCTTCCACACAAATCCACGACCCCATCCCTGCTAAGGAAATGAAGCTTCAAGGGGTGCACCTATTTATTTATTATTTCCCCCCCTCCCTCCCCCCCCAGTTTTTGTCCAGGCTGTGTGACTCATATGCGGCAGGGGGAGGCTGTCGGTGCCATCTGGCCACGCGCTTTATGTCACAGCCCCCCCCTCCAAGAGAGGAGATGACACTTGCCAGGTCTGCAGGTAAAGCGGGGTCAAAACCGCCTGCGCCGTACCTCAGCGGCACCCATTTCCTTCCCTACGGATTTCTTTACTTTCCCTATGGCATTTGCAGCAATTCAGGCATGATTTCACTAGGCAAGCATGCGGTGAATTCCCCCACAACAGGTTATTAATTACAGGAAGAATTTTTTGGGTTGATGAGCATGCAGGAGATGGTTCCCACCCACACAGCATGAAGGTTTCTGACCGCAGGTTCAATCTCCAGAGGGTCAACAGTTGGAGGCAACTATGTCACCCACAGGGGACTTGGCAAGGGACAACGGTTCTCTGTCCTGCACATGCAGAGCCATCCCTAAAAGGAAGAGGAGAAGAGATCTGTGGGATCTGGAGCCACCGGCAGGGACAGCTGAAGCTCTGTGCCTCCTCCCTGCTTCCCACTGCTCTTGGTGGCCTGTCCAGAGCACGCTGCGGTTGACTAAGGCCACATGCAGTTCCCTAGAAACAGTCACAGCAAGGGTCCAGGGGAAGTTAATACTCATGGAATTGCTTGAAAAGCATCCAAGAAAAGGGGGGGAAAAAAAATAAATCACCAAATAAAAATGTAGCTGAATCATTCCTCTTCTCTCCAGGAGAGATCTGCTTGGTCTGAAACCACAGCAACTTGCAGTAGCAGAAAGATATTACAGGCAAGAGCGGTAACGACAGTCAGCAGAAATCAACAGCATCCTCTCTTCCTGCCGTTAGTCTTGTCACACAACAGGGGGGAAGGGGTCTGGGAACACACTGCTGCGTTTCGCACCTTCAGCACTCTACTTAAAACTGCAGTTCACTCATTCAGGGCTGTATCTAAGCTATTTTAACAGTAAATTCTCATCCTCTTCTCTATTAGCCTGGCTAAAACTGCCTTCAGATCAGTCAAGTTTTCTCTGACGCAATTAGAAGGATTATCAGGCAACAGACATAAGGCAACACCTCTTTTGCAATACCTTCTAAATAATTTTAAAAAAAAAAAAATCTGTACCTGCCAGTCCTTTATATTTTAATAACCCTTTTTAATTCTTCAATAAAAAGATGATGAACCTGATTCTTAAACTGTTTCTAAGACAGTAATTTCAGAGAGAGTTTGCCAGAAATCAACACAAGAGGAGCAGGAAGCCAACTGGGTTAGATTTGCTGTCCACTGCCACCTACTGTTAAAACTCCAAGTCTGAGCTCTAGTTTCTGAGGGATAAGGCTTAAGAGCACAGAAAGAAAGGAAAACTTCGGAGCTGAAATTCCTGGGGAGGAAAAAAAAAATAATAATAAAAAAAAGGAGGGAACATGCCGAGAGAATTGCTCACTTTAACTCAGCGGGCTGGGACACAGCAGCTTCGCAAGTCTGGATTCTTTCCAACAACTTTGAACTTCTGGTACTTAATTTATACAGCTGGGATTCATCACAAGATAAGGCTTTTGCAGACAGCAACTCAAAGCAAAGGCCTCAACTAGGCAGTAATGTCAAATTGCCTCACAAAGAAGAGAAGTAGCTACAGAAAAGCAATGGGTTTATATTTTCAGCACCTTCATATAGTTCCATTAATCCACCTGCTGTCCTCCAGTGGTTGGTAGCTTCATTTTCACTTCTTAATGTTGTGTTTTTACTATTCAATTAGTTTCAAAAACATCAGATAACAGACCTTGCTGTGGGAACAGTTTGGGGGAAAACATGCAGCAAGGACTGAGCCTACCTCCCAGATGGAAAAGAAATCCTTCACTAGTTCCAAACTCTGCAGCTGAGATTCATTAAATCCTTAAAGGAATCTGCTAACCACATCAGCTGGGACGTCCCACGTTAGCCCAGTGGCTGCTTCCAAAGCAAAAGCATTTGCTCTATGCAACATTCAAAAGACTCCACCAAGAAGCACTTAGCAGATGTACATTTTAAATTGAGACACAGCAGCTTGCTACAACTTCTGTCGAGTACAATCCTTTAAGTGTAAAGGTTTTCTTGAGAAGTGATATAATAGATACACCTTCCTGGTGAAAAGCTAATTCTCTTTCTAAAACATCTGTGTCTGGCAACTGAAAGGACTCTCTTCAGCTGTAACCCCCTCCAGGGAGTTTATCACATCGGCGCATGCTTAACGAAGAACATCATCAGGCCCCTGCTTGAATGGTCTGTGTTTTGTTGAAAGGTGTGTTTTGCTGCCAGATGAAGTCCATTTTGGTTGTGACCTCTATGCCCTTATTCACACACAGCTGATACTGATTTAAAATCTAATTCTGTCACATTCCTGTGCCACAGCTCAAACAAAAAATAAATTTTCCCAACACGAGGAACAGCTGAATTACATTTACGCTACTCAGAAGCACAAGAACCAGTCTCTTGCTTTCTGAATGCACGTAGTTCTGCTCAAAGTGAATACAAACTTTGTTGGTCACTGTTTATATGAACTGGTAATGCACGTAAGCAACTACAGGAGACAACAAAGGGTCAGACTCAGTTAACTAAAATATATTTCTTGCTTAACTTGCATCCTCTCTGTAAACTAATCTCATTATCTAAGTTGTGAGAGTCACACATGCGCCCAACGTGCAAAGCACATACTCAATCCCATCACTCAGTAAACTAACAATTACCCAGCAGCAGCAGCACCCAGGATCCAGCAGCACTCAGAAACTACCTCAGAAATCTGCATCAAGTTTGCTGCAACCTATTCAGTTTGTAAACTGATAATTATCAAGGGATAATCCATTTCAAAGGATGATTCACTAAAAGTGGACAGTGACATTAATACCACTGTATGCAAGCATCACTCACAGTAAACAAATGTCTTCTATTTATTCCAGATCAACCAGGAATTATTTCAGTAAACTAAAGCTCCTCCAACTTCTCAAGTCACTTCCTAGAAGAAAATTCTAATTTCCTCACTCAAAAAAATTAATTCCCGTGTAATTTAAATTCAGATTTTATTTTTTTTCCACAGGTAATTTAACAACCAGGCAGCTAAAGCAAGCCTGCACAATGCCTTAAAGAGGGGAGAAATAAACTTCCTTTTCCATTAGTCCTAGCTAAATGTAGGCTGGGACAAATCAGTGGTTTGTATGCATCAGACACAGCTGCCATTCCTCTCAATAACTAAATTACATTCACTAGAGTGTCTGTGGATTCCTGTCAATTTATATCAGCACAGACTCTGATAGATGCAAAATGTCTGTTTAAGGCAAATACAGCAATGTGAGAAAGCTGTGTCTGCTGCAGCCGCTCACCCAGCCCCACCAAGGAGTTGGGAAAATCAAACTCTGCTTTAGATAACCCTGGCAGACAGAGGTACATGCTCTACAAGTGACAACGGACACTTTTTTTCTTATACATCAACATTATTGGTACAGTTTTTCATGTCAGTGGTGTTTTCCTCAGCTGGACTGATGAGACACAGGGAGACATTATTGGTATCTTCACCAAGTTCTCTTTAGCATAGTGTAAATAAATGGTAATATACTAAAATCAAAAGAATTCCTTAGAACTTATATCAAGGTAACCAGCAGTAAAACTGAGGCTTTCCCTATAGCAGAAACTGATTCTCTGTCCTAGGATTTGCAAGCATCCTACAAGAAAATAATACAGAGAATTAGCAGTCATGTCATCTAATTAAAACCACCTTTTTGTTGTAAAAGCTTTTTCCCTTTTCACTTCTGAGCACAGCTGTGGGAGAACATGTAACCTGACCAAGATAACATGCCCTCCAGTACTCAATCCCACAGTCTTCCTCCAGGGAAGGTATTTCGACTCCAAGAAAATAGAAAGGTTATTTTTCTGAACCCTTAAGCTTTTTATCCCCTAAGTACCTCAGTTTACCTCATAAATATATTACATGTCCACAAAGCCTTACTTTCTCGTGAAATTGAAAATACTTTTAGTTAAGTTTTGGGGTTTTTTTTATTTTAAGCAGAAAATTATATTTAATGAAAGCTTGACTCTGCAAGATACCTAGCCTGCAAAAGCTACTTAGGAGTCATCTGGTCCCAATACTTTTACCTGAGAAACATCAACAGAGGTTTTATTTTCTTTCATTGTGTCTTCTACCTGTTCTCCTTTCGCCACTTCCTCTCATTTCCCAGGGAGCATCACACTTTTCTGCCTCTCAAATTCAGCTTACAACTACTATCAGATACCTCGTGTACAGTATTACATATAAATTCTGAGATAAATGTAGGCTTTAGAGGTGGTTTCTCAACCAGCTTTTTATGCAATATGTAGCACTACTGGGCCCAAAACTGGTTAAACTATGAAAGGTCCATTTAAATATTTATATTGATTTAATTACACTGGCGTTACATTCTTATCTGAAGCTATGACTCCACACAACAATAAATAGTAAGCTACCTATTAACGGATGAAAAGTCTCAGCAGCTAAACATGAATCTGTGCAAATATACACTCCTGTCTACACTTGTTAAGAACATTTTAAAAGGAAATTTCAGTATGGCTTTCCAGCAGTCTGAATGAAAATATGCCCCTGTGAATATACCAGACTTCTTTCAAATTTAGCATCTCTTAAAAAATACCCTTAATATCCATAAAGTGAGCAAAATGCTGCTGCCCCAAAGAAGAAAACGTGCCATGTGGAAAGGCATTTCCTATTTTTCTATTGATTACGCTAACTTAATAAAACAAATCTGTTCTCCTCCCACCCAACTTCTGCTCTTATCCTGTTTTTGAGCACACTACTCCTCTCTGCTCTTATATTCCACGTTAACACAGCAGTTCTTGACCTAATTACACACCTCCCTCCAGTTCCTGCTGCTAGATTTCTTTCCCCCATCCCTGTCTTCCCAGATGTCTGCTTGTTAGCTCCTGCTTCTCACTCTCTTTCTTTCCCTTCCCTGAGTTTCTTTTTCGTTCTCACATTTGATATTTACAACTTTCCCTGTATTTGAGCCAGGCTCCTTCTCCTTTATCACACCTCTTGGCGTTGCTCGTCCCCAGATAAAGCCCAAACGAAATATTCTATGCACTTCCAGTAAAATTTCACGGTCCGTGATGTCCTCAACAGACTACGCTCAAATCAGTTGGGAGCACGATATACAAACAGCCTTATAACAACATAGTAAGCTGAGAGGTTGAATCTGTTCAGTATAGATACATCTCAGAATTTCACTGAAAAATTTTAAGACAAGTAATGAGATTTTACATAGACTTATGACATAAAAAATTTTTGCAGATTACTACCAAGAAAGCAAACCAGATACCCTCGTCCCAAGCAGCCTTCCCTTTAAACCCTACAGTCCTAGTCCAAACTACAGAGGCATCAAAATCCCCTAACGTCTTTCTTGTGAGTCATTGAGACGTTTCCAAAAAACTTCATTCCGACTACACTTATCATTCTAACATGGTGTAATCAAAACTAAGTCTATTTCAATATTTTTTATATCTTACAAGCATTGAGTAGTAACCCAAATAAGGCAAACAAGGCACATATCCTGCATCAGCTGTAAATACTGACTACAGTGCTTGCCTGTTACTTGACATGCAATAGACTCTGCATAATTTTCTATCATTCCTTTCAGGAACTATTATCAGGTTGTCTGGCTTCACACCATCCTACAGTAAATGAAAAGTTGAGCCACCAGAGAGCCTGTGATGGGGATTTTGTGAAAGCACGTGCAGTTTGCGCTTTTGCAAATCGATGCAAAGCGATGCACACTCAGACAAAAGACACAAGATTCGTTGGGGAAGGATGTGAATCAGAACCTGGAAGGCAGCAGAATTGGCTTTCTTACTAGAGCAGATTTACTGACTATAAATCTATTCATATAGTTGTAGTTAATAACATAAAACATATTGAGAATATCATTACTGTATTCTACTTAGTTATATAATGAATATATAGAACATACAGCTTATATTTATTAAACATAAGGCTGTATCTTAAAAACTCAAATTGTTCAAATTATACAACAAAACAATAAAGTATTATTGAAACTATCTTAAATTATATATGCTTAGGTAGCATGAAAAAAACACTTGCTTTTGAAACATTAATGGACTGCCAGCCCAAACTTCACGTGCCAAGTCACAAGTTTATAAAGAATTCTCTGGAGTATGTTTTAAACTGCTGACTGTGCATGTGAAAGGAGATCAGATCCTAAAATTATGCACAAGAATGAAACCCTTGTTCCAAGACAGCCAGATCATTTTACAGCGGCATTGATGAGTTGAGGGGCAGGGGGAGCAAAACACTTCCAAATCCGTGCAAGGCACACAGTGTTCTGCTCCCAAAAAGGAAATATTAATTTCAGTGCACATTTTTGGAGTGCCATTAGGATGACACACATAAAGGTTTACCCTTGTATCTGTCCTGCTCCCAATTCTTTTCCAGTTGCATTTTTTTTAAGAAAGAGGTTCCAGGTGAGTTTTCAAGGAAAGGGGGAGCTGCACATGAAAGAAATGGGTTAAGATAAACCTTCAAAGACAAGAAGCATGGCTGAAAAAAAATATGTATTAAAGCTAATGCTTTAGTCCTGTAATATTTTAAGCTGTGCTACCCTGGTGTGGGTACTGCGATGCATGGCCCCATTCTCTCCAAATATTTTATGGCTTTTTCCCATATGCTTTGCTACCATCACTTCTGGTATGCACCTACTAATTTTCTCTGGCAATTGTCTTCAGCAGCACCAGTTCCCCAGTTGAGCACACGCACTCAGTGCTACTGATGTAAAAAAAGCAAGCAGCAGCAGCTGAAGGCAGAGAGGAGACTGGTACCATGCTTTTCAATGGCTACGTCAGGATCCATCAGGCTAAAATAATTGTGAAACTATGGTGTAAGTGTCCATGACCACGCTGAGAAGCACCAGGGAATGTTCTAGAAACAGCCCTTGATTCCATCCCTTTCCTGCCCCCAGCTATTACATCCAAGAAACATCCCTAATATACAGGATTAGAGGCAAATAAAGGACCAGAGGTGGACTTTTTTGGCCTCCTCAGCAACGTCAGCTCATCCTGGCTCCGCTGCATGTCATGGCCCAGAAGAAGCAGGCCCAGGCTGGACACAAAAGTGGGGTGCTCATCTGTCTATATGTAGAAAAACCAAGATTAAATTTGAACTGCTGTACTCCTGAGCAACAGCAGTGGCGAAGTTCATGGAGATCTTTCTCACACAGTTTCCTCAGAAGGGGACATAGAGAGGGAGGTGCTGACCTTTCTTGTCTGGTGTCCAGCCACAGGACTGAGGGGATGGCGTCAAGCTGCCTCAGGGGAAGTGCAGGTTGGGCATTAGTGAAAAGCTCCTCACAGAGAAGGTGATCCAGCGCAGGAATGGGCTCCTCAGGGAAGGGGTCACACCCCAAGCCAGTCACGTGCTCCAGAAGTATTTGGAATTTGGATGCATACATACAATTTAACTTCTAGGTTGCCCTGTGTGGCAAGCCAGGAGCAGGTCTGGATGATCCTTGTGGGTCCCTTCCAGCTCAGGATGGCCTACATCCCTGTGAGCTTCTGCAGCCTCCTTGACTGCCTCACTCCTGCGTCCCTTCTTCCCCAGAGCGGAACGTAGAAGTCCTGTAGCTTTGCAATAAAACCAGCCGTGTGGGGCCAGACTGCTGGCGTAGGGAGCTGAGAGGCTCATCTCCCACCACAACCAGCGGCGGTTGCTCACGTACCTCGTGTGAGACACACACCAGGCCCAGGCATCCATATTGCCCCATACCTCCCAACACCTTTGTGCTTCTATCCTCCGCCGCCGGCCAGCCCCGCGCCTTCATAACGCACGGTGGGGCAGATTGATTTAAATCTTGGTTTTAAAGATTGGCTTGGTTTAAATCTGCCCCTGGCGGGGTGCCCAGCCCTTGTGGGGGCCCACTTCCAGCAGCCCTCACCACAGCTCGGGGCCCCCAAGAGCCGCCCCCCCACCTTGGCCGCGCTGTGCCACCCCCTAGCGGCCGGGAGGGGCGGGGCGCCCCGTCCCTTATCAGCGGGGGCGGAAGTGTCGTCATAGGAAGGTTCGCTCCCCCCTCCCCTCAGTGGAGGAAGGACGGCTTCCAAGATGGCAGCGCCGGAGGAGCGGGTCCTGTCGGAGGGGGAAGGCGGCGCCCTGGGCTCGGCGCGGCTCTCCCCGCCCCCGGTCTCGGAGTCTCCCGAGGCTCTGGCGCCCTTGGAGCCGCCGCCTCAGAGCAACACGCTCATCGGGTTGCCCATCGTGGCGATCGAGAGCATCCTCAGCTTCCTGTCCTACGATGAGATCAGCCAGCTCCGCCTGGTAGGGGCTGGGGAGGGGAGAACGGGCGGGCGAGCGAGGAGCCCTGCTGGGACCGGGACCCGCCGGGGGAAGCCCGCCCGCCCGGCCGGCCGGGCCCCGGGGCGGGAGCGACGGTGGGAGGAGGTGGGGAGGTGCCGGCGGTGCCCTCGCCGGGGAGGGGGCGGGATGGGGTGGGATGGGGCTGGCTCCCGTCTCCCCAACCGCCCCCGAGCCTCGGGGACGGGCATGTCGGTGTGCGCCTCCGTATGCGCGTTCCTAAAGGTCTTCTGCCGTCTCTTGCTTCTTTCATTCCCTTCGCCCTCTATGAGAAATCACCGGGCTGCTGAAGGCTTATTTCTCCTAATGACTGTTCTCCTTGGGGGAGCAGTCCATTGTGTCTCACGTGTGTATTTATTTTACTTATGGCCTGTAAGCCTACAAGTGTAGGAAACGGTGAGCCTGCTGCTCCAAGGACCCTGCTCAATCTAGAAATAAACCTGGGGCGAAAAAGAAAACGTAAGAAGGCGGCCCTTGCCTGCCTGCAAGGCTGCCTGCTTCTCCCAGTCATAGTAGGTCTAATAAAAGATATTACCTCTACCTCCAAACTTTATAAAACGCAGCTGCCAGTGAGGAGATCAGCATAAGAGCCTGCATAAGAGCCTGATGTACACTATGACATAATAAGCTGCTGTCTTACTGAATTTCTTATGAGGTCATAAATGGAATAATAGTGAGGGAATTAATGCATAGCTTATGTAACCCTCAGTAAACTTGCATGTACTGTACTGTTTCTATTTTAAGAACTTTATTAGCCTAAATGGGATAATATTGCAAGCATCTTTCTGCAGAAAATTGGGCTGCATGTGTCCTGGATCAGCAGCGCAAAGCGTGGTACCCTGACTTGTAACTTTAAACTGAAAGCTCTTCAAGCAGAAAATCTGTTCTTTCGTACTGCACTGAGTACACCAGTACCTAAATATTTCTAGCAGGCTGTCAATCTGCTAAAGATGTCTCCTGCTTCTGTGAAGAAGATGTAGTACTGCCTTTTTCTTTGGGTTGCAGCCTCTGCTTTTGAGTACTTAGAGTCTGAAGGAAGGGAGGAGAAGCACATACGCTGCTTGGGCATGCTTGGTGTGCGTGGTCTGTACCACAATGCCAGACACAGCCCTTGGCTGCGACCTTCCTGTCACCTTTTATAAATGGTGATACCTGTGGGAGCTATCACTGGGCAATAGAAGGTTTCTTTCTTTCTGCAGGGTGAAGTCAATGTTTGTAAGCAGTGGCTTATCAGCAGTGGGAGTTGGAAGTAGGAAAGATGGTGGAGTAAGGACTAGACCAGCTGCTTAACTGTCCATGCTACTTAGAAGTGTTAAATTTTGCTTCTTACATAGCACCTACAAGTTCATTCTTCTGAAAGAAGACTCCCCCTTTCAGAATTTCCAGAAATATTCATAACCAGGCTGGATAAATACCAACTTTGGCACACACATGAAACAATACTAGGTGTAAAATTAAGGAAACTACTCAGTTTGTCTTTCCCTACTTTTAATTTTTGAGTCAGTGACAGCTGAGAAGAATCTCCATCAAATTCCTTTAAGCACATCAGAAGGTGTTCTGTGCGTTCCTCTGAGAAGAAAGTTCACTTGGTTTTGTTAAACAGCACTAATGTAAAGAACCGAAGCCTGCTTGGTTCTGACCTGGTCAGAAGCGTAGCTCATAACCACATAAACTTGATGAGCCAGATCTTTTGGATGGCCAATCAGAACTAAAAGTCTTCTTTTGGAGATTCACTGAAGGCTCTAAACAGAAGGGAAGAGACTGGATGTGTTCCATAACTCCAGATGCTGTTGATGGAGAATTAAGGTAGCCTTTTAAAATAGCAATGCCTAGTCATAAATTCAGAGTGAAATTTCATCAGTTTCAGGTTTTTAAAGGCTACAAGTGGCCTTGGGAGACATTTGTATGTTTCTGCTCTAAGATCTGTCTAGCACAAACAGGAAGTTTTTCTTTCTGAGAACTGACTTGAGCTGCCTATCAAAGATGAACGGGTGTATCTTATGATGAGTAGTATTCTACTAAAGATGCATTGCAGGACCACATTAATTGAATTACAGGGATTAAATGCATATTAAAGTGCCCAAAAGCAGCCTCATTAACCCCTTAGAATGTGGCATTCTATCAGATAAAGTATCTTGAGGAAGGTGAGAACGTATGATCCAGGACATCAATTAACCTAAACAAAGTGTGATCATACATGTGTAGACACAAAATGTGGATTCAGTAAACCGATCACTTTGCTTCTCTGGATCCCAGCATTGAAGTAAATACCCTAATGTCTTTTTCTGGAATGCCATAGCTCACTGATCCAAGAGAAGCAAATGAAAATCTTTGAGTGGAACTGGTGTTGGAGCTAGAGTACGTGCAAGAAGACAGACTAGGGGGTTGGAAGGGTGGGAGGATGTAGAGCATCAGCAAGTTTTCAGATTAAAATAGAGATAGGAACCTGTATTGTTTATATAGAGCATAATTTAAGTCTTTTTCTGTCACCAAAGGATGAGGTAAAGAATGTTTCCTGCTTATGATGGTTGCCATCAGGCAAGGGAGGACTGGGGGCCCCTCATTGTGCAAAGAAGTCCTTGTTTTCCTGACCATAATGCTTTCTGCTATTCCTGGTGTTACTGCATTTAAAAGCATAAATGAAGCACCTACTGGTTAAGCAGTGAAGTAGATCTAAAGTAATGGAGGCAAAACAATAGGTATTCAGAATGCAATTGTGTCTGAAATTATGCCTTAGTGCAGATCTTGGGTTCTTATAGTGAATGACAGGAAAAGCAGCAGCATTTTGCTTTCAACCCTTTTGAGTATTTACTTCATCTATTTCCTCTGATATGTCATCATAAGAGAAACACAGAAAACTCAAAGATCATTATGTCTGAAGCTGCAACATTCTGGACAAGCTGCAGCTGGGTATGCATGCTGATCTGGAAGCTGCTTTATCTTCTAGCTTTTGAAGACTTCTTTTACTGTGATTTTTTTTTTTTTGATGACTTACAGCAGCTCTGGAATCCTTACCTGAGCAGGATAATAATTAAATTCTTTTTGCTCATCTAAGTGAAAGAATGCACTTCCCAATGTCTAAGCTTGGAAATGCACTTCATTCAGACTGTTACTACAGCAAGTGCGATTGAAAAACAGTCCATAGCCTCCTTCCATGAACAATCTGAGGAGAGGGTTATCTTCGATTCCGACACACATCAGAAGTGTCTTTGATTCTGCAGCAAACTCATGCTTGTTTTCTGCACAGCACAAAGAAGGACTGAGAGCCTTTGGACAGCACGGATTTAATCTTCCCACAATTTCAGTAAATCTGTATTTACAGGCATTTCTATTTTAAAGCTTCTTGCTGAAGTCATCAACATTTTGTCACTTATTTATTCTTTACCCTAGAAAGGCATTATGAAACATGGTGTCTGCACAGCCTCTAAGGAAAAGAACATGTATTGAATCTAAATAGATAGATAGAGAGAGAGAGAGAAAAAAATATCCTATCTTTGATACTGGTTATCTGTTTGTGCAGCTTGGCAGAAGTAAGACATGCTTGAGGAAAGGGAAGCTGTTAGTAGTCATCTAAGTAGATTGTGTCAGTTCAGTCTGTTTACAAATGAAGTGGAAAATTAGTTCCTTCATAGAAGCTGTAACGGTATATAAGTCAGGATGCCAAGAAGCTCCCACCTTTTCATACTTGGAATAACTTTCTGACACTGGAATTTGAACACAGTGTCTGGTTGGATGTGACATTTGACAAAACTCTTTCAGCTTTATGGCTAGAATTAGAAAATATTCACAAAAATTTGCAAATACAAATATGAGCAAATTTAATTTTTTGCTTTCTTTGAATAGAAAGAATATTGAAGTCCATTGAGTAGCTTGTATCAAACTGTCTTGGAGTAATATGAACACTTAAAAGTGTAATAATGCTACTTTACATAAGACTGCTGACTGTGCAGTCTAAAAGAAGTATATTGTTCCTATAATTTTAGGTGCTGGATGGTTTAAATGGTGACAGCAGGAGCCAGCTGAGAATTAAGAGGTGTTTGGTAAAATAAATTGCAGACAAACACTTCTGATTTCTGGTGGTACCTGTTATCTGTTTGGTGTTTGGGTTGCAGGCCGATTATTGGAATAAATATGGGTGATGTCTGGAAATGAAAGGAAATAATTCTTTGTGCTGTGTAGTGTAAGCAAATGAGTAAGACTAAAAAAAATCCCGTGTTTAAGAAATGCAGTGTTACCTATTGCAACCTGCTCTCTTGTATGTGGGAAAGATCCTCGGTGCCAGTAGGGGTCAGTGTACACATGCTTAAGATTGCTCTTTCTGTGCTTCCTCTGAAATTGCAGCTAATGATGTATCTAGGGTTGGCTTTCTCTTGTGCTGAATAATTGCAGAACTAACACTGCCCTTGGGCAGGTACCAGGGCCTAGTTCAGGGGTTTGGTAGCATTAGAACTACAAGTCTTGTACTCAAAAAAGGCATCAGATTTAGGCATCATTAGTACAGCTAATGTCTTAGAAAAAACATGACAATTTCCTCCTTCCTGTAGTTGAAGGGCCAGTGTTACCTTTTTATACGCTGGAAATAATTTCGCTGATCCAGTGAACGTGGAGAGTGAGGCTGTACCTCTGTTATAATATTCATCCTTCTCCTTCGACTGTTCACAAGGAAGTCCTAATATGAAAGAGCACTGACAGCTCGATGGCAGTTGCTTAATGGTCTGTTAATACAAACTTGTTTAAAAATGGTCAGTTCTTACAGAATTTAAACTAGCCCGAACCAGAGGAAGACTCGTAGAAGGTAGAACTTCTTGAAGTAGTGCCTCCCATGCAAACAGAAAATAATTGCAGGCTTTTCTAGATGTGAGAATCTTCTTCTTCAAGTTACAAATTTACATAGACTTCAAAAGTTATGAGATGAATAATGTATTTAAAAAAAAAAGCAAAGCTAATTAATTGGAAAGTGGGGTCATAGTGGGAGTTGTGCACTTAAACTACAAAAAAACTCAAACCCCAAAAGAATTTCAAAGGGCAGTTGGTTCACTAAGCTCTTGCATCCTCAGAACTGAATTGCAATTGCTTTAAACTTTTGTACGAGTCGGCTTTGTCTTATAACTAGTTACTTGAGAAGGTTTCAATTTACCAGTTTGTTCTATCTTCTGCAGCTATTAATGACCTTTTTCCCTAAAACTGTGGAAAAAATTGAAGCTATTGGTATCAAATAAAGGAATCTGTTAAACAGAAGACTTTTTTTATATATATATGTATATAAAGGATTTCATGAGCACTGTATTGCGTAAGTTTTTAAATTTAACTGTGGCTGTCTTCACAAACATAAGCCTTAAATGCTGAAAGATTTCTTTTTTTTTTAAGACTATAAAATATGAACTTGATCTACCAGAATCACTGTGGAGACCAAGTTAAAAGCCAGGCACAGGCATTTGCAACTTACAATTTCCTCTGATTTTAATTGATCTGGTTATATATGGGTGGCATTCAGCTTAGTGTCTCCTGTCAGGCAGTATCAGGAGATGAATTTGTGAGGTGTGTAGAATTCGTAGCTGCTGCTTTTTGGAGTATTGTGATCATTGTTAGAGATGGTGATGCCTTAAACTCAACTGCGGTTTCTGCTTCTTGAAATGGAGCAAAATCTGATAAGAATCTCTTACTACCCAGCAAGTATGGATAATAGTGAGAGTGACTTGTGGCCTTAACTGAGCCTTAAGTTTTTCTTTTTACTTAAATACAGGTTTGTAAGCGAATGGACTTGGTTTGCCAGCGAATGTTAAATCAGGGATTTTTGAAAGTGGAAAGATACCACAACTTGTGTCAAAAGCAAGTTAAAGCTCAGCTTCCAAGGTATGTACCAGTTACATCTGTAGTTAAACTTCAATGTGCTAGATTCTTCTAGGCAGAATATTGAAAAGGAATTTCTTGCTGGCTAATTCCGCTTATATATCTTCAAAACTTGAGTCATGTTTGGTTTTCTTTCTTTTTTTTTTTTTTTCCCCCTAAAGCACCATGAACTTAAGCTCTAGTTACAAGATAATGGTGTGGATGAAAGTAAGTTGTCTTATACTAGGAACCAGAATATGGGAGAGTCTCTGGTATTTTAAATACAGAAAAGAAGAGTGGGTCCTGTATTACTCAACTCTTCTGGCAAATGAAGCAAAGACTCCTAGGAATGAATAAATGCCATTCCTTTTCGAGACTGCTTGCCTTCACTGATGATTTTTCTATGAGACTGTTTTAAAAAAAAAAAAGGCAAGGTTTTTCAGGGCCAGGGATTAAACAGGGGAAAGGGGGGGGGGGTTGACACGTGAGTGTTACTGGAAGCTAGTTTCTTGACTGCTTAGCAGCAACTAAAAACATTAGTGTGATATCAACAGTATTTCCCATCCCAAAACCAAAACATAGCACTATGCCTGCTGCTAGTAAAAAAGTTAATTATCCCAACTGAAACCACGACACACTAATAATATATTAAATTTATGACAATTACATGGAAGTACTAACTGTAGGTATATGGGGAGAATAAAAATAGTCACAGACTTGGTGTCTACTGCTAGTGAGTACTGAAAGCTTGTTTTTAAATAGTCCTAAATTACTTACAAAGTTTATGGATCACATAAGATGTAGTAATTATTTACAGAACAAACTTTGTTTAAGAAAGTGTAGTATGCTATTACCGTAGCATTAATCTGGTTCTCAATCTATGTCAGTTTTTTTCCATAAAGATGAAACTAATGTTAGTGGTTACATTTTCAAACCTCAGGGAGTTTTTGAGGGTGAAATTACCTTGAGCGATTGTTCCAGTTTCATTTTGTTGACTCATTGTTAAATCAGTGTCACTTAATGGTCTGTCTTCTAGACGGGAGTCAGAAAGAAGAAACCATTCATTAGCTCGTCACGCAGACATCCTTGCTGCTGTAGAAACGAGACTCTCACTCTTAAATATGACTTTCATGAAGTATGTGGATTCCAATCTCTGCTGCTTCATACCTGGAAAGGTAAAACGTAGACTAAGTTATGTGAATGTATGTTATGTCTGTGTTTTTTAAAAAAAAATAAAATTGCGTAACTTAACCTGGATCAGCTGGGACAAATGTATATATTTATATAATACATACTGAAACTATGTTTCAGATACTTGCAAACAAACACACAAGCCAATATTTTGCTATAACAGGCAGTGTGAAATGAATGAACCAGAATATATCTAAATATTAATTATTTTAAACTTCATTTCCATTTTCTCTTAGATTCTCTCTCTTAATTCCAACGTTTGACTTGTGGCATATACATCCTTTACAATCTTTTAGAAAAAACACATGATGTGTAGAGTTTAACTGTGAATTTTAATTGTTGGAAACAGCTGGAGGCCAGGTCATCAGAAGATGTAGTAGCTTAGACTACGTATAGCACTAAGCACTCAATCAGGAAGATTTTAGGCACCTTTCTTAAGTGTTTGAGTACTTCACATTAATTGAATTAAGATACTTAGTACGTGGAAGCACTGTTCAGTGTTACAGTGGATGGCATATTTTTGTACAGTAGGTGGAATTAATTTTAAATGTAGATCAAAGTCATGATGTGAGGAAGAGTGGTACAGCTCAGGGTTGAAACCAGGTGTGGGAACATTAGGCTAATGCTCTATTCATTCATCTTTCCATGTGAGGAGGTTGGTGTTAATTTTTTATGGGCAGAGACCTGAGTCGCACTGGAATGGATGGAAAAGTCAGCTGTTGGGTTCAGGTGAAGCATGGCAGGCAGTTTTACATCCAGCACAGTAGGATAGGCTGGTGGGGTGAAATGTGTTTTTTATCTTGAAGAGGTAACTTGATTGCTTGTTGACTCGGTATTTAATTTTAAATTAAATCATTATAGTTTGGTATATTTATGCTTATTTGACTTTATTTTTTTATATATACTATGTATTTTAAGAAATGTAATATAAAGTCAAACTGAAGTTCTTGATGCTCACGTAATAAATGGAATACTTGAAAGAAATGTTACCTTCCTTTTTGAAACAGTAGACTGAAAGGCAATATGCAGCCCAGAAGTGGAGTGTGCAGGAGTTGGGCAAGTGAGCTTGCCAGCCATTTTTTGTGGCCACTAAGTCACAATAACTTTGTATTGTGGTGGAACGGCTAAGAAGGTTTTTTTTCTAAATTATTTACTTGCTCTATGAGCTTGTTAGTGCTGCTGCTCTTTCAGCAGTTACCAGCTCACCAGAAAATCCTGTTTTGGTCAAGCAGATTGAAGGCTCAGTGTTCACTTGAGCCTGTGGTTTCCCCCACACCTGCCCTGCTCCCCGCAGGAAACTTCCTTTGAATGAAGCTGCCACAGAATTGTCACAAAGTGAATTTGTGTTAGAATATATGAATCCTGATTTGAGGTTCAGCAAACCATGTGAGGTTTCCTGGTGATAGCAGAGCGCTGCGAGATTTTGTGTGGAAGGTGGCAGGAGAAAGTGGTGGTGTTTTTTGGGGGGGGGGGATGTTGTTGCTAACAGGATGTAATGTGGGTACAATTAGAGAAGTCTTTCGTAAGCTTGTTGCATGATAAGACACTTCAGTCTTGTTTAGCATTTGCAGCTTTTTAGCTGAGCTTCCTTTATTAAAACAGAAGATTGCAGCTGTATTGTGGTACCTATGATTCTAAGTGCTTGAGGTCTGTGTCCTTCAGGAGATTCTTCAGCCCTTCTTAACCCTGGGCATTTTACCCATGTTGGTAGTGAGAGCCCGATGCTCCTGCCCTGCCTCAGACTGTAATTCATAGACGAGCAGGACAACTTTCATCTCTCCTCACCAAAGAGCCTGTTTCTCAAACCTGTTAAGAGAGCACTTGTGTTCTCTGTCAGTAGTGGGTTGACGATTTAGAAATGAATACACTCTGGACTTAATCTGAATTTGCAGTATTTTGGGTGTAAATATTTACAGCTCTTCAGGCTGATGTAACAATTCTTGCTGTTCCATTCATGTGTTTCAGATGTGTAGCACCTGGTTGGGGGAGTGACTACTCTGCAGTGTGGCTTTAGTGTATTTTGCTTCAGGTTCTCCAAAAAGAAATGATTATGCTCTGCTGAGTATATAGCTTAGAGCTTAGTATGGATGTAGTAAAACAAAATTTCACACAATGAGCATTATTTCACGAGTTTGAAGAGGGCTGCTGTGACAGATCAGAGAAGCTCTTCACTTGATCTATCACAAACAGCACTGTGTTTCACAAAGTGATTCTAGAACTAAAGGAGACAGTGGTATGCAATAGTTATTGTAGTAAAAGTCCCTGAATATGCCAGCACTTCCACAATGATTTGAATTAATCTTGCCTTTACCAGAAAATCCTAATTCTTCTTAAATGTTTTAGGTAATAGATGAAATTTATCGTGTGCTAAGGTATGTAAACTCTACAAGAGCTCCTCAGAGAGCTCATGAAGTTCTTCAAGAACTAAGGGACATTTCCTCCATGGCTATGGAATATTTTGATGAGAAGATTGTTCCAGTACTGAAAAGAAAGATACCTGGGTCAGATGTTTCGGGACGTCTGCTAGGAACTGCCCCAGGTATTAATTCCAACATATAGTTAAATTTTATTTAGTTTTTCTGTAAAAAAAAAAAAAAAAATCACAGCACTGTCTTTTTTAAGCTCCTTCCCATAAATGCAAGCTTTATTACATAAATATTGATGATACTCGTTTCTTAAGAATGTGAACTGAAATTCATGTCCTTTGGAATTTAAGGAGCCTTTGTACTACCAAAAGAACAGTCACTTGAATGTATGTTAGAATTATGCATAGTGTGTATTCATTAAACAGACGCTTTTGTGCCACCAATGAATGAGACTTTATCGTTGCACTTGGTTGAAATTTGGCACGTGAGACGACAACTTGATGCCTTTTATTTTTAGGACAGTCAGCAAATGAATCAGCGTAAGCTGCTGTAGCCCACAGAGAGCTAGACCATACTTGGATGTGCTTTTTTACCTTCTTGGGGCACTAGTGTATACACTAACGAGCCAAATACTTGTGTGTAATAGCAAAAAGGCAATTAAGATAACAGTCTATAAATAAACAATTAAACTAGTACAATCTGTCAGACTTCCCAGAACTTTTGTCAACTCTCTAAGACAGTTGCCTCATATAATGCCCAAAAACAAAAAGTGAGGAGAACTGTAGTGTTTTCCTTGTGCTCACCATCTTTATACTTCCTGGGAACTGTGAAATTAACTCTGACAGGGAAGCTTAATAAAAATAATTTAAAAAAATAAATAATTACATCTTAAGCAAAAAAGATAGGCCTAACTGTAAGACCTGCTTGTTGTTTCTAGTATATCCTGTCCATCTTTTTAGTCATGTGTGTACTGCCTCTTAATTATATCATGTTAATTATACCTCAATTTGAGGAAGCATTGCCCAAAACCATAGTTGATGTCAATTATCTTTTCAAGGCCAAGACTTTGTGGCATAAAAATGCCTGGTTTGTGCTGAGGGAGGAGCATAACCTATTTAATGGCAACCTTTAGTGTCACATAACTGTAGCTGTGCTGGCATCTTTAAGGGAAAAAAATAAAATAGGAGGATGACGATTGTTCTAGACTGTTCCAGACTGTTCTGTCTTTGTAGCGATTAAAATAGTGAAATAATAGAGTGAAATAATAGAAGTGATAGACCTCTTTTATGATTGAAAAAGTGAAAGAAATTATACAGTAGCTGTTAGTCTCCTTGATTTGCAGGAACTTTATTAAAATCAACATTCCCAAGCTCAAATTCCAGTATGGTATTAGTTCTTAGGAAGAATGAGTCTAAAGAAGCATGGAAAATAAATTCATTTCTTCTAAAAAGTAAGTTAAACTGAAATACCTTGTTAAGCCCCAAACCACAAAATTTTAGAACTTTAGCTGTCTACAGCTAAGACAGCAGAATTGTACTGCTCTATTGGAATAGATTTATTTGATGTAACTATTACATAATAAGTAATTTAGACATGTTGTGGATTTTTGGCTTAAAATCTGTGACACTAAGTCTAGATGACAATATAATCTGTCTTCGTAATTTTCGATACAGCAAAAGAAGGGGGGCTTATATACAGAAACTGACCAATGAGCTGGTTTCTGGACTACTGAAAATATAAGTATTTTTAAATTGAACTAATTGTGCTCTGAGATACCATATGCTCGTCAGACACTTAAATAACTGTAAATCTGTTTTCATGTTCACATAACTTGCAGCCAGAATTCGGATTCATGTTTGGGGAGTGGGGAATAAGCAAAATAGGAAAAGTGGGACACAGTTTCTGCCATTGTCTTGAAAGTTGCAGAGGATTAATCCAAGTTTTCTCTGAAGTTCCAGGGACTTCTGCAGCGCTGACAACGATGCAGCTGTTCTCTAAGCAGAACCCTCTAAGGCAGGACATCACCAAACTCCAGCAGCAAGTCAAAACGAACGGCACGGGCCTGACGGCGCTGAAGCGGGAAATCTCAGAGCTTCGCGTCAAAGTGCAAGAGCAGCAGAAACAGCTCCAAGATCAAGACCAGAAACTGCTAGAGCAAACCCAAATCATAGGGGAACAGAACGCCCGGTTGGCGGAGCTGGAACGCAAGCTGCGGGAGGTGATGGAGAGCACAGTAGGAAATTCTTCAGGTTCTGGCTCAAATGAACAGTCTTCTGGGAAACGGAGGAAGGCGGTGGAAGCCACAGACTGTCCTAGGAAATCTAAACGCCTTCGGAGCAGAAAATAACTTGGGAGAAAAATGACACCTTCAGGAGGATACACTGCTTCAGTAGCCCAAGCAGGTCTGCTGGTTGGGATACTGTGACTAGCTTCACGGTGTCCCTTAGTCTGCTGGCTCTTCAAAACACCACTTAGACTCGAACAGTTATTTTCTTTCATGGAGACTTTCCCCCCTGCTTTCTGTATGGGTCAGCCTAACGCACAGAATCTTTCAGATTGCAATAGTTACATACTAACCAGACCTGCTCTGTTACATTTTGAAAGGTTAATCTTTTTTTTTCTGTGCAGATGTGTTTAATCTTATTTGTGTTTATGCCTATGTTCACATAAAATCTTAAATAAATTCAGTCTTAACTGACTAAAAAGTCAAGTGTAAAAACAGATGTCCTGTTCACTTGAAGGAAAGATCCACTTCTAAAATCTTGTTTTAGAGAACTTGACTTTTTTTTTTTTTTTGTTACAAGTGACCTTGTCTGGAATGTCTGAAAAGTAGTTAATAATACTTTTGGGGAATCTCTGTAACAAGTAAAACTGACTTCTTAAACTACAGTATTGGCTATATATTTTTGTAAACTCACAAGGTCCTTCTGTCCAGTCTTGATCCACACATGGCCTGGTTCTTGGTCTCAGGAGTATCCTTCCAGTGAGGTGCTCTTCCAGTCGTGGGAGAGTTTGAGCCCAGGGTCTCTGCCGATTTTAACTGCCTGTAAAATCAGGTATCGTTAGTCAAAGCTGGAGAATAGAGAAGCTGCCTACGCATCGCTCAATTCGTAAGCCAGCATCTAGTATGTAGCAAATTGTCCCCACAATAACCCAGCTCAGGGGGACATCATTTGAACGAAATGCTATCTTATGGAAAAACTTAAAACTATTTTGTGTGTACGTGTTGGGGGTGGGGAGGGATGGAATTTTCTCTGTAACACTGAAGATATTCTAAGCTTTCCTTACCCTAAAAGGTCAATCACTTCAGACAAAGTTTTAATTTCTTTTGCACTTCTGTTTTGAGCTTGTAACTGGAAAAGCATGTCTTGCACTGTTCAGTCTCTCTGGTCACTTTAACAACCTCAGAGTTGTCTACAGTGATTTTTTTTTAAATTTTTTTCCTCGTGTATATTTTTGGAACCTTGTACAAATACCATATGTAATGGTATTAGCTCATATCAGAAGTAACATTGCAAATGCCTAATTTTTGGCAGACATTTAATTTTCAAATAAACTTGTTGGGGAGTTTGAATCTTTTTTTAAAAGGCATGTTTCTTAAGAAAGGCATCAAGGAAAAGATAAAAGGTTATCTGGGGGAAAGGTTAAACTGTTACAGGAGCATTTGCTATTGCCGGTCTTCCATGATTCAGAATTTTTTAATGTTAAAGATCTCTTTAAGGTAGATACCTGCTGTTCTGTTTAAAAATACTGGCATATACTTCATCTTTTAAAAAATAATTTTGAATCAAAGGGTCAGCATGGTAGCTACAATTACTGTGTATCATTTGATACAAATTCATTTAATGGTCATTCATGATGACAAATTAATGTAATAGTCTAATTACCAGATATTTGTGGTTAAATACTTATAAACAAGTATAAACCTGTGAAATGCATTTACTGAAAAGGTTTATTTGTACATCTCTTAACATCTTTCACTTTAGTTTCTTTATTAATTTCCCCACCCCTGACAACATACCAATAGTTCCAGGTTATTCAAGAGTAACATTTATATGCTGATGAATCTCTAGCTGTGTATAAACTGAGCTGGAAAGAACAAGAGCCTATTGTTACTTGAAACTCTCCATGAATGGTGCCAACTTGGAACCTCCAACTCCAGGAAGCATCACGTGCTGTGAGTTCACAGGTGCATCCTGATCCCCTGCATGCTACCAAGCATAGTAAAATTGACTAAGGCCCCCAAAACTTAAGAGGTGGAGGGGGTGGTTACAAGCTCTGAGAAGTGCCACAACAAAGGTACACGACTATTTGGGGTTTACTTCCTGGGGAGGGAGGGAGACATTGGTATTGGATGGCTCTCAGACTAACAGAATGAACTATTAGTTTAGAGAAAACAGCTGGAATGTTAACTACTGATGCCAGCATCCTTTATTAAATAAAAAAGGATGCATTCGGCAATATATGAACAACTTGATAAATAGCCTGAAGGAAAACTAAATCACTTTTGTCTATAAAGGCATGTGCAAGTTTACCTGAGTTGGTATATCAGCCTCAAAAAGTACAGTGTTAGTAGTGATCAGTGATTTTATAATCGGTTCAAAGGAGAACCTCAATCCAGGAAGACTGAGATGTAGTTTACAATGTGACATGACAATTTTATTTGCAGCCAGTGTTCAGTTTTGGTCCTTGCAGCAAGGGCTGAAATCAAACAGCTCAGACTTGAAAGACAATGCAGTAGTAAAGTGTCTTTTATACTTAGCTTCTTAATAGCTTGAAACCACTGTAGCAATAGTTCATTAATGTCACGACAATGCCTTCACATAATTTCTTAACATAAAAAGACTATATTGAACAGAAATTTAATTTGTTCCTACTGAGATATTCCAACAGTTAATTGTGGGAAGCAGTAAGACTGCCAAAGGAACTTTGAACATCAAGAGTCTCTTGAAAATAGGATGATGTAGGATGTAGTTAAAGATGTCTTCAGACAGGAGAGGACAACCTGATTTCTTGGTCTTCCTGGTGGCTTTAAGAAGGTAACTGGCAAATTACAGCCATAGATTGGTCTTGCATTCATAAGTAAATTCAGTTTGGAGTATTTTATAGCACCACGTCTGCTGGCTGTCAACTATCTTGATAACTCCAGTTCTGTTCCTGTGCTGCTTTGCCTGGACCAGCTCGCTTGTCCCTGTGCTCTCCATTCTGGCAGAGCTGCACTTACTGGATCTCGCCCTCCTGGTTGGCCGGGGATGCACTGCCAGCTCTGGTTTCCGTGTAAGTGAACGCTCCCGGATTTTTTCGTTCTAGCTTTGTGCCAGCTGAACGTGCACTCGGTACTGGATCTCTTTGTCTTTGGAAGTGAAAATGTCAGAGAGAAAACCTGTTAGCTTGCTGAAGACCTAATAAATCTGGGTTTGCTCTATGGGCTGCTTAAACCAGACTGACTCAGTGGTTAAACAGGAAAAAACACTTTGCACTCCAGGATACTTGGGCAATTAAATTTTCCAAAACCTTCCTATTTAATAATTTTCTCAGTTGTTGAAGCATTGGTTAGCTTCTGTGGGATATTTAGCTTATAAATCTGGGATCTTCTATTTAATTAACCTATTAAATACTTATGTTTAATTTCACCAATTATTTAATTGCTGAAACTTGTCACCATTTACAAGCCTATATACATTGGCAGTGTTGTAAACCTGCCTCTGTGTGCTGAGCTCTTGCTACTGTTTCTCTCTCTTACAGTGCTCCTGGTGACAGCTCTAACCTTTCTTATCAGCAGTTCATTCTTTGGGCAGGATCCATCCCATGGACGAGGTGGTCTTTAGCACAGTGATGGATAGCAGTGCTAATATTTGAACTACTACAAGAAGGGAACATTTTCCAGAAATGTTACGTATGCTGTTTGGAGTGCAGTTGAGTGAAACACTTGTGATCCTGGCAATTTTGCAGTCAGCTTCTGCACTGGTAACTCAAAAGCACTTCCTGGTTTATTGTGAAGTGGTCAACAAACAAAAAAAGTAAAACTGAACAGCCCTTGCAAGGACAAAAACACCTTGATGAAATCTAAATATCTGTTTTACCTCTTACGCTGCACCAGTCCTTACAAAGGTTACAAAATTCAGATTGTCTGACTAAGGAGGTAGAAGCTATGAATAAACTTTCTCATCTCTTCTCTACTAGCTCCCCTTTTCACTTCTGATTCACATCCTCATACATACAGATTAAAAATGCATGTAAACAAAAATAATTGCGAAGCTGTTGTTTTATAGACCCTGTGGTTCATCCATTACTTTAGATTGCAAACATTTTCAAGTAGGGATTATATTTCCCCTACATCTGCATGGTTGCACATAAGGGCTTTTAGAAGTTGGTGCATATTAGCCTTTTTTATTCATTGTTACTAATAAATTTTAAGTGAATTATCATCAACCTTGAGATATTCCTATTAGATTAATAGATCAGGTATAATTTAATTTGTGATAACTTCCTCTGTTGTTTTTATCACTATTCCTGATTTAGAGTATTTTAATTTGAGTGGATTTATGGACAACTAAAATTCCAAGCAAGCAGTCATTCAGCTTGTACATGAAGTAATCTTTGTAACTAAACTGCCTGCAGTCAACATTATATGAGAAACAGTCGCAGGGACAGGTTAAATGGAGTTTAGTGCTTACAGAAGGAGTTTGTCAAATAAGTAAGTTCTTAAAATATCTTACCATAAAAATTGAAGAAAACAGAGACCTTGGCACAGGCGGTTTGAGTTGTGGTTTGTAGTTGTAGGTAGCTTATAGAAATTTAGATTTTGGACAAGTGATAGCTAGTCCTTGCAACCACACATCTCATACCTTTGGAAAAGAAAAAGTGTTTAAAGAGCTGCTGCAAGATGCTGTTTCTCTTTCCAGTCTCAAGAAGGCAAGTTGGCGGGACTGCCCGGCTGCCTGCGGTGGCTTCTGGGCAAGGCTGTGCCAGCAGCTGAGAGGGACAGGAGCCTCAGGGGCAGCCAAACCTGGGCACAAAGGCTGAAAGGCGGCGGGGGGACGGGACGCGGAGCGGCTGAGGCCTCACCCGCCCCGCTCCTCGCAGTCCAGCTCCTCCTCGCTACCGGGGGGAAGGCCGAAGGAGCTCCTGTTCCCCCCCGCGCCTCGGCAAGGCCCGGCCTCACAGGCCGAGAATTTTCTCTCCCTCCTTCAGTACGAGTTACGCGGGCGGCGTTGTTAAAGGCATCCCCAGCGCCGGCGGCGACGCGGCCCGTTTGAGAGGCGCCTCCCCTGAGGCGGCAGAGCCCCCACGGCCCCACGGGATCCCGCCCCCACAGCCCCCACAGCCCCCACAGCCCCCACAGCGAGCGGCCGGGGCCCAGCAGCGCCCACCGACCGGCCTCACCTGCCCCACGGACCGCACCGAGTCAGGACACGCACCAAGAGGCCGCGGTTCCCGCTCTCGCTCTGAGGAGGCTGAGGGAGGAGCCCGGTATTTATAGCCCTGGCACAGCCCGCCCACCGCTCCACCAATCAGCGCGCAAGGAGGCGAAGTGGCGGGGCACAGAGCCAATCGGAGCGCTGCTTTGTGCGGCGAGGGGGAGGGTCACTGAAGGAATGACTTTTAATACATCCCCGCCAGAGCAAGAGCGAGGAGTGGGCGGGAGGCAGCCAAAAGAAGCGCTGCCTTTAACAGACACCCCCACCCCCTCCTCATCCCAATTTATCCACTTTTTGGGACACACCCCCCTCCCGGAGCAGCGCATCCGGGCGTGGGATATGGGGAGCCCCAGAGAAAGAAGGGGAAAAGAGGTTTCTTTGCCAGGTTCAGCGGTCACTGGTCATTGTCAGGGCAGAAGTTGGGCGTAAGTGATGTGCTTTTTTATATTT
>JAOXJM010000023.1:13542200-13559641 GCA_026413425.1 Tringa solitaria | reverse complement strand
CCCCAGCTGCGGCCGCCGAGGAGGTGGCTGGCGCCGGCCGCAAGCTCGCCAGGCCGCGGCGGCCGCGGGATGAGTCAGAGAGGGGAAGGCCGGGGAGCCGCAGAGCGGAGGGGCCTCTCCCCTGAAAAGACGGGGAGCACTGTGCTCTCCGGTGGAGCCGGGGGTCTGAGGGGCGCCCCGTGTCCCCGCGGCCGCCGCCGGGCGGAGGCGTCCCGTCCGAGGGCGACCGCCACTCGGCCCCTCAGGCGACTGCTGCGCCTCGCGCCTCGCCCCCGCCCGGCCCCCGCCGGCGGGCGGGAGGGGGGCGGGGCCCGTCAGCCCTGACAGCCGGCGGTAGCCAATAGGTGATGGAGAATGGGGTGGTGGGCGGGGCGAGCGCCGAGCCACCTCCGCCGCGCTATAAAGTGCGGTGCCGGGGCTGCGCGCAGAGGAACGAGTAGGGGTCGTTGCGGCGGGACTGGTAGTAGTGGTCCTTGCGCTGCCAGGATGGGGAACACCGTGGCCAGGGAGGATTTCGAGTGGGTCTACACGGACCAGCCTCACGCCGACCGCCGCAAGGAGATCCTGGGTGAGGAGGAGGGGTAGCGGCGGCTCCTTGCTGCGTGGCGTGGCGGCGGGAGGGGGGACCCCACAAAATGGCTGCCGGGGTGGGGGGCCGGTCCCTCGCCGCCGGCCGTTAGGAGCTCCTGGCGTTGTGCGGGGACACGGAGCTGGGCCAGAGCGGGGCCGGGCCCGCTTGAGGGGAGCGGCGGCCGCGTACGTAGAGGTGGGAGCCGCCGCCTTGGTGGCGTTGGCGGGTGAAGAGAAGGAGGCGGGGGGTGGGGGGGACGACGATACACGGAGCCCTGAAATGTTGCGGGGGGCGGCTGGGACTTCCCTTCCGAGCCGCTAAGCCGTTGTGGAGGCCGGTAGGGCGCGGTTGGCCGTCCCCGCCGTGAGGGGGGGTGGTGGTGGGGGGAAGGCTCTGCGGGCCGCTCCCCGCCCGTCGCCGCAGCCGCCCGCCCCCGCCAGGGCCCTCGGTGCGGGCAGGGAAGGCGGTGGGTGATCGATAAGGTGCCCGCTGGTGGGGGTAGATAGGGCGTGGAGGTCACGGCGGCACCCGGGGTTTGGGGTAAATAACCGCGTTTTCGAGTAAGACGCCTCAATGAGCCCGGGGCTCGCTGGAGGCCTCCTGGGCTGCTGGGGGGGTTGTCGGTTCAGAGCCGTTTCCTTCCTGGGGAGGGTGGAGGTGGTACCGGCGCTTGTCATCTACGTGTCTAGTTGCTGAGCAACAGAAAAAAAAATATGCTAAAATGGTTTAATTCTAAAGGATTCATTTGTTACCTTTGTCACTAATTGGGAGAAAGGGGAGAAATGACTATATCTGCTTTTGTAATGTCATTGGGATAGTTGGCTGTGAAGAGGTGCTTCTAAATAATTGCTTTCTCGTTTAATTCTCCCTCGTCTAGCTAAGCATCCAGAGATAAAAGCATTGATGAAGCCAGACTACAACTTGATCTGGGTGGTTGTGCTGATGGTTCTTGCGCAGTTGACTGCATTTTATCTCGTTAAAGATTTGGACTGGAAGTGGGTAATTTTCTGGGCGTATGTTTTTGGAAGTTGTATCAGCCACTCCATGACTCTGGCTATTCATGAGATCTCTCACAACAGTGCCTTCGGCAACAGCAAAGCAATGTGGAATCGATGGTTTGGAATATTTGCCAACCTCCCTCTTGGTCTCCCGTACTCCATATCCTTCAAGAGATACCACATGGATCATCACCGTTACTTGGGAGGCGATGGAATTGACGTGGACATTCCTACCAACTTCGAAGGCTGGTTTTTCTGCACCCGTTTTAGGAAATTCATATGGATTGTTCTTCAGCCCTTTTTCTATGCCATTAGACCTCTCTGCATCAATCCCAAACCTATTACTCGACTCGAAATAATCAATTTATTGGCTCAGCTTTCCTTTGATATCGTGATATATTATTTATGGGGAGTAAAATCCACTTTTTACATGCTTGCTGGCTCAGTACTTGGGCTTGGGTTGCACCCAATTTCAGGACACTTCATAGCTGAACATTACATGTTTTTAAAAGGACATGAGACTTATTCCTATTATGGGCCACTTAATTTGCTCACTTTCAATGTTGGCTATCACAACGAACATCATGACTTCCCCAATATTCCTGGCAAGAGCCTTCCACTGGTAAGTTTACTTCCAATGTTATAACTTCTTAAAATAAGCTCTGTTTCAACATGAAAATCAGGTAGAACAATGGAAGTTGAGAGATTAAAACAAACAAACCAATCCCAAAACCCCTGAGAACAATTTCTAAGTTGAGTGAAGGTGGTAATTACCATTGTCATGGTGTCCTGAACAAGCTCCCACTGTGCTGCCTGCTCCAGCCTCTTCCATCAAAGGGGAGGAGAAGAGATGCTGATCTTAGTTTTCTGTCATTACAACCAGACTTCTAATTTCTCCAGTTTAAATGAATGCAGAAAACAAAAAGTTTGCAGGTACCTTCAGATATTTGTCAGCTCTGCCTTTGAAATCTCAAGGACAATATTGTAGTGCATGCTTATCCTTCAGTCTCCTCTGTCACTGACATGGGAAGGAGAGGGTTTGAGGTGCTGCTAACATTTGTTGGACTGTTGGGAAATGTTTAATAGCTTTCTGCTTTGGAGCAGCTCAGTTTCCTCTAGTGAGAACCTTTGAACCCTACATAAGTGTCAGCTGTACTTTGACAGAATTAAGGCTTTAAAGCCAAGACTTAGACCTGACATACCTGCGTGAGCAGCAGCAGATACAAAATTTTAAACTGGTTTCTTCCTACTTCAATCTTTGCTGGTTTCCTTTAAGCAAGAGCTTAATTCTCATTGTATTCCTGTTTCCCTGTTGGAGCATGGGAGCACAGGCTTCCAGGGTTACACGTAAAACTCCTCTTCAGTGAAAAGTGTTTTTAATCAGACACTGAATTTGCAGTTGGGTTTGTAGCTTTGTTGCTGGACTTGATGATAGTAAGGTCTTGTGAGCTTGTGCCTTTGGTGGAGTCTAAACTTGATTATTTCTGTTGTCAGTGGTGGAACCATAGATGAAACAACTACTCCAGCACTTCTTTAGCAGGGCAGTTATTAAAGTCTGTAATTGGTTTGTTAAGACTCCACTTTTGTGGGTTCTGTTGGTTTTGGTTTTGAAAAAAGATGACTTATTAATAGACTTAATCTTTCAAATACAGCTGAAGTTGCTTTAACTCACCTTTGATACCTAGACCTGTACTGGGGAACCAGCGTTTTACTTCTTGCACCAGTACTGAAGTTGTAAATAGGGAATGATATTTTTTTTCCTAAGTGTTTAATTGCAGAGGTAAATACCCAGCTCTGCTACAGGACTGTTAATCCACAGCTCTAGGAAGAAAACAAAGCTGCCTTTTAGAACAGTGTAGTTAATTTGATTGGACTGGGCTCTGCTATGATGTATGCTAAAGATCACTGAAGTACTGAACACTTAATTCCAGCTGGGGTACTGGGGAGCTGAGAATAATTACTGTCGAATAAAAGTTCACTGGCTCCATGCACTAATCTGTAAGTGTGAGGGCAGATCAAAACTATCTCCAGCCCCAAACCAGGCATGCACATATCTTGGGTTTGTTTATTGCTTATACAGATTAATACTTGTCTTCTGTCTAAAGGTATGGGATTTAGTGAAAAATGAGTTTTGTTCTGGTCAGGTTTTCAAGGATTTAGGTGGTTGGTCTTAAAAATAAGTAACTGGGAATTCCAGCTCTTTTAGTTTAAAACAATGGTCTAGTCTGAGACCACTGTGCAGCGTGTGCACCTGAGAATAAAGGCTTTGAAGCAGTTCATATTCATTCTTTAATGCCTATCTTCAGAAACAAGATATGACGTTCCTCAGAAATAGGATGTTTTTTCTTCTGAGTGCTGAGGTTTGAAGCTATGTGTAAAAATAGCTGTTTTAAACAGCTCTTCCTAGAATCGACAACATCCTTTTTTAGTGATACTTGCACACCTATGAGTCAGCACCGGACTGAGTCACCCACTTCCAGTAGCGACCAAGCCGCTTGCTTTTGTGAGCTCCACCGTGCTGTAGGTTGCACAGTGAGCGGACTTCGGAGAGATAACAGAGTTTGTTCTGGGCAGCTTCAATAGAAAAGCTTTGTGTGAAGTTTACTTAGCAAGGGAGTTGCTTTTTCCTTCATGAGATTTTCACACTGTGGCACTAGTAGCCTTTCCTGTAGACTCTTAAACATCTAAAACGTAATTTAATGTAGAGCACTAGAAGTTTCAGGTTGAGGATTGTAAAGTTGTCATGACTGGTGCTAATATAAATAGTAAATAAACCTCCTATCTCCTCTTTAGGTGAAGAAAATAGCAGCTGAATACTATGACAACCTGCCACAATATAACTCTTGGATAAAAGTACTGTATGACTTCGTGATGGATGACACAATCAGCCCATATTCACGCATGAAAAGGCAATTAAAGGGTGAAGTGAAGCAAGATTAAACTTGTGGCAACAAAAACACTTGGAAATGTCTGCTTGCTTTAAAGTGGCTGGTATAAGGTCTCTTGCTAAAGATGCTCCCTGGTGTCCTGAATTAAGATCTCCAGCAACACAGAAATGCATCCTTAAGGATTTGGTAGCAGACTCCTGCCAGCTATAACATTCCTCGCAGTCCTCTGATTGATTGGTTTAATGTTTGTGTGTTTGCCTAAGGATCAGTGTTATACGCGTAAATGCTAAATCACTTTGTTACCGAATTTACTTTGGCAGGTGTTAAATCTATGTAAAAGTATCTCTCTGACTTGTAATATTTTATAAGTTCTCCATGTCGTACACTGCCCACAACGTGCTCTTTAGATGACTGTAGCGTTAAAATGCTGTACTTACTGATAATTCTAAACTAACATGAATTAAACCTTCTGTCGAACCTGTTTCCTAACTGAGGGGTAGAAGAACTAAATTTGCACAGAAATGCTAAGTCTGCTTTTGTTTAAATATGTAATGTGTCATTTGAAGCACTGCTTTAAAGTTCTACCTTTTCTACTGGAAGTAGCTTAAAGGAGCAATCTATTGGAATGAAATTGGCATTTTTGAGATAGCTTTTGTAACTTCCTTGTAAAAAAAATGTGGGGAATTGCCAACTTCAGGGGTCTCCACCTGCTGCTGGAGCTGCTTGTGTCAGCATGTGGCTCCAGCAGCCAGCACTCGGAACTGTATTGTGTCAGGTGCTGGGTAACATCATACAACTGATTAGATTTTTTTCATATTTGAAAAATCTTGTTGCGGTTTGGGGGTTTTCTGATCCACCAGGAACAATGATTAAGATTTTTCTAGTTGGCTGTGCTATTACCATGGCTTTTTAAATGCTAACTCTTAATATTTACACTCAGTTGGAAGTTTGGCTTGTATGGAAAACTGAATCAAGTGAAGCAGATCCTGTTCTGGCAAACGAGAGTAGCTACACCCCCTGACAACTCTACCTGTTAAGCATATTAGTTGCTTGTGTACACAGAAAAGTGTTGCTAAGTAATCTTGATTATTTTTTTTCCCTATACCCACAGTACCCTAAACAAACACTTATCTGTCTTTCATATTAAACCATGGTGACAGCGCAGGTGGTGGTACCAGAGTTCTTGCTTAAGAAGCTCTAAAATTGGGAACAGAGAATGGATAGACTTGCTGAATCCTCAGGAATGAATCTATGCGTACCTCAGCACGGTATATTTGCCTTCTGTTATCTAATGCTTTAATGATAGCTTTAAGCTGTTACAGATGGCTACAAATCACCCTTAAATCACCCTACAGTATGTTCTTCACTTATTTGAACGATGGAATCTGATGAAGGTTGAAGCCGTAGCTACTGTCAGCACTGGTCTGCTCTAAGTAACTTAATTTTTAGATGCCTCCAGCTCCTGCATTTTATGGGGGTTTGGGGGCTTTTGGAAGAAGCTGAGCACCTGAGAAGAATTTGCTGGTCTGTCTTAACTCTCACTTGATTGTGATCCTGTTTCTAACGCGTGTTTTGTTTTTTAAGCGTGGGTCCTTATCTGTGTTTAATAGAAATGGTATGAAAGTGTGCCAGCCACTTACAAAGTGACTTTGTTATGATGCCAATAATATGCCAGCCAGCAAATTGCTCAGGGTATAGTGTCATGTCAAAATAGTCCTTATCCAGCATTTTTACATCTAATTAAAAAGCAAAGATTAAAGTAACATTGGGTGAATTTTTGACTGGTCCCCTAATGCTGAAGGACTTAAGCTTTAGAGAAATTTGGTGGTTTTAAAGCAGCTGCAAGAGCTGTTCTGTTGAGTGCTGGTGTAGATGAACTGTAAAGAATCGCTGCTTTGCCTTTCTCCTGGGAACAAATCTGACTTTGGCTGAAAGACTTGCATAGGTTTAAGTTGCAAAACATCTTCTTTTTAAGCCGCTTCTGCGTGACCATTTCTCAATTTAAGAGGTGAATGGTGGAATTAAATATCTTTAATAGATTGCCATAGCTGAATGAAGGATGGAAGGTGTCTCCAAAAAGTCTTACAGTGAAAAGCTGCAGTTGAGAAATTGCTATCTGAAGTATTCATTTGGATGCTCAAAATTTAACTTCCATACTTGGGTGTGGTTCCCTATTGCATAGGGTCACTGATGCCCCTTGCTGTCTGCCCAAGGGGTGGTGTGAGTACGAATTCCTGCTTTTAAACACCATTTATCTTGGTTGAAATAGCAAATACTGCTTTAAGATGTCCTGACTATGACCTTCCCTTCCAACTCTGATTATAAATACCTTGTTTTCACTTTACGAGCTGCAGAATAGTGGGTGCTTCTGTGGGAGGCACCTATGCTTGCGTAATCTTCCTGAAACATATGCTACTGCCTACTTATTGGAGAAAATTTACTGGACAAGGGTCATCTGAGCCAGTGAGACTGCTGTTTGGATTGAAACCCTGGTGTGATTCTTGCAAGGACTGGTAACTGCCATTCTTAGGCATAGAATTCCTATGCAATACACAAGAGGCTTTGGCATCTAACTGCAGTAGCAGGGATTTTGCCAGAAGCCGAACATCTGAGAGCTAACCCATACTACAGTATAGCTTCATCTTTAAAACAGAGTTAGAAGCATGTTTGAGCCACTGGTAAAAGGAATTAGGAGCAGCTGGACTACTTGTTTTGTGTTTGATATATTCTAAATGAATAACTCGTTTTCTCCAGTCATAGTTATGATGTGATATTTAGTCCAAAGGCATGGCACAGAAATAAGAAACAGGATTATTTTTTTAAAATACCTGTGAACCAGCTAGTTACTGGCTTTAAGGAATTAAATAGATGTCATTAATGTTATTAAAATATATCTGGCAGAAACGGGTTAGTATAGTTTTTGAAATACTTTCAGAGAAAGTTGGAGGGAGCTTTGCCTAGCCAGTGAAGAACAAATTAAACCTAAAAAGCATTAAGAACCCTGACAGTTAACCTAATTAGAATTTATTTTTTTAATAAATCTATTCAGATGGAATGAGTTAACTTTGTCCTTTCTACATACCTGTTAGGGTTTGTGTAACTAAAGGATCTTACTAGTCTGGCAGTTTGGCAAACCTCTCCTAAGTGAAATCAGCCAGGAGTTGAACTGTCAAAGCACAGCTGACTCTGTTTAACAGAGTTAAACAGTTAAAACTTACAGTTTTGACAATAAGCTGCCTTGCATGGCTTGTAACACACCTCCTATCCCCCCACCCCAATTATTTGAAGCTGCTGAAGTGGCATAAGTAACGCAGCTGGGAGTCTCATCACACTAGGCCTGGGTTTTCCCACAGGACAGGTGTGGATATGGATATATTCCTCTTTCAAAACAACTCTTGCCTCTGGCATTCTGGTTTTGCTGTTGAACCTGTCTGTTCCACAACAGTGGCCAATTAACATGTCAAATGGGTGCATCTCCCTGGCTGCAGAGCTTTATACTTTAAGATCCGGGACAAGAATTCCTACCTGGAACCAGAGGCCAGTTGAAAAGTAGTTAAGACTTTGGTTCTGTGTCTCAAAATTCCCTGGGTTAAGTCTTTAAATATAGCCAGCGAGCACATAATACTTAACTAGTCCACGTATGTTGAGAAATGGATCTGTTCTGAGTAAGCAGACACTGTTAGATAATTAGCTCAGTGATTCACCTCTGCCTCCTTGGCATTTATTCATGTATCTGCCACAGCAGAATTTCAAGCTGTTCATTCCTTATTTAATGATAAGGTTCACCAACCAATAACGTCAGTGCAGGCAGCCATACTAATCCTCGTGGGCACACATGAGAAAAAGGCTCTTTCAGGGAGTGATCTTGCATAAGTGGTCCAAGATGTGGCTTTTGGAAAGTTACTCCTCTGTCCTGTCATTTTAGAGTCTCAAAATACTTCAGGCAAAGCAAGTTGTGCTGTTCCAGCTGGCACAGGGCAAAGTGCAGGAGCTGCTTCTGGGTCTGCCAGGACTGTTTCTTCAAGGTCCCAGGAAAACAAGCTGACAAATAGGTGTGTCCAAATAATGTAGATGTGTCTTTGGAGTAGCAACCTGCAACTGTATATACGTAATTATCTCTTCTCTATCAAATCCTCTTATTTCACAATCCAGCCTGCAGTGGTCGACAAGCCTTTAGTGAGGGCAAAATTGCATTGAGCCAAGAATGAAGACAGCATTCATTTCTTTTTTTTTTATTATTTCTTTTTTTCCTGCTGACAGTTCCCTGTGCTATCCCTGCATGTGTTTAAGTCAGCATCTAACACGCTTGGGGACAAAATCATTGCTGTGATTGAGATACATGGTGAGCCTCAGGGAAGGGGAGAGGAGAATGGCAGGATGAACAATTTCTTGATCTTGTCCCAGGAGAAACAAGATGACTGGAGGGAAAACTCCCTCCAGGCATGTCTAGGAGGGTGGCAGCTGCACACACAGAACAAAGTAGTGGTCTCTACTGCGTGAAAAGGCTTGTTCCTTAAAGTGATTCCCCTTTTCTATGTACAAGTACAAGGGATCTTGCATTTTATCTCTTATCAAGTGTTTTTAGTGGTAAGTACTACAGCCTAAGCAGAACTTACCACAAGAAAAGGTAGCAGTGTGGGTGCAGCACTTTCTTGTGTAAACAGTTTTGCAAAATAAAAAAATAAAGCAAACCCTTTTATTTAAGAAAGGTGGTAAAACTGTGAAGTTGTAGATTTAGAAGTAAAATGGGAAACAGCTTATGTAACATAGGTAATTCTTGTATAACTCTGTACATCTAGGTATGGTTTTACATTAAAATGAGTCACTTAACTGAGATGTATTAATTGCATTGCCTCACAGTAATGAACAGCCACGAGTGAAACTACTCCAAGATAAATTGATAATCCTTCATCTTGGATTTCTGGGAATCACGGTAATTCCGGAAGCTCCAAGCGTGGTTGACACATCGTCTTCTGCTCTGTATGCAGGGACCTCATTTGTTAGTCACATAGCCACAGCTGGAGCCACTGAATCTCAGGTTCCCTAAAAGGAGGAGGGAATATTATACCACGTGGTGCAAAACTGGACTGGCTGCTGTGAGCATCAGTATTTTTAAAACACAAGTCTGTGGTGATCTGTTCTGTGTAATAGCTTTGGGGGGAAAAATGTGCAAGATTGTTCTTCAGACAGCAGTTCAGAGCAGAATCTCAGATGTGAGGTGCTATTCTCTCTCCAGGCAAGGTCAGGCTTAAAGTTGGATCAAGCTGTTCAGGGTCTCATCTAGCAAAGTGTGGCACTTTGTTTAAATGAGTTATGATTTGAGTAGGAGATTAGTATTTAAGAGGGAGGAGATCATTTAAAGATGTTGCTTACAAAAATTATTTTACTGTTTTTTACATGGAAACTTCATGACTTTGGTAATGCCAAATTAGAAATAATTTTTAAACTTCAAAGGCTTTCTATGAAATTTGCCAGGAGAAATCATCCATTGCCTTTTCTGATCCCTGATGGATGGTTGCAGTGCTTCTAGGAAGAATAAAACTGATCAAAGATAGGAACCGAGATGAAGGATTCAAGAACTTCATAGAATGACAGCAGCACTAAAAAATTATCCATGAAGGCTTGTAAGTTTCAGAAATTAGTTGCTCAGTATCTGTCACCTTTCAGTGTTGTCTTAACTTGGATACTTCCCAGTTTGCTGATGCTGGAAGTTATGACCCTTTTTCCAAGATGGAATATCATATATTAAAATGAAAATATAAAAAGCTTGAGGCTCCTGGCCTGTTTCTTAAAATAGTAATATTTTCCTTCTTCCAGAGGATATCAAAACACTTGAGTTAAGAAATTCAAATCCATAACAAATTTTTGGTTTTGCAGATTTGTCTTTATAAAAAAATAATAATAATTAAGAACCAGCTTGTTAGATAACTCACTGTTTCAAATGTTTCTTAGGTGGCTGTTAAATCATAATATAATAGCACTTCTTGAGTTTCCAAACTTTATTCTCTCCTAGATAACTTCAGGACAGCTTGCAATCTGTGGATAGTTTCTTTTGACAGGTGAAGAGAAGCTGTTAGAGGCTCTGAGAACCTGCGCTGGCACAATCACAGTGTGTCACTGCATGTAGGAAAGGTGTGATTAATGGTGTGATAACATCCAGTGGAGCACTTTCCCAGTCTGCTTTCACAGCTCTCTTCTCCCAGAGTTCTTCAAAATGTAACTATTTTCCTTTATGGCTGAAAACAGCCATCTGAGCAGCGTAAAAACTTTGAAGGGTTTGCCTCTCTGCCTCCGAGGGTTTTCTGATTAAGGGCACCAAATATATCAGAAAGGCGTTAGCTCTTTAGCACTAAAAGCATTCTTTTAAAAAATTTAAATGGTGATAAGCAGGAAGTGTGTATTGTCTTTTTATTCTGGAAATAGTTAAATTAAGGATGGTCTAGAGCAGTAGGTTATGATGACCTTTTTTCAGGTACAGTTTAAAAAGCTGAGAGATACTTAGTACAGCTTCTTTCCAGCATGTCTCTTAATCAGGCACAGTATTGCAAACCTCTCCACCGATGTAGGACAAGGCTCTTTTGGGAATTGTCCACATGTCACCTGCACAGTGACTGACGCAGCTCTTCATACATTATTTGATCCTAACAGGGCCAAGATAAGAGGAAAAAATACTTCAGACAATGGTAAAAAAAACAACAAACATGCCCTGTTTAAAAGTGACTATGTTAAATAATACATAGCAAGTGAAACAAATCAGCTATATGAGCCACTAGGTCTAGTTTAAAACATTTACAAACAAAAACCTAAATACGGCAAACCTGTCTCACCCTGGTGCCATAAATGAGGTTCTCCAGTGACAGTCACTAATGACATGTAATGAATAGAAGCTTTTGGCAGAGTTCTTAGACTTACTCTTGCTGTGCCAAGTTCAGGTTGCAGTTTCACTGAGAAGATACTGCCCTTTTTACCAGGGGAGTTGCTGAACTGACACGTTACTCCCTCATCTAGTTCTGCCAGAATGAACAGACAAGATCTGCTTTTGCTAATTTAACTTACTGTTCCTTGGTCCTTTTCACTAGTCGCTCAGGTTTGAGGAACAGAATACTTGGAGATGTTGAACTTCCACTAAAATAACTGGCTTCAGAAAGTGGTATGTTTTTGTGGTAGTTGCTTCTGAACCCTTTGCTTAGTGATGAGCAAAGAGGAAGAAAAAAACAACCAGCACCATCTTTAAAGGGTCATGGAGCCAAGGATCGCTTTTAAATTTTAGGCCACTGACCATCAACATACAATAACAATGAAAGCAAATAATTAACTAGTTAACTTTTCTCTGGCTAGTGTTCAAAGTGAATATATTAACGTATTTTGGCCACGGTACACTCTTGGCAACACAGAGACTTATACACAAATGCTCTGCAGCAATAACAATTCCTATATATATAGCACTTCTAAATTACAGTAATTAAGATGACTGAACAGCTTTCCTTTCAGTCATGAAAAAGAACAGGTCATAAGGAAACCTTGTAACAAACTTCCTTGACAAATGCAAAGAATGAAGAGACTGATAAGAAAGAACTAAGATGATAAAGTGTGTTTTATGTCCCATCTCAAAATGATGTTTTTTGCACTCGCAGAAATGGTTAAGCATCCTTGTTTGTCACATCCATTTGGGGGAGGGGCGGGGGGGAAGGTGTATTGCACTCTAAAGATTTTGGCTTTTAACTGAAAATTCCACAGATATGAGAGGTTAGGGACAGGTAAATAACTAATGTGGGAATGTCAATGAGAAGTCCAAGGTTCCACACTAAAAGATAACCTCGATAGCACAGTAATTCACCTACATGCAATGCAGCAGCTGCAGCTGAAAAGGGAGACCTTAATTTCTGACCTTGTATAAACCATCAGGTTTGTTTAATACAGGAACAAGTAGTGTCAGTTTGAAATGCATGTAAGTGGACTGCAACATCAACTATTCCCACTTGTCTCCAGCATCCTCCAGTATCCTTTCCAGGGGAGTAACAAGTCTTACATATTTGAAGCTTATCTTACCTTTTTTGATACTGAAGATTTCACTTTCCTGAAAGCTTCTTCAAAGTGTTTCCGGGAAATCTTGATTTGTCCTTAAAGAATAATGCATAATAAATTATTAAAATTGCAGGCAGGTGACAATCAAGAGATTGTTGCACGTATTTCCAGGCAGCATTCATGAAATCTAACTAATTGCATGTGCTGGTCAGCTGGATGAGCTCCAATTCAGCAGTGTGATGAACACCCAAACTCTTCTGTTCTATATAGCCTCCTGTCTGTGATTTTAGGAAAGATCTTAATGCCTCTGTCCCTTGCAGCTTAAGCCAAATACAACCAACTTGTTTCAGAAAGTTATTTTAGGTATTATATTAGGTATTACAAGTTATATTAAGTATTACTATTTAGGCATTAGTAATATTTGGTATTACTAATACCTACCTGCAGACTGGGAATTTCATTGTCACGGATATGGAGTTAACTGTAGCTTCCATCAAATCCAGTTAGAATTCAAGTCCCTTAACCCTTCTGGAAGCGAATGCCTCAAATCCTGCTGCTTCGAGTTCTGGGCTTTATTTTCTATCCATATTTAATATTTAGCTTCCCTACAGAGCGCTATTTACTGAGCACCCAGAAAACATTTTGTTACCATTTCATTTCTACTCCAGGATGCTCAATTCCTAAATAATTGCCTTCATATCATTGCTGTGTCTGGCATTACCCAGAAGCAATGAAAGCTTTCACTTTTACAACTCCCTGTGTTTAAGTTTATGCAAATTGCCTTTTTGACCTTAGTGCAGCTATCCACAGTCATTATTCCTCATCATAAAATTATTCCTCATCATAACCTTCTGAACAGGTTTTCTTAGGACACTAAAATGTTAGTGTACCTGTAACAGATTGTGGATTCCTCTGCTCTCACAAGCAAGTGCCTTGTTTGATCCAGACTTAAGAATGCCAAGATACCACTACTGGACAGGTTTGTTACAATGCTAACGTGCACAGGTATCAGAGATGAGAGGTAGAAAAATTATATCTTTAGTGTCAATTTGGTGCATTTATTTTATGTATTTCATTAAGAGACTCTTTGCTTCCATAGATATGTACTGCCACAACCTCTGCATACATCTTCGTCACATAAAACAGGATGTGCCGACACGAAAAAACTGTTAAGATTCCTCATTAATATATTTGATGTCAGAGTTAAACAAAAGTCTTCTGCTGATATAGCAAAAGACTACATAGTAGATAGAAGGGACTAAATTAAAGATGAAAACTTGTTAAAGGTATACAACAGAATAGCAAATAGTCTACAATTATCATTACTTGCTTTAAAAGTCAAGATGAAGGTTCAAGTTCACTGAACTAAACATACAACGTTGCTGCTCCTTCTCATCTCAGTTCTCCGAAGCTCTTATTCAAGAGTCCCATTAACAGATAAAGTTATACTGGTATAAGTGAAGATGTAAATCAAAAATACCAGCTTTTTAACGTATTTCCCCATGAAAACACTGCTTACAGCAAGAAAAAAAAGTTCCACTTGGGTCTCTCATAGAAGCTGAATTACTTTGAGTCATCAAAACTCCATAAAATGAAGCTATAAGGATTTAATTTTGCTTTCACTTTTGTTTTTAAGCCTGTAACTTTTTAATCCAAGTTGTGAAACAATATATAGCCTCAACTATAGGAATGAAAAAGTCAAGTGAAAGTCTGTGATACTAATGTAAGAGTATTAGCTGTAGCTCGGTATAAGCACACTTTTATTTACTGCCAGGTAAATTGAAATAAATTAGGCTACTTCATGCTTGTTGCATGATAAAAGCATGCACAGTGCTTAACACTAGGGAGAATTTAGCTGTCAGTAACTTAGACCTTGGCTACTTGGATTAACAGAGTTTGCCTTGATTTCTGATGACAAGGATAAATTCAGCAATTTCCATCTCGAATCAAGAGTGTTTTTCATCTACAGCAAGCAAAATAGGTAACTAAGTCATAAAACAGCAAAGGTTTTTATACTTTGTTTTTCCCCCCTCCTCAAATGAACAGGCTAGTTCCCTCAAAACAAGAAATGCAAACATTGTGCTCTGTTAACCTACTGCTGTTAAAAACCAGATGAGACTGGATATGTACTGGATCAAAAGGAATGATTCAAAGCCATTAAAATTCCAGCATGGTTCTTAGAGATCAGAGGCATAATGAAAGCCTAATATATTTTCCAAGGAAATAATGTGAAAAGTCACAATTCCATCTGAGCTTTGCATTTTGACTTAAGGGTAAAACAACAAAGCTACTGGAAAAAGTCTAGATAAACATTTTGTATAAAACAGTTTCAATTTCCAGTTCCATTTTCCTATCTGCACAGTAGAAACAGTAATTTAAAAAAAACAGGGAAATAAAAGTGCAGAGAGAGATGAAAAGGGCAAACACTGTACTTGAAACAATTTATAACTCCCTGTTAAAGTCCTGGCAAGAGCCACTGATGAGCTAAACTCCTAAGATCAAAAACTGCACTCAGATTTTCCTTCTGCCATTACTAATAGCTGCGTGATTTCAGTTACACAATACCATTGTGTGCCACCAGTACGTAAGCAGAGACAACTGTACTCGAGTCTGCAAATAAGGCAGTATAATTAGTCTTTGGTACCGATGTGGAAATTTGGCAAAGACTTACTCAGTCTGTGTTAGGTGCCTGTATATAAATTGTCAGTTTAGACTACTATTTCACATAAACTTTTCTTTAAGGCTACAAGGTTCAATTCTTTTAGAAAAAACATATTTATGCCAAAGCTCCAGCATAAACATTTTTTCCTGTGCTGTCCCCTACGTCTACTTCAAAGACACTTGTGAGTTCTTGAAAAAAAAATTACTTCATTTTTGTTTGGCTCAGAAGTCATCAATCACTTATGTACAGTGTGCACACCTTTCTGCTTGTCTTGAGCTACCTTAAATCCTTTCCATTCCGTTTATCTTCTCACTGCTCAGTTAAGATTTTTGTAAAACTTTCTTACCTTTCTTGCTCTGAGTATCCTGCAGGGCCATCTCCTGTCTCAAGGCGCAAATGGAAGCCTCACGCACCAGAGCAGAAAGGTCTGCCCCTCTGCAGATACAAACAGAATAGGTTATTTTATGATAAATTTCTCTCATCTTTTGCTGATGCCATATAGAAAAGTGAGGTGCCACTAATGATCATGATGGTAGGAGACTGGTTGTGCTGTCATAACGATTCATCTTAAGAACATCGGAAAGAGGTCCGGGGACTCCCCAGTGCTGCAGCCTTTGTTATGGAGTGATGTCCTCCAGACATTAGCCACAGATCAAGATCAAATAAAAGAGAAAGAAGAGAGAAAAACCCCACACAACACCCTTAAAAATGCCAAAGGATTGATCAATATCATGCCACTTGGGAACAAGATACTTATTTTATTTTTTTTTGCATCAGTCTCATGAAAGATTCAAAGGGAATCAGCCATTATTACAAAAGGGACTTGCCTTGCTCAGAGCTGCACCAACAGTTAACATGCTCTTAAAATAATAGTATCCACAAAACATGTTTAGATCACTCTTTCTAAATATTTGTTTCCAGTTTCCAGCTGTTGGACTTTTCACAAGGCTTCAAATTGTTGCGAGTCACTGAACCACAGAGAATTTTTGCAATTAACCCCCCATGCTTCATTTGGGGGTGCTAGTAATACTGCTATATTTAAGAAAAATAAGCCAACAAAAAAAAACCCCCAAAACCAAAAAAACAAACCCAAACAGAAAAAAACAAAACCACCACCACAAAACCCTACCCACAAACAAACGACAAAACCCAAAATACAAACAAAACACAAACACAACAAAAAACACCCAAACAAACTCCAAAAAACCAAAAACCATACACACCACTCGGCAAAAAAAAAAAATACAGTGAGTGAAAGGGGCAGAGAAAAAGTACTATGTTTTCCCAATTATGAAACAACGACAAAATAAAATTCCTTACTGGTAATGGGCTCCATTTCTAAGATTCAAAAGCAATATTGTGACAAGCAGCATGTTATAAGCTATCTTTTCTGAACTCCAGAAAATCATTAACTATTAATAAATTTACTAGATTAAAATTTTTGAAGCTTTGTAGAATGTCGTTGCAAATTATTCTGACAGAAACGGCTATTGGGCTTCCCTAAAAACCACACCTTGGTATTCCCAAAGCACAAGCTGAAATGGGCCCTTGTCACCCCTAAAACACAGTGCTTCCAGCTGTGTGATACAACAAGTCGGTTATGGTTGTTTAACCAATTTGCTTTCATCATCACTGTATACGGGTCCACAACTTAAAGAGGGCTCTTTTATCCTTGGATTATGCAAGAATTTTAAAATAAAACCAAGAGGCCTCTACTGATTCATTGTTACAACATGAAGAGGACTATTCCAGGTGAAAAAGCCTTTAGCACCCATACATTCCTACAGACTCCTTGGAAAGAAGCGTTAAGCGAAAGCAAGAAAAACAGCATAAGGCTTATAAACCCTTATAAAAAGTTCAGAGATCCTCTTAATAAGACCATAACACACGTCATCGTGCAGCAGAAGACTGTGGGCACTGCACACAAATATTAAACTCAAAACTAGAAGCTACTCACGTGTAACAATCGCACTGTTGACTGTGAGCAATTTCTTCAAGGCTTACATCAGTATCTAGTGGAGGCCGGGTGCCATTCTAAAGGAGTTGAGAGAATAAAATGAGGAAGATAAGAAAAGACTATTTTATTTGTTTTTTTAACACATATCATCCCTGAAGTGATTAAGTTTCATCTATCTGGAATCACACAGGCATCTGACAAATTCCCTGAAATACCCACAAATATGAACATTTTAATCTCAAACCAACAAGAACAAGCAGCCTTAAAAACAGATTCATGGATTTATCAGAGTTGGAAGGGACCTCTAGAGATCATCTAGTCCAACTCCCCTGCTAAGCAG
>JAOXJM010000023.1:13527215-13541651 GCA_026413425.1 Tringa solitaria | reverse complement strand
ATGAGGGGCAGCCTTGGCAGTGAAGACCGAAGCAAAGAAGGCATTCAGCAGCTCCACCTTCTCTGTATCTTCCACCACCAAGGCACCCACCTCATTCATCAGTGGGCCTATGTAATAGGCACACATTTTCAAGAGAAAAAAATAAAATGTATAGTAACTGGCAAGTTAAACCCTCAAATACTTAATAGACAGTAGAATAATCAAGGACTCAGCAGAGTAAGGGACCATCTGAACTGAATGTTTGGTAGAATACCAGTTAGAAAGGGGGAAAAAAAACCCAACCCAACAAAAAGACAAAGGAACAGCCTGATTTTGAAAGGACAGACTTCAACCTGGAAAGAAGGAAGCCTCGTCCGATTTCACAGGGGATACTTTAGTGATTGTTGTACGAGACACTTTCTCTACTAAATAGAAATGTTTTCCCTACTGCTTTAATTAGTATATTGGGCATTTTTTGAGCAGGATGATCTGCCACTGCTGGAGATGAGCTCAGCAGTACGTGCAGCAGAGAAGCCTGATGCAGCCTGGGAGAAGGTGAGCACACCAGTAACTTCAACGTGTGAAGACACGCTTTCCTTGCATAATTAATATGCAATTTGGAAATGACTGATTTGTACAACTTAACTGAAATAAAACTCTTTCACAACAATCTTCCACCTACGTTTAGGCTGTCTGTCTTCCTTACAATCCATTCCTCCTCGTAACTCCCTTTTCTATTTGTCATGCTGCTTTTATAAGCATCCGTGTTCTCCCTTGGCAGTGACTCCCAGCTACCACATCCTGTGCATGTATTCCTCCAGGATTTCTGGGAATCAGGAAAACAGTGACCCAGAAGCCACTCACATCTGCACCCAATGTTTTATTTTATCTAGCTCTGAGCGCATATTTAAGGAAGTGCTCCTGCACACAGATTTTTCAAATTTCCTTACCTAGAATGCGTGGATGAAGTCTGACAAAAAATAAGGTATTTCAATTAATTTAAGGTATTTTCCTCTCTCCAGATTGCATGTTCTTCTTGCAGATAGCTCCTAAACATTTTTAAAGGAAATAACAACCTACTTCTTGTTTTTTACACTAGAAATAGGAATATTTTCCTAGCTTTATGAGAATCGTGGTGACTGCAGAAGCAGTAAAGTGAGAACAGCACCAGCCTCCTCATGGAATGAAGACAGAAACATGCAAGGAAAAGACTCATTCAGAGAGTGTTTATGTCTCTTTCTGCTGGGCTCTCAATTAAAAGCTGAGAAAAAAATCCATCAAAGACTTAGCAACTCATTCACTACAAAGATCTGGAACCAAAATATTAAGACTAATATGAATTAAGTCTGCATGGAAGTATCTGGCATTCCAAAAATAACATGCTGTGATAACCAAGGACAGGATCCACAGGAACAGAGCTGGGAAACACCGTGCGATGTGTTGCTTTTGTCACAAGAAGGCCCATAATCAGACAAGGCAATAGCAAAGATGGTTTGTCAGCAGGAGACAAATATGCTCTGATAAGAGGATAATGACAAGGTTACCACATTGCATGTGCCACTCCTCTTGGTGTCATTCCAACAGGAGGATGGACTAGAGCCATAAAGATTCCCAGAAGGAGGGAGCAAAGACACTTTTCAGCAACCTCGCCCAAGATTTACGGCAGCTGAAGTAAGCATGATTCTCAGCTGCTGGATTCTTAAAGGCAATCTAGAAAACAGCTCTCTTTAATGATCCATTTGTCATCGCCAGTAAAGAGGAAGCCAAGAAATGAAGTGAGGATTCAGCACAGAGTTCCTTATCCTCAGTGTTGCACACAAGCAATCCCACGTGGATGCTGGTGTCTTGGTGACCGTTGTGTGGTGTGAGAGTGCGAGAGAGTGAAATCTGTGAGAGCGTGAGAGAAATCAGCTCTGTGGAACACCACCTCCCCTTCCTGGGAAGTCTTCCACCAAGCTTTGCTGCGCTGTTTTGCTGCACCGCTAATTACAGTTAGAGTCCGTGACAGTTACAAATCTCCAAAGATTCTCCAGCAAAAATTCCGGAGAGTAAAGGCCCAACCCCTGCATGTAAAAAAAACCAGAGCAAACCTAACCTCTGACACAGAATCCTCCTGCTCTGTTCAGACACTCTAGTGACTGACCCATACCGCCCACTTCTTCCAGGAGAACAAGGTTGCTTGTATGAAGTCAGAACAATCATATTAGGCCAGTTTTTAAAGAACACTTTGAGTTACCTTTAAAAATAAAATTGGTAAAATAAAAATCAAGTCCTTACACTATGTTTGAAAAATGATTCATTGCACTCAAATTCTCTCTAGGTCTTTTAAAAGGCAACCATTTTTAAGAACAGGGTTGTTAAGTTTTAACTGAAATAGTTTTGTAGAACTTTTTATAAATAGAATTTCTTTTTATAAATATTTTTAGAAAACTAATAAACTGATGTACTGCTAATAGCAAATGGGGGCATACTTACTTTTTTCCCCTCCATGAAGTAATGCATAGAACAAATGAAGGAAAAAGTCTAACGTCCTAAATTTGTAATGAAAGAGTCTGACTTTCGAACAGCCATTTTGGCATGAAAGAACATGCTGGAATGAGTTACTGCTTTCTGAATTTTCCTCTGGGATTAATTACTGCCTACACCACAAGTTTATGCTTACACAAGTCAATTAGCATCTTTACAAATTTGCTAAATAATTTTTGCCACACTTCATAGCACAGTGCTATCTTTTCTCTACAGTAGAGGCTTGGTCTTCTCCAGCTCAAAAACCAACCTGGTGGATACCTGCTCTTAACAATCGATGATGATCTACCAGAAAAAGTAGGAAATACCTGAGTAATTCATAATGCTTTGTATGTTCTTTTTTTTTAAGGCCTTCAGTACTGCTGTACCGTACTTACAGAAATACTCAAAGAGAATTCTATAATCCAAATCTCTTAAGTGGCAGAATGTGCCACGAGCCACTGGGAGGACACGTGAAGGAAGGTATTTTACATTTTTATATTTACTTTGACCTACAACCTCTACCATCACAAGCTTCCTTCCATTGTAAAGGCAGCTACAGTGTCACAATTAGTGTTGAGCAATATAGCTGGAGCTTGTGAATCACTTTGGTGAATGTGTGGAACCCCCTCCAGAAAAGCTTACAAAACACCTTGAGGCCCATTACTCACCCAGATAGTAATCTTTTAATTAAATCTGTTCAAACTGTGACTATAAAGATAGCAGCTTCTATGTTTAGCAGGTTTGTTTTACTCAAGATTTATCAACTCCTCGCAGTCTCAGAGCAAATTTAACAGCAGATGTGACTGGTGGTTTATTTTTATGACCTCATGTCATATCTCAAAGTGTTTCATGAGACAGGATCCTGCAATCCTCTGTAAAATTTAATTTGCCTTAAATCATTTTGCCAAGCTTCAAGATAAGGATTTATTTCCAAATACTCACTTTGGTGATGGTCCTTAAAATAGCAAGTCGATCTTCAGGTGGTGGCAAACCCACATAGAGCGTTTTATCCAATCTCCCAGGACGCAGGATAGCTGGGTCAATTATATCTTAGGGAGGGGAAAAAAAAAGAGAAAAAGAAAAAGTTACCCCTTTAGGAAAGTATACAAATGAGAAGGAATATATGCATACTTGTACTGAGATTCAAAGAAGTATTTGAGCCACTATGTGAAGCTCTGAGCATTAAAGTAGCTGGCTGAAGTAGTTTCATCTCTGTCAAGTATGAGCCTCTATTACCCAGTAAACCATGTCTGCTCAAAGACGGCTCATAAATACCAGTTTCACCTCTTCACAAATGAAGACAAATCTATCTTCTGCAATACAGCAGCAGAACTATACATTTTTACTGTCATACCAAGCATGGGCAAGTGAGAAATTCCACATTAATTCATAACGAGGGAAAAAAGTGCTTCCAGTTTGTTCTATTGGAAGGAACTCTACCTCTATTAACCACTTCAAATCTGCTTGAACGGTACAGTGATAAATTAATAACAAGTTCACATGGGAAATCATAAAATTAACTATGTAAACAATTTTACTGGTCAATAGCATTTCCACAACATAATAATTTTCTGAATGGCAAAACAGGAAACCTGTGAAAACATAAAGCAGAGCTGCAAAGTACAGAATTTGTGTCCCAGGAAGAACTCCAAAAGTTATGATATGTGGAGAAGTAAGAAACCATAAATCATCAGAAATGGTTTCTAGAAAACCATTCAAAGTTTAAATGTAATAAAAATGCCCAGCAGCTTTTTAGCACCACAAGTTTCAATATTGAACTTCCACAAAGAGTAGGTCAGGATATAAATACTAAGGACTATTAGTATAACCAGAAATACAAACAGGGCACATGACCTGGGAAAGACCTCAATTCCTCCCCAGATTTCAGCACAAACTGCCTGGGTGATGTTTTTAAATGCTTCTTGAGGCCCTGTTTCCCCGTCTACCAAAACCAATCACTGTATAACTTCCTCTATTTCACTAAGAAATTCTATTTCATGTAGATGTGGCACTTAGGGACATGGTTTCCTGGTGGATTTGGCAATGTTAGGTTTACAGTTGGACTTGATTTTAAAGGTCTTTTCCAACCTAAATGATTCTATGATATCCTACATACTACAGCAATGTGAACAGCAAAGTCACAAAAACACCCACAGTGTAAATAAAGAAAACTGTTTTTTAGTATAACAGCCTTTTCTGAAGTCTGTGAATTACATAGATGTGTTAGGTACATAATGCACGATCCTTACCCAAAAGTAACAGTTGAAAGTTACACCTAAGTCTTAAACTGGAGACTATCAAGGACTCCAAATGAAGCTGAAACACCCTTGCAATTGTTACACCCTCTTGACAAAATGTAGCTAACACACCATCTACAAGCCTTCATGAATATTAAAGATGAAGAACTGGGAAGTCAAGCTGCTAATCCTTACTGTACAGAGGTTTAAAAGAAAAACAAAACAAACAAAAAAAATCCACCACCCAACCCCCAAATTGGCTTTGCTATTCGCATGGAAGCAAAGCCATCCCTTTTTTGCAAATGTAAAAGTTTTCTTAACTCTGCCGAGAGTCCAACCACCTGCGTAGTCTCACTTCACAAAGACATGCATAGTTTTGATCAAGTTACTGTCTCACTGATGCTTAGAGGAGAAAAATAGAATGAGATGCATACATTAAAAATTGGTCCACTCTCTTCTTCTTGGACAAAAGCAATTTCCCCCCCGCCAAGATATGGCAGCCATGGCCAGGCATCTATGCAGGCAAAAATCAGCTACTGCGAACGTGACGAGAATGGTGAGGGGGCAAAAAGGAAGAACTTGATGTATTACTTCAAGCCAGACCAGATGAAACAAGGGTTACACAGAATCCCTGCCATGGCAGGCCCAGACAAAAACATCTTTCTTATACGTGTGTGCTATGTAATACTTGATCCTGCTTTTGGCACAAGTGCACTTCCCTGTGTTTGTGTCTCCGTGGACGGAAGTCTTGCCACATTATTAAGATGACAACGTTCGCTCAACAGATCAATTACAAACATCAAAACAAATGCTCTCAATAAGGACTGCATTACAACACCACGCACCTGAGAACTTCCACATTCTAAACTTACAAAAGCTCTTTTAAAATATTAAGCTCGATATGGGGAATACTGCTTTGGTTTTGCATGCTGAGGACTTGCCATGCTATTTGTCCAATGATACGAAGTTAGCGATACAGTCATCCATTTGTATTTAAGTTATTAAATTGTCCACATTCAAAGAGTTACCCAAACGCACACAGACTCGATAAGCCGCAGTAATGTTAGCTTACGATGAGAAGACCATACCAGAGTTTAATATACAGATATACACTCTCCATCTCCCTGTGAGTCAATTCACTTCACTCTGAGGGTTCAGAATGAAGGCCTGAAGTTCTTGAAAATTCAAGTAATTTAACACAGAAAATTAATATTTGCTCATTGGTCAAACTCACTCATGAGACGCACTTCATATCTATTTATAGAATTGAATCATGCTCCCATTTTAGGAATTTCAAAGCATTCCATCCTGATAAATCACAATGTTCTCTCCGTGTTTATTATCTTGAAACTTACCTAAACAGAGGAGAGTCAAGTAATTTTAGATACACTTAGCATTTTAATGAAGTAAGGTAGTTATGACAGATTCCTGTTTCAAAGCCTATTTTCTCTCAAGTTTGAAAGTGAAACATGGAAACATAACAACACACAGCACTTCCTTTCCAAGCAGTTTTCTCACAGGGAGAATGTACTTCTACTAAGAGAATCTCCAGTTAGTAATTTTCTGTCTTAGTTTTCTGAGGTAGTCAGTGGTGGTGACTCTGTTGTTAGAAGACAGTAGTATCATTTTCCAAATAATTTGGCAAAAATCACATAAGATCACATTTAGAGAACATCCATTCCTTGTTTTTAAAGGTTAAAACATGCACCAACATCTAGAGAATTAGGTAACGTTTCAGTTTGCTACACTGCTCTCCAAACTACTGCAAAATTTTATCCTCCTCATTAAATTTTATTGAAAATATCATTGTGTGAAGTCCTATAATGTGACATTCTATTGTCCTATAATACAATCTATTATTCTCACACTCATTTCCAGTTGATTATTCACATCTTATCTAAACTCTAAAGGAGTCAACAACATTTAGAGAAGTTCAGTGCGTAACAGCAACGATGACTATTTTGCTGAGCCCATCAAACTTCTATACTCACTACAGCTTTTAAAGTTATACTTGGAGTATACAACATCTAGGGCTTCACACTCATGACATGCTAGAACATGGGCTCAGGAGCCCTAAAATGTTTTCTGAGGCTCCAGATGAACATTGCAATAATGACTTGGTTCCTACACAACAAACAAACCCCACTAAAGTTACCATGAAAGATACATAACATTAAAGGGCTGGTGAAATGCAGAAACATAATTTCTGTGAATTAGAACTATCACGAAAGTAATTGTTCAATGCCTCACATATTAGCTGCTTTTCTTAGATCTTATCTTAACTTTAATTCAGCAAAGTGTATAAACAGGTATAAACATAACAAACAAAAAACCCAAACCAAAACTGTAACTATTGTCAGAGACCAAAGATTATTTTTTTACTGTGTTTCAAAACATGTGGTTCAGGTGAATAGCTCTAGAAAAGTAACATAAACTTGCTAAAGAAAAATAGAACTCACTGAAACTAGAACCATACTATTAAGGTAACAGTTGAAGAGGAATTTCGCAAGAATTAACTTTAAAAAACTAGTGAAAAAGACAATGAATAAAAGCAAAAACACTACCACAATTTATGCCAAGCCTAAATCACTGTCAGTTTGTGGTGTTTCACTGGTTTCTGGTCTGTTTCCTCAGGTTACACACAGTTCCTCGGATCCCCTGGTAAATGCTGCTGCTGTCAGCATTTCTCTAAAGAGTTTATAAATGTTCAAAGCCTGGGGAAGCAAGAAAAAAAGCAGTAGGCAGCAGTATCCAGTACTGAAACGCACTGGTAACTAGAAAATTCTGGGAAATTACAGACCTTAATTAACAGTAGTGCTTGATGTTTTCTTAAGTACTTAGTCTCAGATTTTTGGAAGGAAGTAGACTGAAACATATAATTATTCTGACCCATAAAGTTTCTAACAGGACATGACATTTCTGCCTCTTCTTTTTTCCCTCCTTTTTCTTTTTAATGACATTGAATGCTTTAAAAGTTTAATCCTCTTCAGACAAAGTTTGAAATTGGTTCTGCATTTAGGTGGAAGGAGATTGAGCTGGGAATACTGCATCCCTGCTAATTTAACAGTAGTCAAGAAAGATCTACAGAGGACTTTCAAAGTCACTGAGTAAATGTGAAAAAACATTCAAATATACTGCTTTTAAGGGCAGATCAAAGGCTTATTTCAACGCTGCCAGAAAAAGAATTACCATTTGCAGTTTGTATATGATAAACAAAGGAACCAGCCTATTGTGTCTGCTTTTTTTGGCAAATGGGAATTAGAGTGTTCTGAGTCCTTAAAGGCTATTACAAAAAACAGAACGTGGCAGTTTTCAGCCACGGGGTACATAAACCACCCCCATTTCACAATAAAACCTTGTCACAACTGTGCCAGGAACATACCTTGACACCAAAACTGGTTAAGCTACTGCTACCCTACTGCTAGTACTATTATTCTTTATAATAATAATAATAATATATTTATGAGAGAAGACTCTTCCTTTGGCACAATACATTTTCTCTCCTGTCCAGCTGAGGAAGGGAATGACAGAGCAGCTTTGGTGGGCACCTGGTGGCCAGCCAGGGTCAACCCACCATATCCATTCACAGAATTTGCAGAGACATTTATACCCTTCATTGTGATGATTATATTTGTTATCCCCACCTTCACGCTTTCTTTATGTTTGGCATTTTTACCTCAAATTCACTTTTTTCATCAATGTCACTGGCTGGTAATACACCACTGAGTTCATGCCTAATGAACTTCCCAACTTCTCTCAAATACTGGTTCAACCCTTGTTACTCAGGAAAGTTTTGTAATTCTAACTGTTCTGCTAAAATAAAGCAGTACATCTATCGCTGCAGCTGAACAAGGCAACAGTGACTTTTAAAAACAAAATAAATCCCCAAACACAGAGGTACTTTATACCAACATAATGGTAAATCCGCCTTCAGTATAAGGCTTATAAAGGGATGGATTAACAACTGCACAGACATCTGTATTCCCAGCAAAGACGGGAATTAGGAAATTGTCCCCCACACAAGTATTCCCATGTTGAAATTACCATCTGAGCAACATTTACTCTAAAATATCCCTTTTAAAGCTACTAAGCTACTTGCACCCAGCTGCCTCTAGGAGAGGAGTCATTAGCTAATAAGGCTGCTTTATATAAATACTCATGCCACTGTAACAACTCTAGTGAGAGATCTTCTCCTCAGGCAAGTTGATGACACTTGTCCTAACACCCTTGGTACATCCAACTCTATCTATATATAGATGTCCTACATTGTATAACCTTATTTTCTTTTCTACATTGCATTAGATAGGTCAGAATCATCAAGCTCATGCTAGGGAAACTTTAAATCAAAGAATTTCTACAAGCAGATACAGATTTAAGCATTTACTTCTCATACTTCACCATGTAGAAGCATGTCATGGTGCAAAGAATTCAAGAGACAGGAACATTTTCCTCAAAATCTTTGAATTTTTTGACCATTGGAAGCCAAACCCACCTCACACTTGTGCATTTTAGGTAATTTCAGACCAAATTTTCCTTAAGCTATAGGACCCATGCAATCTGTTAAGTATTTTAACTTTCTTATCTTCCAATTTATATCCAGAGTAGCTCTGCTACTATTTTTCCCTGTTAAGCCACTTCTCATCAGAATTCCACATCTTGTCCTTACTTAATAGATGCATGGATGAAACAACTAACTGGATCTTGTCGTTACCAGTAATTTGCCAAATATATGCAAGCAGCAAAAAATGTATGATACATGTTTTAGTTCTCTTTTGTTCTTTTATGTTCCAAGGAGATCATCAAAGTCCAATTACCTCAGAGATCTTTCAAACCATTTTACAGCAATGGTATCATGTGCTGATTAAGATATGTTTTAAAGAGGTTGCTTCATCTCACATTGTCACAAGAACGTGGAACAGACTAATTGATCAGAAAAGGTTTGGATTTGAGAAGACACTGTAATTTTTAGCACAAGCCAAGGTTAGTCATACAGTTCAAGATGACATGATTTCATTAGAAGAGAACCAAAGATGTCTGATTGCTCTTGGTTATGATTTTTAGGTCCTTACCTGGCCTGTTTGTGGCAGCCATAATGAAAACCTGCCGACGATTCTCCAGACCATCCATCTCTGTCAGTAACTGGTTAACTACGCGGACACTGGCTCCTGACTTTAAAAGGAGAAAATTGTCAACAAAATTGAGGAAAACAGTGGGAATGCAAATATTTCAAAGTAAAAGCAACAAGAGATTTACTAGCTCCCTGACCTCAAATACTCCTCAAAGAAAAAGTTTCTTTTTCACACTTTCAAAGGTAGTTGCATTCTGGATTTCTACTGTCATATTCTTAGCATGTTTCCTCCCCAAATTCACACTACCTATACTCCTGCCACACATTTTAACATGTGGCAAACCTTTTCTTTCCCATTAAAAATGAAAGAGTTCACTTAAAGAAGAACATACAGATATTTATACTAATCATTCTCACATCTACCTCAACAATAACATCCAAAACTTCTCAATATTCAGTTTTTTTTGGGAAAATAAAAAAGTTCTCCAAATATTTAAAGCTCTGAAAGTTAACTCCATAGTAATGAAATCCTATAACCAAACTCAATAGCCTAATCTGAATTTCACTCTAGAGTTGGGGAGACAGAGAGAGAGAAAGCACAGGAGCTAGAGAACAAGAGTTCGATTGGATTTGGAAACACCAAACACCTCTGAGTTTCAATCATGAATCCCAAGGATTGTCACTGGTCTCACAGCCCGAGTAATAAAGTCAGGAGTCTCCCGCCCAGGTAGTTCCTCTATATGACAAAAGGAGCCTGTGAAGAGTGGGGCCGAGCTTCTAGGCACCACATTGCTGCCTGCTGTTGCCACCACAGAAGCAAAATATAGTGAGGCCATTTGTTCCCTCTCCTTGGGTACCAACTATGCCCACTGTGGTGCCTAATACTCGACACCTCCTTTTTTGGCTCTGTGGGAATCACCAGTAGAGTATCTATTGCCAGCAGAGTATCATAAACCAGATGCATTTTCTCTGCATAAAAGACAGATTGGTTTTCCTTTCAAAATACTAACAGTGTGCACTAATACCACGTCCCCAAAGTAGAAGTTGAGCCCAGGCATAGGTAGTTCCTATTCCGACACAACAATTAAAAAAATCCAGACAGATAAAACTTCACGGGTGGAATAACTCTGAAATCTAATGCATTCCACTTATGCTGTTGCCTCAAATATTTGCATGACCCAGTTCATGTTGTTCAACCAAATACATACTTCATGCAAGCATTACCGTTGCATACAGCTGTCAGGATCTGGTGATAAATTAAACATGATAAATTGCACTCTTTCATTTTTTTCCTACGGCTCTACACAGCCATTGGTGGAAACACACACATTCTCTGGATATTTTTTTCTACATAAACATAGTAAAAAAACGTATTAAGCTGTATAATATGTGACCACATATTTTTCCTTCAAATATGCAAAAGCCTATTGGATTGTTTTTCTTGGGAGATATTGAATGTAGTACCTTTCCAGGTACTTCTGTTGCTAGCACAATGCCACAAAAGCTGTGACAATCTATTTATGGAGATATTTTAAGACAGACTCACTTCATGGTCAGACCTCCGAGGGCACAAAGCATCAACTTCATCAAAAAATATAACACAAGGTGCTGAATTCCTAGCGCGCTGGAATACCTGACGTACAGCACGTTCGCTTTCACCAACATACTGAAACAAATGACAAATCACAGCAAAACAATGTAAGACATGAAGATTTTGCCTGAAAAATAATCACAGTATTCAACACTATTTGAGGTGCTTTGCAAGGGAGAAGTGCAACCTGCCAGCCAGTTTACTGCTGGTAACAGTCTGTTATCTCTACTTCCTTATGGATCAAGATCTACATAGGAACTAGTTGTCATGGGCTCACTTTTGACAGTCTGCAGTACATTCAGAGTTTAACAGAATTCCTGCTTTCCGGGGAATAAATCTAACTTGTCATCAGCTGATGAGAATTAACAAATACAATCTTCACTAATGACCCTGTTGTTCTTCAGCTGTTCATAAACAAATCCAGTGAGCAATGTGAACACAATGAACATCTGAGGTTCATACAGTAGTTGCCCCAAGACATCAGGGTTGGCGGTAGGGGACTGAACAGTAAGCCAAAATTTCACTTTGAATAGTAAACTGCAGGAGTGAGGGTTGCCAATTTGTAAATGCAAACACTTGATTTTTTTCCAAAAGAACATGCTTTGATACAATTTATGCCTTAAGACAGTCTCTGAATCACAGCCAGACATTTTCTCTTGACTCCACAAGGAAGTAGGGCTCCTCATTACCTTAGAGTTGTACTTCCTTCCTGTATCAGTACTTGAAGTACAACCAAAAAATTGTTTGGGAAAATAATTATCACATCCAGTGTTTTGCTTTTAGCTTCGACATTATTGATAAGCAGGCAACTGCCGTGGTGTTCCAAGATGTGGGCTGCTGCTCTTTTGCTCACTTCAACACATTCTCTTAACTCAAAAAGGGACTGAAGTTTTATCATAACACTTCTCAGTCCAGGGCTTCAAAAACTCAGACCACAGCACTTTTATCTGTTAACATTTTAAAATCTTTAAAAATCACTTTGACCAACTAAAAAGCATATTGCTTTCCAAGGTTGCAAATGTCCATTAAGAATCTAAAATGACTGGCAGAATACATTTCTAAACCTTGAAGCTGAAAAGTTGATTTTGCTTAGCAAAAGCTGCTGATTTGCGGTTACTCATCACCAATTGTTCTCTCACTATAGATTTGAATTTTTGTTCTTTTTCCTAATCTACACAAAAGCAATGATGCATGTAGTTGGCCAGTTAGAAATCCTACTTCAGTCAAGAAGGCTGCATCTGCCAGGTAATTTAAACCAAGATATACATTTAAACTACCCAGGCAGCTTTTTCCACTTCACGTGAACAACTTCAGTGCTGAAAACTTGAAGCAGAGGTTAAATGAGGCAACTTCAGTTGCACCAGCATCGGTTGTGTAACTATCAGGAATTTTGCTTTCCCCATGCTTCAGAGAAGAATTCCATAAATAACAAAAGCAGGATGATTACTGCGTACCATATTTAGCAGTTCGGGACCCTTCACAGAGATGAAGTTCAGTCCAGACTCATTTGCCACGGCCTATCAAAAAGGAAAAGGCAGATGTGTACATAAACCACACATTTTTCATGTTTTCTTTAGTTCTGTCCATGGAGCGATAAACAAACTTAAGGAAAGGAACACAGTTATCAACTGTTTGTAAATACAGAAAACAGTACAAAGTATAATTATATGCAATTAAGAGTGGGAAGGGGGCAGGGAATTTAGCAAGGTGTTCTCTCTATTTAATGAGGCAGTGTTCCAGATTGACACCCAACTCCCTCCCCCATATTATCTGAACAATTCTTAATAATTAGTGGGAGCTAAAGAGACACTCAAGTACATAAGAGCATTTGAAAACAAAGATGAGTGACAATCTAGAAATTTGCACAATTATCTGCACTTCATGGGAAGAACTGAAATGCTCGAGCAGGAAAACACAAGTATTTGCAGTAAGGCAAGTATAAGAAATAAAAATACATAAATATAATAGTGTAGACTATTTCCAAATATATAATTTATTTACAGTGAAATATTCCATAGAAGTGGTTTTCTAACAGAGTTTCTCCCCATCTTTGCTACTTCCTTCTTAACCAACTTCATTCCTTCAAGTTTTGCAGTAATTCCCACTCAATTCAAGCAAAATTATAACTTTATGACAACAAAACCACGTAACTTCAACAGAGAGGCCCAAATTTAATTTTCTGATGGGAAGTGGTGCAAAAGCCCAACTTCTCTATCATCCAGATTCAGTCATTCCTACAAAAACATCCACTTCAAGAAGGTTCTCCAGTATTTTTATAGACTTTTAGAAAATGTATTACCTTGGCTAAGAGTGTTTTACCACACCCTGGAGGCCCTGCGAGTAGGACACCAGCTGGAGTAGTCAGGCCCAGAGCTTTAAACTGCTCTGGGTTTCGGACCGGTGCCTATAAAAGAAATTATCAGTTATCTGTGACCAAAAGCTAACATTAAACTTTTCATTTCAGTTACAGCTACATGAAAAATCATTCATAAGCAAGTTCTTTATTCCATTTTTTTTATAGGCTAAAAGAACAAACAGTCGATCAGCTTTTTACTATCTTGCACCATAAGTACCATTATTCAGAGGCAGATTTTATTTACCTAAATTCTCATCTGAAGGTGTTAGCCTCATGTATTCCTCTGACTGGCAGTGAAGCTGCTAACCTTCCAGCTAAGTAGTCTCCAACTGTTTGTATGGCAGCTGCATAACTAAGGTTATTCATAGAATCATGAAATGGTTTGGGTTGGAAGGGACCTTGAAGATCATTTAATTCCACCCCCCTGCCATGGGCAGGGACACCTTCCCACTAGACCAGGCTGCTCAAAGGCCCATCCAACCTGGCCTTGAACACCTCCAGGGATGGAGCATCCACAACTTCCCTGGGCAAGTTCCAGTTGCCTTTTTCCATCCTCACAGGAACGAATTTCTTCCTAATATCTAATCTAAATCTCCTCTCTTTCAGTTCAAAACCACTACCCCTCAGCCTATCACTCCACTTCCTGATCAAGAGTCCCTCCCCATCTCTCCTGTAGCCCCTTTAGGGACTGGAAGGG
>JAOXJM010000023.1:13505686-13516751 GCA_026413425.1 Tringa solitaria | reverse complement strand
TTACCACCACTCTCTGGGCCCGGCCCTCTAGCCAGTTTTTAACCCAGCGGAGAGTTTACCCATCTAAGCCGTGAGCACCGAGTTTCTCCAGAAGAATCCTGTGGGACACTGTATCAAAGTACCAAGTACAGATTCAGATAGAATTTAAACATAGGAAGTGAAAATAGATATATTTTAGACTAAAAAAGGAAGAAGAGAAAAGAGATAAAAAAAAGAGAAAAAGATCTAGTCTATCATGAAGGAGGATTATTTCATTTCTCTCTAAATATAATTCAGAAACAGAAGAAACTGTAAATTTAAAGTTATCTCACCCCAGCAATGGCCTGTGCAAGCAGTGTCTTTCCACATCCCGGTGGTCCGTGTAAAAGGAAACCCCGAGGTGGAACCACACCTAAGTGGTTATAGACTTCAGGGTGACGGACATGAATAAGCATTTTGCAGATTTCCTGTTAAGGGCAAGAGATAATTCCATTTAAATTGAAGAAATCAGTATTATAGATTGCTAATTTTACAGACAGGCCAAAATAATAAAAGTAAGTTCTCTTTATTAATCTTTTCAGTAACTGCTTTCAGAGAGATTAGTCAAAGAAAAACCACCTAAAACTTTGTTGCTGTTGGTATAAGCAACAAAGTTGCTTATATGTTGGTATAAATATACCAGATTTCTTGTTTGTCATTTTTCATGCGACTTTTTATTCAGAGCATTGTGTCTCACAATTTTAACTGACCTTTAAAGTTTCATCATTGCCTCCTACATCTTCAAACTTCACTGAAGGATGGTAAAGCTCTGGTCCCTTACTTCTAACTGTAAAAAAGGAAAAGTCATGCAAATTTAGACATGGCATCATAGTAGTTGCTAACACCAAACAAGAAAGAACTCAGCCTAAACAACTAGCTAAGTACAAGGAGGAGTATTATTTTTTTTGTAGCAGACAGGACAGGAATATTGATTAGTACAATATTAAGGCTAAATTTCTTAACAAAACACTCAAGGTCACTTCTCTGCACCTCAATGTAAAATACTTCCCTGGTAATGGGATTCCCCAGAAAAATGCCATCTCTTTGTTTGGAGCAGCACATCAAAAATAACTTCTCACCTTTCTCTTTAAGTAAGATGGCACCAATCTCTTCATCTACGTCTGGAAATTCTTCTTTTTTCCTTTTTGTTCTCTTACCCTTTGTCTTCTTTCTTTCACTCTCCAAGACAGAAAATTCGGTTGATTTCTAGGGCATAAAACCAGAGTTATATACACAAAACCTTCCAAGTCAGTGAATTTCTTCAAATACTTAAAAGAACAAAATGCGTAAATGTCTATGACGCTTAACTCACACATATTATATGAATAAAGATAAGCAAGGCAGGAATTTAACCCCTTCTTTTTGTAGAAAATCCTTATTTCTAACATAATATTTCTTTTTTTTCAAAGGGTTAATTACACCAGTCACTTTTTTGCTAAGATGTACTTATAAGCAAAAAACCCCCCCAAACTACCAAACCACTAACCAAAATCAGACACCAGTTACTTGTATACCACAGAGCAATCCACTCTGGGGACGACTAAAACCATATCAATGGATGCAATTTTAATTACTAGTAAGTCATCAGTGGCTGTAAGTAAACATTATTTAGTGCTGACAAGTTAACGGCATGTAAGAAAAGGACTAATACAGGAGAAACGGGAAAAAAAAAGAAGTTTAATGAAAGTTGGGTTTGTGGTTTTTTTAGAATGCAGTATTGCAAACATTTTATAATTTGAAGATCTCCCTTTTACTCAATTTCTCTATAGAAGAAGATGCAGTACTACTATGATAAAGGGATGATTTGTCAATTCTGCCTATTTAATAAGCATTTTCTGTCATCAGAAAGGTAGATGTAAATGTAGTTATTCCTTCACATAAAGAAGAACATCCTGCCAAAATGTCCAGTCAGCCACATAAGATAAATGTTATCTCCCATACATAAATGGAAAGTTTTCAATAGCTAAACAAAGTTGGTTTTTTTTCTAAATAAGAAAAAAAAATGGGGAGTGGGGTCAGGGTGGGTCATAAAGCAGGCAACATGTCTGGATAGCGAGTAGGACCTATTTTTAATTGCTTTATAAATCAATGCAATTTCCTTTCAATGTCACAAACTCTTGTCCACCCAAAAAACTCCTGCTTTCCCCAGGCTCACTAAGCCTTAATCACTGGCAAAGGGGAGTTTACATGCTATGGCTACAGCAAGCCACATGCTTTCTGACTAGTTAGGCTGGTCACTGGCAAGCAAATAAATACCAGCTAAGTTCCACCTCTCTTTCTTTCAGTACAGTCACTAACTTGGGTCTCCCTAATACTGAGCACTACATTTTCCTCAAAAAACATGGATGAAATTCATAATTTTGTGACTTTTTACCTCCCCCACAAACGTACCTGAAATGGTCCAGAAGGTTCAAAATCACTTCTGACGCAGCAGAAAAATGGGCTAAGCCCTTTCTTCCTCAGCAACCAAGCTGAAGACAAGTACTCCACTAGGCTTAAGCCAGTCTTTCCCTTTTATTTAACATGTTCACTACCTTTAAACACAGCATGCATTTTTGTAATAAAAATACTTTAAAAATCCAGAAAGACAGGCAGTCCTTTTGATCCTAGTTATCAACTTTCAAAAGCCTGTCAAATCACACAGGAAATTATATCCACCCTTGCTACTTAAAACCACATTGAGTTTGTAAAACACAATACCTCAGAAATCAGTTTCTTCTCATCTCCTTCTCCATCCTCAGAAAGGTCAATGAAAAAGTCTTTTCCACATGCAGTTTTGTCAATGAACCAGCCACCTTCAGAGATGCGGGTTTCAACTCGCGTTCCCGGCAAGAGGGTGCTTGTCTGAGGAGCTCTTTGCACAGGAGGGGGGGTTTCCATTGCTTCATTTTTTGGCGTTGTCGGAACAGAGTCGGGATTTCCTTTCTTGTATAAACTCAGCAGGGAACTGTTCATGTGATTTGTAGACTGCAGATTCACATATTTTAAGAAAAACACACAAGTTACAATTTGGGTTATTTATATTAAGAGACCAGTGAAAATTTTCATAAACCTTGGTCAGCATCCTCACTGGATGTCAGCGAGTTGGCCCTCACTGGGCTCCCAGTGTGCTTTCCTCAAAAGGCATTCCCCCATCACAGGTTCTTCCTTTTTCTTCAGAAAATAGACTCCTTTTGGCCCTGTAGATTCTCAGCTGGAAGTGCCAACTCTGGCTATACCTCATCTTCATCTCCACTTTTAAACTCTCCAAGTGCATTGCAATTTCACAACATAGTATCACGTGTTAGGCAAATACAAACAATCATAATAAAAATACAACTTACTAGATCTTCTGGATAATCATCATCATCAGAGACATCTGTGGCACTTCCTGCAGTCCTTTACAGGGAAGGAAGGCAAAAAACTATTAATGTATCAGAGCAGAACTGCAATTGAGACATATAACAAGTGCAACTTCCACAACATGGTTCCCCACAACTATGATATGTAGAGACTGGACAAAAACTCCTGACTAGCACGCTCTAAATTTACTACTATGAAGAGTTAAAAAATGCATCCTTTCCAAGCCTGTGATGAGTTGGATCACCTTGGTAACCTGGCTGAAAGACAGTTCTAAAACAAAGTGATGTGAGATCACTCTGATTCAGTTCACCAAGAGATGACACAATCACCAATGGTGGCACAAGGGAAGTAGCAGCACATCACTGCTGAACTAGACTAGTCCTTCTAATTACAATGTCCTAATTTCCTGGGAAACCCTTAATATCTGTCACAGATTAGAGAAAACAGAATGATCCATGAGACCATGCACAGGGTTAAGAGTTAGGAAATCACAATTCCAACCTCATAACCAGTGGCAATTTACTCTGAATAGCTTGTCTTGCAGTTTTATATCTCAGATTTAGCTAATATCTCTCACACCCAAGAAACATTAAGAACAAAACAAAGGAACAGAATAACATGAGGACTGGGGCCTTATGTGGAAAACTATCAAAAAAGCCCCAAGGAAGGATGCCCACTAGTCTGTTCCCCATAACAGAGAAATCATGATTGGCTCTAGTATCTGCTCATCTTCAGTGAAAAAGGTGCCTCCATGAACCACAGGTAACTTCTGATGAAGACAAGTCTATGGGAAATCAAGGATCTATCAGTAACCTTGAAACTACCAAAAATTAATAACGTGAAGACAGAAAGCTTTAAAGAAATGGTAATGCTATTGGCATTATGAAAGTAATCTAATGGTAAAAATTCTTCTTACTCATTTTTCTCTTGTTGTCTTGCTCTTTTTGCCACATGTTCAGCTTCTAAAACTGCTAAATCTTCACGTTCTTTTTCATTACTGATTATTCCAAATACTGAAAGAAAAAGTTCAAACACGATAAGAAAACAGCCAAAACATAATCAAAGAATTTGGCATCTTGGACAAAATACTAACAGAACTACCTTTTTCCACTTGTATTCTAAAAGCATTTCTTTTTCTTCGTCCATATTCTGTACTGAAAAAACACAAAATAAGTAAGTTATACCAACTGCTTTTCCCCCCTAACATACTGTCATTCTCAGTGGAAAAAATACATTGTAAATTGATACCCAAGCTTCTACACAAGTTCTTATTAAAAAACAACTATGTGAAAAAGTCATTGTTATTTCTTAAGCCTGGAATAGCTCAATCACCGGGATGAAACAAAACCACTAAACTATACTGGTCTCTAAAGATACATTTAGTAAAAATTATCAACGTCCTCTTTAACTGTAGATATAGAGAAATGAGCAGACTGTATTCTATTTCACAACAGTACTGATTTTTTTATTTTAATTCAAACAAGAACATGTGGATATAGGACTATGGTCTAGAAAGACCAGTCCAGCAAGAAATGACTGTGATAATCAATAATAGTTACTATGAGAAAATTCATTAAGCATTCTTAACTGCAAACAAAAACCATCAACCTTTTATCTTCACTTACTAAGAGTATATTTTATTTATTTGCTTTTATAAAATAGCTGACAACGGAAAACCAAACTAAAACAAAATCCCAAGACCTGTCAGCATCCTAAGCAAGGGGTGATCTTGCCATTTCAATCAACCTCAACAACTGGTAATGAAGCTAACATTAAAAAAATGCTAAAATTCTGATTAAAAATACACAAACGCAAAAAAACCCATAAATAACATATTCTGTATTCTGAGCGTAGAATATAAGAATACAAATCTTTGCTTACCTGTAGGTTTTCTGCAAATCAGATGCTAGAATTCCAATGTCAACATACTGGCCACATTTACTACTTGCGAGATACTGAAATGAAGAATATTAAGCAGCAAATAAAATCATTGTCAATCACTTCAGCAGAACAACTAGATCAAATATGACCATTTCAAACTCTAGGCTTAGAAGCCAAAATGAAAATCAGAAACAGCTTTGAACTGCCTTGGAACACACTAGACAGTATTTCCCACTGAAATGGGAAATCCTTGTTAAGACACAGTTAAGCAGCCAGCTCTGTTCCCCCAGGAAATGAGCACACTGTATTTTGGTGCTTCAGTGACTTCTGCTGGTGCAACTCCATTGTTTATATTCAGTAAGAAAAAACTTTGTAATTCACACACTATCTTATTGTCAGTCCTTCTAAAGTTACTGGTTTCTCTGTTAGCCTCCTTTTGTTTTGGATCTCTGACCTTAAAAATTAAACCATCTACATCAATTAGTATGGATACTGTCACAAGAAGAACTTTAACACTTACAAGATGTTAAGAAAGTACTGTAGAACAGTATATAAATGAAAGTGAATTCTTTTTTTTTATTCTGACAGCAACTGATCCAACCCATTTTCAAACCATAATTATGAAAACGTGACAAAATGCACTAAATTTCAGGTACAACTGTAGTCCATTTGCTTTCTTCCCTCACTCTCCAAATTAGGAGAAGGAGTTTCAATGCTATAATGACGGATTCCTTTTTAAAAAAAGATCACAGAGAATCTTCCTAGAACATAATGGTATCACAAATACCACAGCAAGGAGAATTTTAAAATCTTTTAAATTAATACCTCTACTCAAAACAATCAAATTTCTTAAAGTTGAATACAGAATTATTTTAAATTATGTTACACTTCATGTCACCCACGGGCAGCTACTGACCTGCAAAAATATCAAGCCTACCACGAATCCAGCCAGCTCTTTCACTTCAGAATAGTCAAGACAGAGTCACTGTGATCTTGTAAAGGAAAATAAGCAAGGTCCCTCAAGCAGCCACTCACATTTTAAGGAATTAGAAGCGGAGTAGACTTATACACAGATGCAGAAAGATGGTATTTAATTTGCAAAGCATTTGCACCATAAATATTTGTAAAATATAACACAGCAGTATGACACCTGAAGGAATCGCTCTTCTCCCCACTCTTGGCCCACGTACTGTGGAAGCAATCACCTTTTTTGCCCTTTCTTCACTCATTTAACATGATCAATGTACATGTTTCCAAATGCAAACAATTCCAATTTACCTATATCTACCCAGAGTGCTTTTTTTTTTTTTACTATTCATTTCACCCTTGAAATAGCAGTCAGCTTCAGCATCAAAAATACTGAAGAGAATGGAAGACAGTAACAAAATAAAATAAAAAGGGGGGAGGAGGGAAAGCCCTTTTTAAAGGCCTTTTTAAACCCCTGAGAGCCCAGGCCAGGTTTGACTGTCGCTGCCGGCCCCTCCCACACCTGAGCGGGTCGGATGCTCAAGGCCGTTTCCAGCGAGCAGGGGAGAGGCGAGGCCCGCCACACCGGCGGCGGGGACCCCCCTGACCCGCGGGAAGAAGGAGGACCGCTGCCCGCCCCGGCGGGTACCTGCTTAACGCGCTGCTTCAGCCGCAGGTCCACGAAGTGCCCCGGCCGGCTCCTCATGGCCGCCCGCCGCCTTCCCCCGCCGAGGGCCTCCCCGTCGGCCCAAGGGCTGTCCTAGCCCCTCGCCTGCGCGGAGCGGCCGGGCGCCTCAGCAGTACCGGGTAGACCGACCCGGCGGCGAGGCCTCGCTCTGGGCGCTAATTCACCCACTGGGCCGCTAATTAAGTTTCAAATTCGGTCAGGTCCCATGTCAGGGCCGCAGCAGCGCCCTCACGGCCCGGCCGCCCGTCCCTGAGGCGAGGACTCCATTTTCCAGCATGCCGTGCGGCGCGAGGACTCCGTTTTCCAGCATGCCGTGCGGCGCGAGGACTCCGTTTCCCAGCATGCCTTGCGGCGCGCCGGAGCCCGGCCCGGTCCTTCCCGGCCGTGGGGGGAGGCGGGGCGTACGGCGGCCGGGAGGGCGGCGGCCGCGGCGGGATGGAGTCGGTGGTCTTCATCTTCTCGCTGATTGACTGCTGCGCCCTCATCTTCCTCTCCGTCTACTTCGTATCCTTTATCTCTGGGGCCAGGAAGGGGAGGGGAGGGTTGGGACTGCCTCCGCGCCCGACGGGGACCAAGGTGGGCCGGGCCCGTTGAGGCGCCGCTGAGGCGCCGCTGAGGGAGGGCGAGCGAGCGGGGCCGGGGCCGGGGCCGGCGCTGGGGCTGGCGCTGGCGGTGGGTTGAGGGTGGCGGGGCCTGAGGGCCTGCCCTGGGTCATGGCCGGGGGTGGGTTTAGGGGCGGCGGGAGCGCCTCGCTGAGGGGAAAAGGCGAGTGATTCAGCGCCCGAAACACGTTGGCCCCTTTGGGGGCGGGAGGTCGGGGGGGCTGCGGGCGGCCGCGGGCGTGTGCGGCCGGTGGTACCGGTAAATCCACCGTGCCTCGGCTGCGGTGGCCTGTGCTCGGCGGTGCTGTGGGGAAAAGGGTGCTGAAAGCCTGTTTCACACCCTCAGAAACCAGCCGGGCCTGAAAAAGAATACGGCCGGACCATAGTCTCTTAGCTGTAAGGACGCTTTATTTCAGACCATAATCTCTTAATTGTAAGGATAACTTACTCTGTTTCAGATGCTGGCTCCTGGCGGGCAGGCTGCAGGTTCCTCGACAAACAGAATTTCCATATTCTTTGTTACAGACTTGCCTGCAGTTTTTGCTGCCTGGTATTGGTAGAATGTCAAAGCACTGATTTGATTTTTGTTTGGTTTTTTTGATAAAAGAAAATTGGGTCTTATACTCTTTCAAATCCTGGTGCTGTAGAAGAATCTACCCAGTTCTAGCAGAAAACAAATACAGAAGCACTTGAAAGAAATATATCCTAGGATAGGATATTTGTTGAAAAGTCAAAAGACTTCACCTATTTTTTTTTAGGGATAGAAAAAAAAAGTGCATGCATTTTTTTCTTTTTTTTATTTTATTGGAGAAAAGGAGCATGAGCTTTACAGGACATAGCATGATGATGTGCACAATGCGTGCTAAGGCTTTTTTGAGAGGACTTTTATGTCTGAAATCTTTATATATCAGTTACTGAAAGTTCATTTGATAATGATGTTAAGCTTTAAACTTTTAGGCTTTATTGTGAGGAGAGTTTTAAAAAGTGTCTTAATTTTTTATTCCTTTTCAGTTCTGGTTTCAAGTGTTGTAATAATAATTCTGATACTAAAAATATTGGGTTTGCCTTCTTGGTCTTTTTAAAGTGTTGCACTGAACTTTAGCACTTGTGTAACAGTTGCTGTTGGAAAAACATAATAAAATCATTTGGCTTGATGATAAACGGTGGCCTAACTTTCTACCTGAAGTCAGAATGAGTTGTAACTAATTGAATGCCTTTGGCAGCTCAGCTGGAGAACAGTCTATGCTGAGAGCAAAGTGCTCTCCTCAACTTATTGGATAAAAATAAGTTTTTGTGTATTCTGAGTTACCATGCATTTTTTTCCTTATCTTGGACTTCAGATAATTACACTGTCAGATTTGGAATGTGACTACATTAATGCTAGGTCATGCTGCTCAAAACTCAATAAAGTAAATTATCTTTCTTTGCATTTAATGTGGTTTAAGAAAAAAATCTGTTATCTTAGCATCACAAATAACGGGGGGTACAGTGTATATCTGAAGAGACTCGATTGGCAATATTTTGCATGTATCCTTTATTTCAGTCTGCTTGTCTTCCTCAAATGCCCGTCTTTCAGCAAATTAAGTCACAAAAGGTTGTTCTGGCCTGTGGTGCTCTGAGATGAGCTGTTACTCTGAATTCCTGGCACTGAGACTTAACTTTGCAGAGCTCTTGAGTTCTTTGCTTTATTGTTGTAGGGGTGCCAGGCCAAGGACGTCCGCTCGTGACTGAACTCTGGGATCTTTGTAGCAACTTTGTGATGCTTCTGTATAATTTCTAACCTCTCTTGAACACTTAGAGAGATTTAAAGTGATGAGGAAAAGTACAGTTTTAACCAAATCTGCTTAAAACTGGTTTTATTAAATCAGTGTGGCCTTAGGTGTTCCCTTTGATATAAAGGTATTTTCGGAATGCAAGAGAGAATGCTACAGGATACTATCAAGCCAAAAATGTGTTATTGCCAGAGGCTGACCCAATTTATTTATTCCAGTTTTCATATTGATTCATTTCATCTGTTCCAAGCCTGAGGTTGTTTGTGTGTCCTGTGTCTGTGCAAATGTTAATTATCTGCTTCTCTCATTCCTAAATCCAGTGTTCTCTGCAGTGATTTCAAATGAGCACTGTATACTTTCTTAACTTGCTTTCTTAAATACTTGTGTAATATCGTTGCATTCAAACACAACTTCTTCCTAGAAATTTTCGTAACCCTTAAATAAAGCACCTCTGTTACATCTTATGGTCTGATTTCTGGCTTACTCATGTGGAGTCTGTCTCAAGGTATTCATTTCCATGTATTGTGATAAAATCACATGAATTTTCTTCTTTCATGAGTTTTCTGTCTGAGTTTGATATTATTAGAATCAGGTGATAACTCCATATAGATCTCCTTTTCAAAAAGGATTTTACATTTGTGCATATAACTTCTTTCTTGTCTTCCCTTTATTGCAGTGGGTGGTCCCTGAGGTGATTGGCCATGCTGTCGTAACTGTATTAATGCTTATTTCGTTGCACTGGTTCATCTTTCTCCTTAATTTGCCAGTAGCCACATGGAATATATATCGGTAAGTGCAAAGGGGTTTGTGTGCTTTTTTTTTCCCTCATTGTTACTTAGTTTAAGTGTAGTATGAAGATAAATAATAAGTCATGATGAGATGTTTCAGTTGGGTTCTTGAGTTGCTGACCGTCTTCGTGGATCTGCCCAACATAAAACTGTCCTCTGCTTGCAGTCAACATTACAACCCAGTGTAAGGGATATGAAGCTTTTGGCCTTTCCTTGTTTTCACTCTAGTGCCCAGGAATCTTGATTTGTGAATCATTCCCAAGTTTGTGGGAAGTAATAGCCTGTTAACTGGGATTATGAAGTAGTTCTGCAAACATAGTTGTTAATGTTTTTCATGCCGTGCCCACACACCTGATAGCAGTATCAGTGTGAAAGCACTTGGGTCAGCAGGGCTGATGGTTGTAAAACCATCGGGCTCTGGTGGTACCCCCCATACCCTTCTTCCTTTGCTGTCTTGTCTCTTACCCTCATTTGCATTAATTTTGGTCCCCCATCTTGCCTTTCTGTATTTGGAAGTTTTTTGCAGACTTTTCATCTTATGCCAACTGCCAGTGTTACTTTGCATACTGGGCCATCCACCACTTGGAAACAGTTTACTGGTTAGTAGGGGTTTCCATGTGGCAACATTGAGACTGTCAGTTCAAAAACGTTCCTTTTTTCTTGTATCATTTGATGAGTGGAGAATTGAACATTTACAGGTGATACGTTCATTAGCATTTCATTAAACTGGGTGTGGACTTGTCACAAATTATCTCTAATCACTGTACTACAGGAAGTCCAAAAGTTTACGATAGAGGCATGAAAAGTTAGCTGTAATTCTTGTTTGCCTAAACCAGGTAGGGCTAACTATTTGCAGGGATGGGTCGAGTTGTTGGTAAAATCAAACAAGAAGTTTCGTATTTCTCATTAAAATGAAGTCAAGTATGCCTTTACTGATAATCTCATTGTTCTTGGGTGTCCTGGGTTGAGAGACACAGGACTAACTTTTCTTCTAATATTGGGGAAAAT
>JAOXJM010000023.1:13465443-13505586 GCA_026413425.1 Tringa solitaria | reverse complement strand
GTGATAGAATAATTGTCTAAATGACAATAAATTGTTATGGGTTTTCTCAAACCATAACATTGGGCAAAATAACCATGCATTTATCACCTGTTTTCTGCAAAACTGTTAGCAAAGCCTTCACATGTTTCTAAGCTGGAGTTGAGGTGAGACAGTATAACTTCTGTGCTTAATAAACAATTTTTGCCTAAATGCACACACGTAGGGATAGTTTTCTGTACATACAACTGTATTATGCACCAGTGCACAAAATGACCTGTACTCCCTTTGGTAACTGCTGGCAAGTATGGAGTTTGCATTTGGTTTTTCATTTATGCTGAACTGTTTCTACAGAGACAGTAGAGAGAGAATGCAGTTTCTTTAAAGCTTTGAAGACTTCTTGTACTGGTTATCCCTTTGCTGCTTCCTTTTCATAGAATCATAGAATGGTTTGGGTTGGAAGGGACCTTAAAGATCATCCAGTTCCATCCCCCCTGCTCTGGGCAGGGACACCTCCCACTGCACCAGGTTGCTCGAAGCCCCATCCAGTTTTTGCTTCCATATGTTAATGTTTAAAGTTGCCACGTGCTTTGGCTTTTAAACCTGGTCAGAGAGAATTTTAAAAGATAGTTATTTCTATTTCCACACCTCGGGCAGTAAGCTTTGACTGCTGTTTTGAGTTGACAGCTCTCATTTTATACCTGTCATACACAGGGTGGACATTCTGAATATCCTAAAATCCAGGACCATTTCCTCAGTTTTAGAGTCTGGTGTAGGTGATAAATGAAAATGACAATATGATACTTTGTCCTGCCAGAAGTAAAAATGTTAAGCCTCAATGTCTAATCCTGCCTTGTTTCTGAGGACAAAAAAATATTTTGGTCAAAAAAAATGAGGGGCTGTAAAGTAGTTCAAATACACTGAAGAGAGGAGAAGGCATCGATTACTAAACCAGGATTGAGTGGAAACAGATGAAGCGTGAACTCGTTATTGTGACTTGTAAACTTCCAGCATCAGCTGAACACGTTGGAATCTTCTTCGTATGTTATAGTAATTCAGGGACCAACTTCTGAAGTAAATGTTGCTGCGCATGAATTCGGGAAAGTTTATAATTTACTCCGAGATGAGTACAAATACCAAAATAATTGTGTTGAGATTGAAAAAGTCTGTGCTTTGTGGTGTATCTTAAGTGATAATAGAGAGAAAGGTGGGATAATAATCCCTTTCACCTATTCTCTTTCCTTCAAAACATGCTTAATCTTGATGAGTAAACAGTTCAGTTACAGGCAGCACTGGCTTAATTGACTGATTGTCTCAGTATTTTCAGTGAGAGCAGGGAGGTTTTGTGTGAAAGGGGCATCAGAAAGAAATCCTGAGGAAAATAAATTGGTCAAAACCAGCATCGGGGAGGCTTTCAAAGGGATTTTAATACCCAACAGCCTGTCTTGTTCAGCAAACTCAGATGCTCATTTAATTTGGTTTGGTTGAACACTTCCCTTTCTTTGTTGTATAGAAGTGCTTGAGACAATAGGTCAAAATAATGTGAACTGTAATTCCTTAGATGTATATATGAGCAGTACCAGCTTGTGACCCCCTTGGAAAAACTACCTCCCAAGTTCCACAAGCTTTAATTAAATTGCATCGTTTAAGTGTTATCACTGCTCTTAAGAGGCAAAATTGCTAAGTCCTGGAGATATAAGGAAACTACATGCACTATCTCTTTTTCTAAGAAAAATTGATATGGGAAACTTGTGTTCATCCTTGTAATGCATTTTATTTGAACAAACTTCCAGTAAATGGACTTTTTTTGTTATAATATTAAAAACAGACTAATTGCTTAAAAATTCAAATTTAGAGGAGACTTTCAAACTGTAATTATTTCACATGAATTATTTTTAATGGCACATAATTGTCTTTGTCATTAGTCAAACATGCTGCAGTGCTTTTTAATGCTTCTGTGAAAGAAAGACAAATGCCAAAGTCTTAACTTTTTCTTTTTTTTGTTCTCCTGCTGTGGCTAGAAAACATCCTCGTTTCTTGTTCTCTTTTGTCCCCTCCTGTTACTGAAATGAGTGCTGTCAGAAGTGGGGGGATGCCTTTTGGAGGATAAGTGGTGCCATTCTTCAAGTGTATAAAGAAAATCAGAAAGTGTTCTGAGACCTTGCTTTTCCTCCAGTTGTAAGACCAAGAGTTGATTCCTGTGTAGAAGGAGTATTATTGCAGGAAGGCAGAGCCTGCGTGACATTGAAGTGAAATAATACTACTCTTCTACACTGAGTGAGAACTTCATGTGCCTGTGTTTGCTCTCTTGAGAAGTACTTATTACAAACACATTGCTTGTTGAATTTTCACAGGCCATAAACATTTCTTTCGGTGGTTTTATTCTTTTTGCTTACGTTTCACTTTATTGGACTCAGCTTTTAGAATCATAGAATCTTCTAGGTTGGAAGGGCCCTTCAAGATCATCTTGTCCAACCATCAACCTAACTCTGACAAAAATAAACAAATAAGTTTTGTTCTGATGTGGACTGGGACAGCAGCACTTCAGTTCTGCCCAATCTCATCCTTGTCAGCCTGAGTGTCTCTGCCGAGACCACGCGAGATGCTGGTGACAAAGATGGCAATAACACGCGGATCCTTTCTCTTGTCTCATGCTGTCTCATTGTGACCACTAAAGTTTGTGATTATCTGTGTGTGGAGTTTTGTAAATAAATCTAATTCTTAGCTAAATTAATTCTTTTCCTGTCCCTTTCCGCTGTGGGATGGATGTTTCATTCCTAACCCCAAGTAACCCTGCATAGCAATTAAAATGAACTGGAATCGGCTACTACCTGTAAACTCTCCCATTTAGACATAAGAAGCTGGGCTGATGCTTTTAGTACTTCTTGTCCTCTTTATTTGTGGGTTGTAGTGGCAGAGACACGTGCTATGTGCTGACGCTGAAATGGAATTAAAGAGGAGCTCCCTTATGTTGAATTGTGAAACAACTCTGTAGATGAAAGTCCCTTTTGTACAAGCTCTTCTCCCCATGCCCTGACACTCCCTCGTGTTTTGATTACTATCCTTTTGTTGTTTTTTATTTTTCCTCTTTAAACTTTTAGGTACATTATGGTTCCAAGTGGAAACATGGGGGTATTTGATCCCACGGAGATCCATAACCGAGGACAACTGAAATCACACATGAAGGAAGCCATGATTAAGCTGGGCTTTCATCTGCTCTGTTTCTTCATGTACCTTTACAGGTTAGTTATGAGAATTGCTGCTGGGGAACAAAGGAATCGTCTGCCAGCTATTTTTATCTTCTCTATTGTGCTAGTATAATTGCTGGTACTCATAAGTGTCTTATCTTTTTGCACCCTGCTAAGCCTCAGTGATCTATTTTGACAGCTTTCTCCAGGCTCATTATATGCCTTTATTCTTTCTAATCAAACATGGTTTGGAAACTCGGACTACTCCTTAATCTCAAACCCACTACAAGTACGATATAAAGAGTTACACAATTCCAGCACCTGTAATAAAGGGCCTATTTAGAAATTTAGTTTATTTTACAGGCTGTATTTTAGAAAATACAGCTGATCTGGCTAAGTTACAAACAGATGAGTTCTGTGATGGGGCCACTTACTAGAAGATGGAAGAACTCCTGTTCTTCTACTGCAGAGTTACTTCTGCAGCCCCTGTCTTCATGAACAAAGGACGTAGTTGCCTTTTATTTCAGAATCAAGTGCCATTCTCTTGTGAAAGCAATAGCTGTTCCTCCTTGTGCACGCCTCAGTAATCCACTGGTATCGTGTTTTCTGTTTTGTCACAGTATGATTCTGGCTTTGATAAATGATTGAGACGCGGAAAAAGAACCATTAGCTGCCAAATTGGGTCATCACTCCAGTGACTGGTTGTGGAGCCACAGACACCTTCCAAACGTACCTAGATCAGTGTCGTCATGCGGTATATTTTTTCCTCTCTGAACAAGAAATATTTTTCTGTATTTTTAACATAAAATATTTTCGAAAGACATTGGATTTGTGTAGTGGTTGTTTTTGTTCCTTTACAACCCAAACTGCTCGAGCTGCTGTTTCTGTAAAATGAAATCCTTGCTTAGAGAACTGATCCCTTAGGAATTAAATGGTGAGAAGGGAAACTCATTCCAGCAGCAGCGGCTGATAACGGTGGTTCCAGAATAAAATTTAAGCTCGGTTCTGCTGTCTGCTTCTTACTGAAAGGTGTCAGGATGTGCCTCTGGCTGTCAGGCTGTCCTCTTAGAGCCTGTTGGAACACAGATTTCAGAGCACAACAGGAACGCAGCTTGCAGCTTTGTGTCAGTGTTTTTGCCTGCTAAAAAGCAATGCAATAAAAGTTGTGGTTTTCTCCCTTTCCACCCCTCTCTCCACCGACCTCTCTGAAGTCTCGTGTTTGGATGGTTTGAGGTTCCTCTGATGAAAGTGACACTTGTGTGTAAGAGTGAAAAGCAGATAAATAAGAAATGTGATTAATACTTGGGTTTTTTACTTCAACTCCTGTTTTGTCATTGAAAGACACTGTAGACGTCCTTACGACACAAAAGAGCATCTGCAGCTGCTGCTCCTGAACCTGCTTTTTCCATCTTCAGTGAGGTGAATCAAGAGTACATCCAGTTCGGGAAGATGGCTTGATAAACCATAACCCAGTTATCCCAGTTCTGATGTAACTGCTTCAAAGACACCAGCAAACTCAGTTCTTCTTGTGTGGCTTTTGCATCAGCAATAAGTATATAAACCTGAGTTTGTACTCTTGCTGTCTTTAAATTTTTTATATGTGCTTTGAAACAAACACACCACTACAGTTCTGTAATTAAGTCCTGAAATTTATGAGCTTCTCCTTCCTCAGTACTTGTTCCTTGGTGTACAGCTGTAGTTGTTGCAGGTTGTTGTCATGGCCAGCACTGAAAAGACAATGCTGAAGCTTGATTTCTGTTTGTTCTAGGAAAAGTTTGGCTTTAAATTTATGATGGATGGAGTTCAAGTTCAGCTGTTACAAAGATGAAAAACTACTGAAAATTACATGCACAAAAAAAATGATTAAGCATTAAATAGCTCCTGCAGCTGCATCCCACTGACTACCCCACACCACAAAAATCAAACTGCAGGAAGTACCGCCTTATAAAGCTGAAACCCGGACAAGATGTAGGTCTGTGAAAAGGAGAGCAAATAACATGTGAAGGGAGGAAAGTCAGTAATTTTTGTAGCAGCTTATATGGTAGGCTATTGAGTAATCTTATATGTGTATGAAAAAAAACATACTACACCTATGTTGAGTTTCATTAAGGAACATGTTCGTTGATCTGGTAGCTCTGTATCTCGTTTTAAAGAAATTATTTTGAGCTAAGAACTTTATTATGAATGGAAGTGTTTGTAAGGTACATTGTCTTCAATGATTTCTAACTGCTAACCTCAGAATTCCAGTGATGCCATTAGATCAGGTGCATCTGTTCTCCAATGGAATTGGTAAAATTTATCACTCGGCTTCTGTTGTCTACTGGGGGAAGTGCTTCTTCAGAGATGGGAGCAGGACAGGGAAGGAAAAGGGAAAAGAACTATTTATCTGAAAAAAAAAAATCAAAATGAGGGTAGCATATGTCTTCATTTATATCCCTGAGTGAAGGGAGTGTTATTGGGGATTCCTCCCCACTTCCTTCCTTAAAAGTGAGGCATTAACCATGATGAACCAACAGAAAAATAGATGGTGGTTGTCAAATACCAAACAAGCTATACTTTTATATGAATGCAAACTTCTTACCTCACCCTTTTTTATATAAATGAATTATCTGTTCATTCATATATAACACCAACAACTTCTTGTAGTAGTTGCAAAAACTTCAGTAGCAGGCTCCAGAGATGACAATTCTGCTGACTAATTACACTGGCAGTTTTGAAGCCCTCCTTACTATACAGGGTCATTTTCTTGCCTTAATACAGAGTATTTGTAATTGTAAATGTGTTGTAATTGCTAGAAATGTAATTGATTAGCTACAAACAGGGATCCTACAGTCATTTCTCTCATGGGAGATCCACAGCGCACAAATTTTACAGTAGTAAAAACCAAAACCTCCCTACTTTCTGGGTCTCCAGCGGGGGAGAAGAAGGTAATTTAAATACAAGCTTACTATACAAAATTCAAGATAATTGCAAACTTTAGACTGATTTTAAATAAAGATTTATGTAACTTTATCACTATGAATCAGTGTGAGACCAAAACACAGATGCCTTCCTCTTGCATCACTAGGATACATTCCCCTTGGAACTAAGCTATCTAAGTGTAACTTTGGGGAGGGAACCATTAGCTCCCCCTTCAAATGATGAGCTGTGATTTATAGAAAGCTCTGAATCCATGAAAATAAAGCTGAATTGCAACTTTTAACTGAGGTTATTAAGCTCTTTTCCTCACCCCCAGTCTAGAGCCTGGTCGTCTTGGGAAGATGGTAGTCATTGAAGAATTTTCAGAGGGATGAGATCAGTTAAAGTATGCACAATAGCTTATCCCCCCCAATTAATAATGTTACAGACTGTTGGTTATTGATGTTGTCTTATTAAAGACTATATTTATCTCATTCTAGTAAACTACTGTTTTATTCTGAAATATTATGGAACACAGTAAATCAGTGGGATCAACAATATGACCAGTTCTGCATGCAGGTTAACAACCCAAAACCCTGATAAAAGATTTGCTTTGATGGGTTTAATCTCATTCTTTTTCTCACAGGATGCTCTCTAGGATTTTGTACAAATAGTAAGAAAACACCTTTCTAGCCTCTAAGGATATTATACTAACGATGATAGTGGAGGCAGTGGTAGAAAAAAAATGTAGTTATCAGTACCTCAGTGACTTTGGCAGAAATGTTAGAGACACAAACATGGGGAGTTCCTCTGCTCAAGCAGCACAGAAAGCACAGGCCAAAGGGTAAAGCAAGAGCAAACCAGAAAGTGTCCCTTGGAAAAGTGCCCCACCTCAGGCAGAATTTGGATTTAAGCTAATTACAGAATGTTCATCCACTACAGCTTCTTGGAAATAATCTGAAGGGTTTAAAAGAATAAAAGTGACAATTAATTTTAGATCTTGCACCTGCTGAAATTTCACAGTTTTATAGAAAATACCAGCACCCAAGAGAAGTGGAAAGAAGTAAGCCATAATTATCTATACCGTGCTTGAACTGGGAGAGAGGGAATCAAGTTAATACAAAGGTGCTACTAGAGAAAGTAAAGCCCTTTTCTAATTGATATAGAAGCTCAGAGAATTAAGAAATTGAATGTGCTTCAGCAAAAGGTTTGAGTTGTAAAAAGCTACAGGAAGGGGAGGGCAAATTTAAGCTAATAAAATAAATAGATAGATAAAATAAATAAATACAGCTAAACCACAGGTCAATGTTCTGCTTTAAGGCAGAGGGAAGAACAGAGCATTAGTCAGAGGGAACAAAGGCACCAGTTAAGAAGTAGCTTCAAGACCACAAAAGCCACTTGGGTTGACTCCAGATTGAAGCCCAGAGGTCCTTCATCTCCAGTTGAAGAGAAGTCCAAGCAGGAGATGCAGGTACCAAAGTAACAAATACCACAAAACCCAGCGAGCACCTACAGCAACCCGTGCCAGGTATTTAAGGGAGCACCGGCATTAGGGAGTCAGGGTTTTATGGAGCCTCAGATGTTCCAGAAGTCAGAGAAGCACAGAACAGGACACTGGCAAGTCGACCCCTAAATGCAGAGTGAAAACACAAGCGGGAAGTAGGTTAGAGCCAAACATCAACAACTGGAGAGACTTCACCCAAAATTGAGCGAATTCACCTTCAGCTGAAGTGCCACAAAGTGATATTTCCTAGGGAGAAAGTGAAATACTACAAATAGGCAAGAAATCTATAATTAATGATCAAGCAATTAACAGCTGAGTCAGTCGTATAAGTGAAGTTAGGGAAACTAAGGACTATTCATTCCAGTTGTTTATTCTGTTTATTGAATTGAAAGAAAGGGAATACAAACATTTCTGTTAAGTGCTGTGCACCAACATGGAAAAAGTGTATTTTTTTTTTAAAAATCCTAATAAAAACAAATCAGAAGTTAATGTAGTTCCAATTGAACAATTTTTTTAAAGATATGTTTAAAATACTACACATTTATAAAATAAAAAAAGTTAAAACGGTGTTCTGTAAATAATTAGTAAAACAAGTGAAAATAAATACGAGACCCAAAGTTCTTATGTTTTTAATGTAATATAGCAAAGAAATTTTTAACTACTTAATATAATCCGAGGAGAGTAACAAAAATCCAGAAAGTTTAAGAACGCAATCCTTTGAAACATTTAATATCAGTCCATAGCAAATAGTCATTACATACCAAAAGCTCTAAGTGTTAACTAGTTCCACCACAACTCCATATAAATCTTGACAATTTAGAAATCTTGAGATCAACAATAAAGTTCTTTTTTTCTTTGATCTCTACAGCTTGGTTTGTAAGTACATACATGCTTTGAGGATCCGTTTTGTCCCATGTGTTTTCAAGGAGCCAATAACTTTTTCCATCTGTGCCTAAAAATGTTAGAGATTCCAATCTAAGCACATAGACCCTAACAAGGAAAAAATAAATGTGTAAGGGGAAGAAAAAAAAAAAGATGGGGCACAATGAATTTCAAATTTATAAAAATATACTGATATTAACCAAAAACCTTCTGGTCAAAGGACACTTCACATACACACGACTTAAAAGTATGCAATAAAAGGGGACAAGTACCTAGAGTGTTGGCTTCTCTGTCTGTTGGTGGTGGGACACACGCACACTCACACCCCACGGGAGGAACACACTCACAGACCTTTCGCTGAACCCGGATTCGAGAATCCAGATTAATCCAGAGAATTCACATCCTCTGGATGAACAGACAGAAAAACTCCTCTACAGTTTATTTCCACCTACAGCTGCCACTGACAGCTACCGCAGTAGTTCAACACTGCACACTTCAATTAAGTCCACCCTGTTTTAAAAAAGTGTTGGAGTTAAAAAAAAAAAATAAAAAAAATCATTATTTTTTCCCTTTCTAAACATTGTTTAAAAAGTAGCAGTTTTCAAAATTAAGTATGGCAGCTGAAGATGGACTCAAGCCAATGTGGAAAAGACAGGAGGAGGCCCAAAGGAGGATTAGCCATTTATGGGATGGGTGCTCCTCTGAATAGTTGTCTCAAAAAAAAAAAAAAAGTGTATTTTGTAGCTAAAAATATGAACAAACTATTGAAAGTGCATTTTTCCTCCTCCCCCTTGAGTTACAGTAGTTTTGGTCAGTAAATCCTGCTTATTCTGGTCATTCCTCTTATCTCTCCATCCCTCCCCATTTGGGTCTAGAATATCTCCTCTCAAACTAGGGCTAATTGTAGGAGGTTTCCTGTTAAGGAAGCCATCAAAAACTGGTGTGGGGTGGGAGTATGGCTTTAGCAGGGTAGAACTGTACACCTTGACACAAACTCCCAAGAACACACTGAGTTTCAGTGAACATTACCTGTTTGAAGCCCCGCTGAGAAGCAACTGGCAAGATCTGGATAGATTCCTAGCTTGCATCTTTGCTCTAATCATTAAAAAGAAGTTAACTTTAAAGTTGGAGAACTTCAGAAAAGGCAGAGGGAGTTTAAAACAAAAGCGATGTTTCCCCCCGCTGGCCTCCCCTCCCAAACAAGGCCAGATCTACCATCTTCCCTTTTGTGCTCCGTTGTGCCTTGAACGTTACTTACCTGAACAGCTAATGAAAATTCAGATAATGAAATACTTCAGTGTCATTTATTTTAAAGATCTGCCTCGACAATAAGCTGGGGCTACAGTGAATATTTTAAGCCAAGAGCCAACCAGAGACGAGTTACGGGAGGAGCACAGTATTTTCTTACAGTATTTTCCTCTCTCAAACCATGGGTCTGTTGACTCGAAATACAGGGATTTATTGGGGGTGTGCACTTGTTGCAGCCTTAGATTCCAGCCTACAAACATTTTTAAGCACATGGAAATCAACGTGTTGCAAATAAGCAAACTTGGGGTTGGTCCCCCCCTCGCCCTGGTCTCATTTTATTGTCTGTGCACAAAAAGTATTGGTACTTTTCAATTCACATATTGTGAATGTGACATGTTGGAAGTAGCTGAGGTTCCTCGTTAACCTACAGGTTGGAATGGCACTCGTTACCACTAGGATCTGTAACATCAGATCACCATGGGACCAAAAATGAAGATTCCTCTCACCTTTCTTTCCTCTCTGCTCATCCCCTGTGATGAGCATGGAGCTATGGAATATGCTGTTACTGGGACACGCTGGAAAGGGTGCCCTCTCTACGCAGCTCTCCTTTACATAGCACGGTTCCACCACAAAACTAAAGTGAAAATAGCAGAACATGAGCTTCTCCCTAACTCTGCTTCTAAATTGTATTTGAGAGGTACCCACTGAGTCCAGAAGACAAACCCCTGAACAGAGGGGCAGGATTTTGGCAAACATAAGGTTAAATTTCTAATTATGATGCATTGCAGTGGGAAGTAGGCATCAGCCCATCCTTACCTGTACCAGGTAAAGAGCCTCACTGTGTTTAGATACATCCACCACATTAAAAATGCCCATTTTAAGCACACATGAGACTTTAAATTTACACTTGAGGTTTGATCCAGCCTTCACCCCCTGCTTAAAGTTCCCACTGAAGCCCCAGGAGCACAAGGTAACCAAGTGGTGCCAGACTGTTGTGTGAGACATTGGCAAGAGACATCAAACCCAGGATTATCCTCCTCACTCTCCCTAAATAATGTTTCATTTGAAAACTTAAGTTCCAAAGTAAAAGAGTCACATACAGCCATTGCTAATGAATTATACCATGTTTTGAACATATAAAACACTGTTTACAATTTAGGTACTCAATTTTTATTTAAAACCCAAAGGTTTAGCTTACTCAAATATGAGCTTGGGAAATTCTCCGTTTCCCTGCAACACCGATGCCACAGGAGCAAGACTAATTTTAGGCTGCCTGAACCAGGAGGAGAAAGAAACAGCTTCCTCAAGAACTATCCAGTGGAAAGAAGAACAGATTTGTAGCCTGAAATTTACACACGTGGACCAGCAATTGCTATCAAAGAAATTCACCTTAATTTTAAGGCAAATGTACCAGATTGATGATAAGAACATGAAGTTCCTACTTCATTTTGGAGGTACTAAAAGAGCAGTTTGTCAGATTCAGGGCTGGTCTAAACCAAAGTATCAGAATTCAGTTTGCCTACAAGGCAAGAAAAAAACCCACCCCCACCAACTGATGGCTGGAATCAAAAACCAAAAAAGTTAAACCCCTCTAACCTGCTAAGCCCCACTTTGTCTGGGAAGGAAAAAAAAGGGACTGTTTATGTTAAAACACGACATTCCCATTCGTCAAAGTGGCTCCACTTCTCTTCCCAGGAGAACCTTCTGTTTCTGGCAAACCTTCCCCCCACTTTCTTCCACACATGACTAATAAGGACACTAGATCATTAGCTCATTAAAGGATGAGATCCCCACTCCTGGTCACCTCAGTTCTCAGTGGCATTCCTTTCCCTGCTCCCTCTTCATTTCCCAGCAGTACCAATGCTACCTTCCACCCAGGGTGGCAAAAGGGAATCCAGTGCCATCCCATAATGAACCTGTGCGTAGTGCAGAAGCACAGATGTGCCAGGCCATCTGTTTACATCAAAAAGAATAAATAGTTAAATTATAAATGTCTTTCTCTTTTCTTGATGTGGGCTATCAGTGGAACTATTCCTAGATGTGTCAAGGCGTTCACAGCACCAACTCACAACAAGGTCTGGGAGAGGCATTTAAATCTGCAAACTTAAAAGTATAATCTCAAAAAAGAAAACTCTATACACCTTTGTTTACCAAACAGAGAAAAGCTTCCATTGTATTACAAGTGTTTAATTATGATTTGTATGTTAACTACTTTTACAAAACGTTGACTTTGTGAAGAAAGGATTCAACACATTCTCCCTTCAAGATGTGGGCTAATTTTTACCAGTGTTGTTGCATATATTTATGTAATTAAAAAAACTCATCTTGTTTAAGCTCTTAGTCTGGTGGTGCCCTCTGACCTCTTTTTTCCTAAATATCTGAAAAGATGGACAGTGAGTTTCTCCCTCTAAAACAAGCTTTGCTGCCTACGTAAAGCTCCTTCCAGCCTCTGCCTTTGACAGGGTCTCAAGACACTCCAGCAAAGCATCAGTGATCCCATGTTTCATGACACCTCTTGCATCGTTTTAATTCCAAATGTATACAAATGAAGTCACTTGAATCCTATAAATAATTTATTTTTAAAAAATTGTGCTGTTAACCCCTTTTGCAGGGCAACGAGCTACGTGAAAAGTACAAAACTTTTTGTCAAATGTGATACTGAGAGTGCTTTTTGACATAGTTCCTTGGGTTTTTCATCTCAATTGGTAAGATACTGCGCAACGGGCAAGGCTAGAATCCATGAACCAAGCTGCAAAGATCTCAAGCTAAGTAAGGCGGAGAGAGACTTGAGAAACAAGAGAAGGAAATACTTTCCTATCCAATGTATACTCTTCAGACTAAAGCACTCGTTCTATCAAGCCTTCTAAACTGTTAAATAAAGTGTTCCAAACAAGCATTTAAACTTCATTACACAGAAGAGCAACGAGAACAGTAGCCTGCCAGACAAAAAGGCAGGAGGGAAAAAATATATATATTGAGTTCAATGGTTAGCCTGAATGTAGCACAGTTCTTCACAACCGATGGGGGGGTAATTTCAACACGGTGTCCAACAACGTTCTAACGACGTGCTTCATCTCGACTGGTTACTATGAAGCAAGGTGGTAAATGTTTGGCCCCAACTGGGCTTCAGAAATGGTTCTTTTTCATGACGAGCATGTCTGTCCAGCTATCAATCATGTTTTGTTTGCACCAAATCCCAAGCCATTTAAAATACGACTAATTAAGTTAAACTGAAGTCGTCTGCTCCAAATTCGCCATCAACTATCCATGCTACTGCATTCCTCTGAGCAAAAACAAAAACATAAGAGAAAGAAATCACACCTTGAAGATCTTATCAATAGTTAGTATTTCTACTATAAGGTCATTAATACGGTATATTTACATAAATTTTACTGAACACACATTAGTTAATGGATCTGTATCTATATACCATGTAACTAAATCCCATATGAAAAGTTACTTATTTTAGATATCATTATTTTTATTAATTTAGCATGTTAGGCTTTGGTACACAAAAAGCATCTTTTCCAAAGAGAAGTAATACACATTTGCATTCCAGTTCCAGGGGAATGTGCTAGTTACCAAGCTGTCATCCATTTAAGTTTCCTAAATTATTGGATATTATTCCATGCAGCTACACCTCCTGTAGAACCATTGCCATAAGAAATCCAAGCACAGGAGCAGGGAGAGGAGGTAATTCTTCCTCCTAACATCCCTCCAACTTCCAGCTATTTCCACTTGAGGGACATTCTGAACTATCCTTTTAAATTTTTTTTTTATTGTCTACTGATCTAGTAGCACTCAATGGATTTCTTTCATTACTTTGCCTGGGCTCCCTTGTGTCCCCACCTCGTACCCATGAGGTCCTGGAGCAATGGCATATACTGTGTTTCATTCTCATGTCTGCTGTAAGTTTTCACCACCAGGTTGAATGTGGAACATGAGAAGCCCATAAACTGCAGAACCACCCCCTGATGGTCACCTATTTAACAATTCTGGAGGGGAGGTAAGAAAGGTTGGGGAAAAGTGTGCATTTTAACAGCAAAAAAAGCTGTATCATGTCTCTCTCCTGGACACAGACAATTGCTGATGGGTAGGAAAGAATCAATTGGGTAAAGATTTTCCCACCACCAATTTGGTAAACTTCACTCTCTCCAGACTTTAGAGATTCCTTTTGTAAGTATTGAATTACAGTTTGCAGTGTGGTGAGAATGCATCCATTAAATTTTAATAATAGTGTATGTTATTAAACCTCAAGCAGAGGTAAGATTAAGAATTCTACATAAATAAGTTAATATAATCCTGAGGTCTTTGTGACACCAGTTTTCTGTAGGGCCATGTCAGAAATTTCAGTATCATTTTGGAAATACCAGTTGCTTCCTTTTTATTCTACAAACATAAATAACTAGATAAAAATCAACAGCTGTACATGAAAAAAAAATAAGTAACTTCTTTTTTGTAAAAGTAATGATTCTAACCCAAGAGTTCATAGAATCACAGAATGCTTAGAGTTGGAAGGGACCTTAAAGATCGAGTTCCAACCCCCCTGCCATGGCAGGGGACACCTCCCACTAGACCAGTGCTACTTCCCCAAAGCTCTGCTTTGATGGGCACTGAGGTTTGCTTCCCATCAGACACTACTTGGGTCATGAGCTGCTGATGGTCAGATGTGGGAGGGGAAAAAAGTGTCTCCAGTGACCAAAAAACCTCAAGAAAGGTCTCTGACCTGTACCAAGATAGTTGAATGTGTGTGTGTGAACACATGGTCCTAAGAAACATGCAGTGTTTTCTACCTAAATCTACATATTACTCAGAAGGAACATAGTTGTTGCTCCCCTACTCCTTTACACACTCCTTGGCCAAGGTACCTCACTGAAACAGTTGTGTCTCGGTCTAACAATGGCCCTACATCATGTGACACCAGCTGATGCCGCTCAGAAGTGTTCTCCAGCTTTTAAATGCTATTTAAAAAAAAAAAGTTAAAAGCATTTTTCTATCCTATTTATGGTAAAGAAAATTCACCGAGCTAACTGCCTTTGATGTAAGCTTTTAGTGATGAGAGAACACACACACACTGATTTTTACCTTCAATATCCTGGTTGTCTACAAAAGGCGCCGGTCCCCATATTCTAACAGTGCCATCATCAGAGGCGCTGGCCATCATGGATGGTATCTGTGGGTTCCAGCTCACGCAATTAACGGTACGCGTGTGCCCTGTCAGCTCGGCGATCGGCAGCTCGCTACGCTTGTGCCAAATATATACTTTGTGATCTAAAGAAAAGATGCATTTAAAAAAAAATTAACATGAAACATTGTTCTGCACAGACAGATTTGTCATATCAAATAGTGCTTCCACACAAGCTCTCAGCAATTAAAAACCCATTAGTGTTGCAAAAGCCACATCTAAACCCCCTCTCTGTTGAATGCACAACAGCACTAATGTTTTTCTTCTACAAGTGATCAAAATACAGGTAAAGCTTTTCCACAGAGGCATGTTCCCTTTTAACTCTTGCAAGTCTGCGACAGTTGGTATTTGAAGAAAAAATATTTGAGTACAATGCAAATAAGCCAATACACAACTAAATAGAGAAACCAAGATATTCTTAAAAGATATATTTGCAATCTTATTCAAAAGACTAAGGGTTTTTTTTTCCCTCAATCATATTTAGATATTAGTACATGGATTATAAAGTCATGAGTACTAACGCAGAATATTTACGGCTACCACCTCTTGATGAGCACTTGATAAGATCACACTGTTGTTTATGAAATACATCTTGATGCTAAAGACCTCAAACATTCCAGGCAGAGTGCAAACAAAACGAGGGAGGACAACAAAGCTGAATGTCTCAAATTGTGAGCTATTACCGTCTTTGACAACAATTAATTCTTGTGTGGTATTTAAAAAAATATGAATCTGTACCTATTAAATAAAGTAGCTGCAACAAACAGCCCTACAGATCTAGTTTTGTGATAGGAAACTTTTAATTACTTCTAGCAACACACTAGATTTAGACTAGTGAACTGCTCAGACCCTCCACTGCTTACTGCTTTATAGCCAACCGTATTTAAGAATAAATGACTAAAGGTGGTTTGGGGCTTTTTTGGGGTGGTTTTTTTTTTTCCTTTCTCTCTCAACCATAGAGTAGCAGCCTTTAACAAGCCTGACCTCTCTAGGAATGCCTTTGGAATATTCCAAACAGAGCTATACAAACTGAACAAGTACACATTACTAGTATTACACAAAAGCCTAGCATTTAGGTCTAGCATATCAAATGAAAGTATTTTCATCTATTTGAAAGGTTTTAATGTAGATGTCACTCTGAAGGCTTAGCAAACAAATCAATCTTCCTCTATTCCTCCTCCCAAACCCTTACAAAACAAACCTCTCTGACCTACCTGCTAGAATATCATCATGGAATCACATGATAACTCAATTGTTTTCCGCTGAATCAGCTCATTTTGAGTCTATCACCTTTATAGACACTGGTATTGATGCAAATATTCTGGTGGTGTTTACATTCCACTTAAGGTTTCAAGCAACTACATAACCAGGCTATTCATCAAACACCACAACCCACTCTCTGCTTAAACACTGGACCCGCAAATTCTCTGGGAAAATCAAAGCCTAAACACAAACCAGTATTTTGGCGCTTGTCTGAAGGCCTGTATTATGTTCTGGAAAAAACAAGTTAACTACATTAAGACAGCAGTCAATTCCCCTCTCATTTTCTTTCTAGTTATGCAAGCATTAGAACAAAGCCTGCCCAGCTGACAACGTATCTTAAGTTTAAGAGGTTGTGACAATGTAATCAATCTATTACTTTTTGTAAAAAGGCTATGAAAATGTGATTTGTTATTTCAGTTTTGTTCCCTTGTTTGATGTGGCTGGTCTCTCAGGAGCTACATTTGCAAGAACTCAGTGCAAAGAGGCAACAGCTTTAATCTAAAGAGTGTCATCAGTTTCACCTACTGCCCAGTAGTTTTTAGACAATGAAAATAATAAAAAATAAATAAACAAACAGGGGTAAAAAAGGACTGGTGCACTGTAGTATCTACAACTACACATGCACAAACACAAATCCTGAACTTTGGGGTACTCAGGTCCCAAACCAGGAACCTTTTTCCACTGTGAAGAGGTTCTCACTGGGCTGGAGGTGCTGTCCTTCAGCCACTATATTCCACTGGGTCTGGTCACAAGGTGAGATCTGGTGTTATTTTAGACATATTTGGTATTTTCCAGAAAAGGACAGTAGTAAGTGTCCTGGCCAACCTTATTTCCTAACAGCTGGGAGTTACATAGCACTAACAGTGATTGCTTACATATTCCAAGTGTAATTCTTAGCCCTACATCGGCTTGAATCTTAAGTGACCTCCGTAGGAGGTGATGGCACCACATCAGTGACAGAACTGAACCAATCAGAGATATAAACCCTTAACTAATTTCTATCCTTGCCACAGATGGTTGGATAAAAACATACCACAAAGCCTTTGATCACCAAGAAACCCTACCAGAATATGTCAACAACTGCTTAATTTGAGACTATGCTTAATTTGAGACTACTCTGTCCATAATTAAGACGACTCTATTGAAATTAAAATAACCTCACCACACCTATATCTTCAACAGGCAAATTAAGCTGTTATTCCCCAGAAGTAGTTTTGATTCAAACCATAAGCCTAAGTACCACACCACAAAAAGAAAAAAGCCTCAAGAACACTCCACCCACTTCTAATTAAAACTGTGCAGGTGCTTTTGCTTAAGAGGAGCAACACAAAAGTGTCATTAATGCTTCCCACTACCACTGTCCTCTCAAAAGATTCTTTCTGCCAGGACACAATTATTTTGTGAAGTATCCCACAATCTCAGTGCTCCTCAAACTTATTTAATGAACAAGCTGCTTGCTTTTATAGATGATAGTTGCTTAACATTATAGAAGTAAAGTACAGGAAGGATACAAGTGTTCCAATTTTCTGCACAAAGGGGAATGATGTTACCTTCACTGCCACTCGCAATGAAATCTTCATTATGACCTCCAAAACACGAGTGAATTGTGTAAAATCCTTGTGTAACACCTTGATACTTTCTCACTAAAACTCTGTCTTGTAAGTCCCATAAGTGAACTCCCTGGGAATAAGTAGTATAAAGAACATTATTTTACCATTAAATATTATTCACTGCATTTTTTTTTAAATGCTAAAAAAAATTAAACATGAAAGTGCATTACTTCAGCCAACTTTGGTACTGTTAATGGATCAAAGAGTAAAGATATATCAAATTACTAGACTGAACTTCTAGTCTGCAGCCCCTTCTGTTCTGAAAGCTCCTATTCTTAACCAAGGTTCCAAAAGTAGAAATAAAATCTAATTCTCACACCCCCCCAGACATTTCAACCTGCCACAACTCTGGCTGTATCCGGCTTCTCAGTGCAATAGATATTAAAATTTAATAGTACATATTTCATAGTATGAAACTCTTGACTATAAATCAGTCAAAAAAAAAAATATCAGTCTCAAGAGTAAGATTGGCTTCTCATCAGAGAAGGCCATGCCATACTTATAAATGTTAAAGCCTTCCTATTACATGAAATACAACTGATTAATATCAAAAATTCCAATTAGCATCTAAATATTTAAAAATGGGTAGCACTTGCAAGCAGATTCGTTTACATTTCCATTTATCACCCCCAACTCACCTGAGTTGCTACATTTAACAAAGCTAAGCGGCCATTTTTTGAAATAGTAAACGACATAATAGGGTGATCTTCTTGTACTCTGAAACGATAAGACACATCGGTGTTAAGACTTCATCAAACAATGCAACACCAAGACAAAAGGCATGTCCTGTCTCTGCAATGTTATGGGGGAAGACAGTTCTGAATTTGGAATTAGGAATGTCTGTGTGTCAGTACCAACCAGGTCTGCAATAGTTTGCTCACACTTAGGACAAATTCCAAGACCAAAAAGGACTTCAGACCTCAAATCCAACTCCTAACTTCAAGGAAGGATCTACTAAAATGTGTCAGGAATCAAGATGAAGATAACTCTTGGTAAAAAGAGTCAAAACACCCACCAGAAACCCACTCCGGTGCTTATATGAAGTTATTTCTAATATTTGATCTAATGCTTCTCGCTACAACTAGAAGTCATTAACTCTTGTCCCATGTTGTTCTCCTGTTCTTCTTTTAATATTGAGAGCATTTTAATAACTTATTTCCCTTCCTGGTCCACCAACCCTTCCTCAACCTTCTTCTGACACCCAGAACCAGCAGTTAAAAGCCAAAGAAAGAAGTAGTTACATGTTCCTGTCTGTAAGATCCTCGAAGTTATAACCCCGAATTCGCTGGTGTGTGTCCGACGCTAGAACGGTTTTCCCATCACTCAAGCACCAAAGGCATTGTACTCTCACCCCTTCCCAGGAGTCGAGGAGATTACCATCTAAATCCTGATCAGGAGAGAGAGGGGGGAAAAAAAAACCAAAACAAAAAACCTGTTAGTCTCAAATTTCGAGTTGTGACAAAAGTACCTTTTGCACCTTCTGTTCAGACTGCTACAGAAAGCAGTTTTACCCTGTAAAACAGAGGACTTAATGAATTAGGGCCTTGGTTGTCTTAACCAAGGGCTTTGGTAGGTGTCTGTCCTGGAGAATGCCTTTCATCACTTATTTTCTTGTGCGTGACATGTGCAATCTGCATCAGGTGACAGAGCTCCCCTTTGCAGCGAGTGAGGTTTGTGCACCACGCTATTATTATTCACCAATTCTGATGACAAATAATCAAAGTAGGGTGAGACTGTGGGCCACCATCCAAAACCAACACTAGCCAAGGGATGAGGTTTCAAATTTCTGTTTACATTAAGCAAAGACAACATGCAAAAACTAAGAAAGACACAGTAAAAAAAAACAAAACCAACCAACCTGTGGAATAAACAACATCTGTGGACAAAGGCATTACTTTTTATTAATGTATTTTCTAAAGCATCTAAGAAAAAAATTCCCAGCCCACAAACCCTCCTTTAGGCAGAGGAATCCCACTACACTTGCTTGAACAGCTCTAACTGCTACAAACGGAAGTGCTGCTGAAATAATAGCATTAACGTATTGCTTCTTTGAATTACAAAATAATCAGAAGCTTTAGTGTACACACACATGAAAAACCCATGAACCCCAGATATGACCATGATAGAACCTCCCCTTCTTGCTTTGTTTTCAAGCAGACAGACACAGAGAACTTACACACTGATAGAACTGCCCGCGCTGACCTCCCGTTACAAAACGCTTCCCATCAGGATTCCAGGCCACGCTGGTTAAACTGTCTTCATGAGACTGGCTCATTTTTGTCCTCAGCTCCCCAGTCTGGAAAAATCAACAAAAATCAGCAAGGCCTTGTATCAGAACCCTTTCCCAAAAAGGCATTGATAACTTTATCTGACATGGAGAGTGTTTGAAAGTGCATTATTTCAATAAGTTTATTAAAAAGCCACATAAACCTATGAATAATGCAATAAAAAGGCAGAACTACTGCAGCACCTCCAGTAACCCCAGACTTGATTTGGGACAATTTCTTTTGTGCCTCAAATCAGGAGGGATGGAGTAAACTGTGTGTCAGACAACTGGAAAATTATGAGTAAAAAGAGGAATTAAAAGAAATTGGAAGAACATGTAAGAGATGAGCAATATGAAAACAAACAAACATTGAAAGCAGGGAGATAGGAGGAAACCAAAAGAAAATGGAGATGACAAAATACATTTAGTAAAAAGTTGGAGTATTTAGAACGTTTTCCTCCCTGAGCTGGAGCTCTCCAAGCCAAAATTTAGCTTTCATCCCCATTTTATAACACTACTCTTTCACACAATAGCCAGTAAATGGCTTACCACTGTCAAAACAGTAAAGGCTTCTCTCAACTCCCTTGTGCCAGCTCTAGTGCCCTTCTCTGGGCCAGTTTAATCAACTAAATAGAAGAAAAGTATTGCAAGGGTGAAAAAAGGAAACATTTTTTGTTTAGGAAACTGAATTAGCTTGGAGTCCAAAACAGCAGAAGAAAGACTATATAAACCGCAACCGAGGTGGAGGAAGCTCCTACATCAACTCAAGTGCCTATTAAAAAAAGTGGAAAAAAAAAATCAATAGCAGAAAAAGGGTTTCAAACTCATGGCTAAATAACCCAGTGTCTGAGCGAAAGACAACGTTTTGAAACAATAAATTTAAGCTTCTGTGGACCTTCCACCAGTATCACTGGGAGTTGTTACATAAAATAAAAATAACTTATATCTTTAAGTTCTGCTACTTGTCAAAATCTTCAAGGAAGACTTGCTTCCCTTAGATGCTAATTGTGCCCTCTGTTTCTCTTGATTAGTTTACTCTGTTCATCCCTTCAGTAGCTCTCTAGGGTCCTTTGGATTTACACCATCCCTTCTCAGAAAGGATCAGTAACCAGACACACTGGAATTGCTGCACAGCTCCGGACACTTAGACTTGAACTTCAATTTCAGTTCTGTACAGAGTCCAGAATTTGTAGGCTGCTACACTCTGTTTTACAAGTTAGGGGGGAAAAAAAAAAAAAAAGGGAAAAAGATCGGTCTGTCTTCCCTACACAATCACACTTTTGTACGAGTCTGTAGAAGTGACTTCCTTCATGCTTAACGTATTCAAATATTGAAACAAAAGCAGTAGGCTGACCACAAAGTCTTATTTTTGAATCTTAGTCACCACTTACTTGTACATTCCAGAGCCAAAGCTCAGAACAATCATCCGGGCCACAGGCAACAAGATAGTTGTCATCTGGACTCCAAGCAATATAAGAGACACCATACGCATGACCTTCTAACGTCTTAAGTAGTTTTAGCTGGTGAGTATCCTGAAACAAGAGAGATTCTGTTAAGACAATGCAAATAAACTACTAACTACATTTCACATATACAGTGTGTCCAAGCCCAGCACAGCAAGTTTGCTTCATGCAACTTGGCACCTGCATTTTACAAGACATATGAATAAGTTCTTAGTAGAAAAGCAGTTGGTATTTCACAGAGTAGAAACATAAAATGAAAGCTTCTGAGTTTCAACATGCAAGACATGAACACTTGTGGACAATTTTGTTCTAATCTTCTGTGATTCTGAATGTGGAACTCTCAAAATACAGAGTTGTACATTACACTTGTTTCAGTATAGAAGATTTCTGTACTGTCAAGTCTCTCTCCATCTACTAGTATACAAAAGTATTATTATCCATATTTACACAGTTAAGTTACTTTCTTAAAAGTAAAGATGCGTGGAAGCCTGTTAACCAAAAACCTTTATGCACATTGAGAAAGGAAAAACCTCCCAGTGCCAATGTTTTTATAAACTTGAGTATATTTTGTATGCTGCTCAAGAAAAGTTTTACAGAAAGATATTTTTAAAAGCTTCCTTGAGAGGTGTTCTTATTTCTGAAGCGCTGCCTACAGCAAGCTGTTCTATCTTTTCTGCCAGATTTAGTGAATGAAGCACACTCTGCTCACACAGATTATCTTGTATCACCTTTATGCTACTGTGTTCTACTGCTGCCTTGCCAGAAGAACTTAACTTAGGAGCAGCTTATCAAAATAAAGATTAGGGTTTGATGTTGTGAAATAGCCACATGCTGGCTTCCTAAATACAGAAACCTGCTTCAATACAGTATTAGCACTGACTCATGACAAAAAATGTGCACATACAGAAAGTAGAACCGAGCTTGGTAAAACGTTGACAATTTTCGTGAAGCCTGTTGAAAAAGCGCAAGTGGATTTTCCTCCCTTCTTCCCATTCCCATCCCTCCCTGCACTGAGGTTTATACCCCCTACTTATCTTCCAGAAGAGTGACCCATTTGAAAAATCTAGCTTAGTTTCTCACAATGTCCCTTCACTTTCTTTTGTTTTAGTATTAATCAGCAGAGCACCTCTTGATTCTAAAGAGAAAGAACGTGGTCAGAGTGTGACACGAAGAACTGTTTTCCTGGGATCAGGAAAGAAGTATGCAGTGACTCTCAGCCAGCCTGCAGCTCAGAAGGTTCTGTTAGCTAGAAAAATTACATTCCTCAAAAGAAAAGTGGGCTAAGAATAATCTTCAAAGCACAGAGCAAGAGGGGAAACAAATGGACCTCCTCAAGCCCCCTTTCCTATTCTAATTATTACTCCTAGTCTGCATTAGACACTCCTATGTCTGTTGCTAAACAGATCAGTGCAGAAACAGAGTCACATCTGACATCATCTCACATCCCAGAGAGTACCTGCAACTGATGGGTTTCTTTTTACACCAGGATTAAGTAGCCTGGCCCTTCCACATCACATTTGATATTCCTCTTCTAATGATAGTACTTTGTGGCTGTTACTATCTCTCATTCTGCTCTCATAATTCTCTCCAAACAGAGAAAATCTGCTACACCATGTTTTGCTCTTGAACAGCAGTTGATGGTATTTCAGGAAAACATCCCCAGATTTAGTCAATCTGCTTCCCACCCACCACCAAAAGAAATCTCAGCCCTTCTGTCCCTTACATGTAGCTTCCCAGATTTTTGTTATGTAGAAGAAGCAACTATTCAGGTATCAACTTAAGCTCGTAGCAGTTGAACTCCTCGGCTGAAAAGCCAAAAACCTGTCAACAGTTTTTTTTACAAAGCGCAGAAAAACAAGGGAGGTTTCTGTGAGGAACAGGTTAGAGAGCTCTAGCCAAGAAGACGTGTGCCAGACAGGGCGATGCGCCCACTGTGCTCATCCTTTGTGCTCTAGAGATTCTGCCACGCTTAGAAACAGTCAAAAGTCTTCCACAGACATCCTAGTTCACTCAAGACATTACTTAATGCTGCTGAGTCTGCATAAGAACCTCAAAACAAACAGATGAAAATGTAAAACGGAAGCATGGCTTAAGACAGCTTAGACATGTAGCTGGGTCTTAGAAAAGAAGTAAGAAATTCATGGTATGAAATGAAGAAGAGACACAGAAGCAGCATCATTACACTTCAAGAGGGGTGATGAAGAAAATAAAGGGAGAAATAAAGGATTCTCACACACATGAAGCATGTGTGGAAAAAGAAATACTGCTTATTTAAAACAGTGTTCTCCCATCGCTTGCCCAGACACAGTTAGATAGATGTTTCTCTGTAGTTCATACATACAGATTATAATAATTCTAAATACCTAAAACCTTGAAAACCTGATTAAGCTTGTGGTTCAAAAGACGTTGTCAACTGCTACAGGAAGTGTGAGAAGTATGCTCTGGCAAATATGAAAATGAACTATTTGAGTTGTGTGGCCTTATGTTATTTAGGCATCCACCTCCTTGAAAGGGTTTGTTTTGGTTTTTTTTTTTTTTTAAAATCACTCAAAGATAAAACTCTAGAAAGCTGCTTTCCCACTAACTATATGTTAGAGATTTTGTTTCTTTAGCAACCCTTGGCCAAGAGTTAACCTAAACCATTCACAAAACATTTGTTTTGTTTGATTAACCAGGTATTATCTAACAATTCACTATAAAATGTGCTAGCCAAGATGTTAGGTATTAAAACTCAATATTAAAAGCAAGACGGGCCTCTACAATCAAGTGACAAGTCAACTGCAAAAACATTTGATCTGTAATTTACTAAGAATTACTCCATTAAAAAACAAACAAATGACCAACCACAACAGAGATAATTTTCTAACTAAGTAAAATAAATCAGATTATGCCACTACACGTCTCTTGGCCCACAGCACACTGGCTCTAGGAACAAACCAACCACAATGGTTCTAGGCCCAAAAAATCCATAGCCCTTGCTATTAGTTCACAGGCTATGTAACAACTATGCACATACAACAGGATTTTAAGTTCTTAACAGCAAAAAGGACTCAAATTATAAGGCTTCCTAACCTGTAGTGGAAGAAAATCATTAAATTCAGCTCTCAAATCCTACTGAAAGTCAGTATGGATCTGCAAAAACATTTCATCTTCCACTTTGCATAGACAGTTTGCAGGTTAAAAACTTAAGAATCTTGCTTCTGATAGTGTTTTACAAGCATTAACAACTTCAAATACTGTATGTTCAAATTTATTCAGTTTTCAACTCTTACAAAATATACAGACCTGCTTTCATGTAACTTCTACAAGTCAATTAAAACAGTCCTAGATTCATCGCTCCATGTTTTGATTTACATAAGAATAGGTAGGAAAGATAAATCTTGGAGCTGTAGGATATTTCTTGTAAGAGAAATAGTGCCACGCATTAGTATCAATCTTAAACCCACAGTCTGTAAGGAAATGGATGGGTGCACTTCCACTTGTCAGTGAATTCTGACAACGGTTTAAATCTTCACCTCAAGCCACGGCAAGCCTTACAACAGCAACTAGCACAAAGCAGTGTAACTGATACATCATTTTATTACTCAGAACAAAGTAATAAATGGCAAAACGGATAGAGTATTTAGATCCAAGTGTACTACTAGTAGTAACAAGGTAAGTCTCATACACAGATTGGAAGAACTCCTAGTAAGAGTGATTTAGAAGGAAGATTCCTCACTCTCGTGCCCCTTCCACTCTCACCCAGTGCTTTTCCTCCTCTGGAGAGCACCAGCAGGCTCTGCCCTGTCCTACTGGTCAGTGGCACACAAAGCTCCTGCCAACAGCTCAACCCCCTTGAACTCAGGCACCAGATTTTCAAATATCTTCCTTCATCACCTTACGCTGGTGGGAGGTGTCCCTGCCCATGGCAGGGGGGTTGGAACTCAATGATCTTTAAAGGTCCCTTCCAACTCAAACCATTCTGTGATTCTATGAAAACCACAGTCAGTGTATCAGTCTTTTACACCCAGAGAAACACCCCAGTCAGCAGGCACAGCCTGTCCAACAAAAAATCAAACAATCCTAGGAAGGCAAAAACAGAAAAGAGAGGGTAGGGAAAGACAAGTCACGCACATTTAACACACGTTGCACACTTACTGGATCAACCTGCCATATAATAACGGTTGTGTCCTTAGATCCTGTCGCTAGTTTAGTGCCGTCATTGGAGAATTTACAGAACCAGACTTCATTACAGTGTTCCGTTAGTATCTGCTGTGTATAGCATGGGAACTGTTTCCTGGGAAGAGAAAGGGATGTAGTCACAGATTAATAGGAAAGCAGTAAGAGATTTTTTAAAAATCAAGCTAGTAAATACCAAAACAAAAACTTACTTAAATGCAAGACCAGATAACTAGGAACATTCCTCTATTAACAGCTGCTTCAAATAAGTACAGAATGAAGTCTTAACTGGTAAAAAGTTCACACCACCAAGTGAATCCCAACTAATTTTAAGAACTTAGAACGATTCCTATTCTACTCACATAATTTGTTACGCTTTCATAAAACTTGGAATAAAACTGACCTCATTAGAAGTGTAACAGGTTATTACTATGCACTTCTATAATGCGTAGGAAAATATGGGAGTCCAAACCTCTTTGAACCCTACATGCAAAGTTTTCTTTACACGTGGTAAGCACCTAACTCAGTCGTATCTTGCCAATCCTTTAGAAGAGATTCTTACATAAAAATGGAGTAAAAGAATAGTCTTATTTCTTTTTCTCGAATGCAATCTTACAATAAGGTAGGTGTTTCTTTGCCTTCATTTTGTGCCACTTTTCCTGTGGTACCACATACAGTATCTAAGCATAACTAACAATACCATTATGAACTTTCCAGTTGAGCTGTTTTCCCTCACAAAATCTATGTTATTTTGTAAAACATTAAGTGTTTATCAAACAAAATATTATATGATAAACTACTGAAGGAGAAGAGTCAAACATTTCTCTAGAGCTAATATTTAATCTTCTAGTTACATACCAAGGAAAAGCTAACAGTCAAAATATGAAGTTAGGCAAGAACTGGGGACAAATTTATTTTATTTATAGCTTGCCCACTGCATAAGAATTTGAGAGCTAAGATAAAATAAATGTAGGCTTTTACACTACATGACTGTTTTTGTAAGTAATACTGCAGTAAATGACAAGTTCACTGCTCAGATGCACTAAAAGGCAGTCTCTAACCACTGACATTTTTCCTTGAACTGCAAGGATCCTGCAGTGCTTTAGTCTTACGCTGAGTTTTTATGGTGCTCAGTGCAACAGGGCAACACAACTCTAATGGGACGCAGTGACACTAATGTAACAGCAAAAGTCTCTGTGAATGTACAGTTGTACTTATTCTTGGAGATAAACTGGCCTAAAAAAACAACATCCTGCTTCCTTTATATTGGTGTTTAAAAATACAGTTTGGTGGTAGCCAGGCTAACAGACACCTAAAAAACTACTTCTTACCAGAAGGTAGAAAAAGTTTTGCTTAATACAGCGTCTATATCCTCTCAATCCATTTTCTTATTCTGGAAGATGCTTCCCAGTCCATGTTTGAAGACTATCGAGCAGCACTAAATGACCATACATCCCTCATTTCCTGCCTTCTGGCAGAGCGGGATAAACAAAAAGTACATGTACACATCCATATCTGTCGTTGGCTTCCTTGGGTATGTCTGCTGTTCTGCTCCTGCTCTAAGCTGACCAGAAGCTCTCTAGCTGCCACTAGAACAACACTGACCCCAAGGTAAAAAGCCCCACCCATGAAAGAAGACTTTGTTTTCCTTGAAGTCTAGAGGGAAGCAGGCAAGCCCTTGCACAGGTATGTGCACCTAAAGGAAGAGCATTTTGTTATTATTTAGCCATATTGTCATAAGTTAATGTTTCTCCTCAGAGCAGCAATTTGCTCTAGAAGGTGAAAGAGACTTTATCCATAACTCATACAAAGTACAAGGGGCACACTTTGTCCCAGAAGAGCCCTTTTAGTATCTTTCACTTAAAAAAAAAAATACTGTATATAGCTTTTGTATTTTAAAACTTTTAAGAAAAATAGCCAAGGTTCTGCAGACATGGAAAGTAAGCAGTATAATGCTGGAGTACACGACTTTCATAATAAGGTGGTCTTTAGATTCCTAAAAAGGGTAACAGTTGATGGAGCTGCTGCGGATGTCCAATATTGAATACTATTATTATATTTGAAATCCAGTCAGATCAGAGTGCTCTCACAAGAAGTTTTCTTCATTTAGCTAATGAAACATACAGTCCAGCAAGTCCCCTCCACAGATAGCAAGCACATGTTAATAACACTTCTGCAAAAGGAAATAGCAGCAGACTCGAAACAAGAAACCAAAACCAGTTGTCTTAACAGTTTCTGGGTTTGGTAATTAGATATTATTGTAGCTCAAAGGTTTTCCTTCTTTTTTGAAGTGTTTCACTACAAATTGTTCTATTCAGCACAACACGCTTGAGTCATGTTGTTCACATACTGAAATAAAGTATCTAATAAAGCTATCTTTTGTTGTATTTACAAAATTCAAAATCATAACTCAAACATCAAACAGCTCCTTTTTTATTCCCCATACATACAATGGAAGATCTATTCCTCAACTCCCACAATAGTTCTTTGTCAAAAACACTACATTAAGCTAGTACCTAGAAAGCAGGAGCATTCACCTCTCATTTAGGCTTCACTGTTTCTTTGTAAATTCAGACTAAAGTTTATTTACATCAAAGACAAGACAATTTGGGGAGGAGGGAGGAATCAAACAAAACCCAACTAGGCTGAAGGCTCTCAATACAAAAAAATGACCACCCAAGAGCATTAACTCTCTATTATCAAAGTCTCAGGCACAATAAGATGAAATCCCTCACCTTCACTCCCAGCAGTTTCATCCTCTTATCTCCCACTCTTATGAAGTGATTAAGTTTTAGTTACATATTCTACCTATTAGTGCAATTCAAGCATGCTGGATCAAAATATTGCCAGAGGTGCAAAACAGATTAGTTCCAAACAAAAAAAGGGAAAGTTATCAGTGTTCCATCATTTAAGTATCACAGAACTTAAATTGTCTAAACTATTAGACTACTGTTACTTCCGTCAGTTTAATCCAAATTTGGCTTCCACTGTCTTTAACTCACCTCATCATGCCCAAGCATGGCAGCACGTACAGCGCACCACATACTGATCTCAGACCCCTGCAATAGGTAGGTACAACAGGTTGAGTTGCGGACAGGATGGAAGCCTTTGTTTTGAAGTGGGTTGGGTTTTTTTTGACATTAAAGTAGTCATGAGTATGTATGTATATATACATACCAAATATGCAAGCTTTACATAATGCTACCACATTAAGTGGGAAATAAAATAAATGCAAGCACACCACCTATGGCCAAACTTATGTCAGCAAATAGACTCAGAGAGGTGACATTCAAGTCCAGATTTGTTGCATATATTTTTTATATCTAGCTTTAGCTAGTCCAACTTCAGTAAGCCATGTTCTTTACAGTTGGCTTGAATGCTCTTTGGGGTTTGAGTAATCCCAAACCCCCACTGAACATCCAATGTTATTTATGGACTTGTAGAAAGACCAAAATGAAATCTCTTTTCCATTAGTCCGATTTTAAGACTCACTTCTGAATCAGGGAAGCCACAATTCCAGTATCTGATAATTTCCAATAGCTCTTAAAAATGGGCACACACACATGAAACTGCTGCAACAATGTGATGTAGCAGAATTGCAAGCCAGACAATAGTCTAAAAAAGTTACTTGAATACATGAGGTGCCAAGGATATTAATTTTAAAACCTTAACACAGCTATAGTGAAGTACTGTGGAAGTCTGCATCTTTAAAAACAGATTCCAAGTAACCCAATAACGTAAGGCAAAGCAGCTGAGTTCAGAAAGTTTCTGTACGTGAGTTTATCCTAATCCTAACTAATGAAAACAATGAGGTAATCCTAACATGAAAACAAAAATTCCCCTGTAAGCCCAAAGGTTGGGTCTTTTACATGAACAAACTTACAATGGTATCATATATTTTATAGGTGTCCTAGTCATCATTCCATGCACAGTTTTCCATAAAAGCTACACTGAGGTTTTAGGTAATTGGTCAAGTTCTGCTGGATGAGGAGGAAACCACTAAGTCAGCCATTTGTTACAAACAAACATCTTCCTGCTTCACATCTACTGCAGTATGGCATCCTGACAATTCAGAATCAGCGTTAGTTTTGTTAACATTTATCCATGTAGCCTTAAGAGCCAATACAGAGGTGTAAGAGCATTCAATTCTTACTACCTTAAAAATCAGAGAAAATAGTTCTTTGTAGCATTCATATTACACATTATGTAAAACAGAAATGTTGATTGCACGCTTCTACTCTGTTTTAACTGTGTTTGTGTCTAAAAGCACCTCACTGTGCACTGTTAAAAGCTGAAGCTGAAAGTTGACTTCATGAAGCATGCCTCAGTAGGCTTTCTGCATTCCAACAAGCTTGAAGACAGTCTGGGTAAGTCACATACTAGTGATTCTCCAGTGAAAAAAACATAGCAATCACGTGTTGATGAATAAACAGACTGACTGTCCAAAATTACAAGAAGCAAGTGGCAAAGGATTAGCATAGTAACATATTCTATTCATATCCATCTGATTAAAATTTTAAAGCTTCAGTCTGACTCCATTACCCCATATCCAGCTACCAAAGTCTCATACACACCTTCTCTCCTCCCCACCTCCCTACTTTTCTAATGAGAACTGTCTTTTTCCAGTCAACTCCTGTTAAACCAACTCAGAATAGTTGTCATGTTCCTTTTTACAGTAGGTACGATTATTTTAAAAGACAAAGAAAAGATACCATTGCCCATCTTAGAAGTAGTGAGGGTTTCTTACCTACTACAAACATGATCTATTAGCAGTGAGACAGAATCTAGATTACTATCTAGTTTGGTATTATGGTATAGGCACCGGTCCCGTTGTAGTTCCACGGCCTGACGTAGCAGGTTCTGTAAACGCCTCGGAGGAAGCATCACTGATGGGGGTAGGTATGCTTTAAAAGAGTAATTAAGAAAAACAAAACAGATATATCAAGACCAAATAACAAGTAACAGCATATTTGATTTGAGTGTTTTTGGAAGAGACCTTAGTAAATAAAACTTAAAAGCTACAGGAAAAGAGCACACACAGCTTGACAAATTTACAGCTATACAGCTGGAATTAGAACCAAACGTCCAGAGACCAGAACTGTATGCAAGGTTTTTGTAGTCACAGTAATCTGTTGTCCTGGCCAAAAAGTACCTTTTACACAAGCTAAGTCAAAACCCACCATTTAACAAAATATTACCAACATAAAACAACAGCATCAGCTTTGTTTGTTTAAGGAATTCTCTATTAACACTATCAAAATATAGAATACCACAGGTTTTACAACTCTGATACATAGTATTACACCAGCCAGGAGAGAGAGAGAGAAGAAGAGCCATAATTCATACCAAGGTCTTAGACCACTATGAACCAGTACTAGTGTCACTAGTGGTTACAGGTCACTGTTAGTTTCAACCTCTCTGTAGAGCTGGCATTTACAGAACAATCTGCCCCACTCTGAAGCGCCATTTAATCACCAAGTTACACTATTACTGCATGCAGCAGAACTAAGAAATAAGAGCTCCTGTTACAAATAGTTTATCAGAGAAGGCAAAAGGTTAGATACCAAAGACCAAAGGGTAAAGGCACCTAAAGACACCTCCATCAAGCAAGAAATACAAAAACAGCCACCAGCAAATGCATAAAGTAAATTCCCTGGGATACGCCATTACACAAGATGTACTGAATTTACAGATGTGAGAATAAATTCTAAACACTAGAACATCTTACTCTGGAGTTTGTCCAAAAGTTTAGATCTGGAAGCTGTTCCTTTCCCTTCCCAATCCGCTTTTGCCCGCAAGTCTTCTGCGTGGCTACACATCAGATACCTGTTTAAAAAAAATAAAGTGCACACACACCAACAGACCAAGTCTTTTTGGAATCATTCTTTTTACTTTTAAGTATGATATATATCATAACATTCTTAATGAACTGGCAACAGGTCACTTAGGCTTGAGACTGACAGGAAAAAAAGCCAAGGAACTATTCCACACAAACACGGATCATCTTCAGAAGAAGTGTTTACAAATAGGCAATAGAAAAAGTAACCAAAACAGACAGATTTTAGGGAAGGAAGAAATGTCTTATTTTCATCTCAGAACAAGCCAGACTATACTCATTCATTTAATTAATTAATATTCATTAATTAATAAATTAATTCATTTAATATTTAATATACTCATTCATAACTATTCATTTATAAGAAAACAGTTAATAATTCTCAAGATCAGATAACTACGCATGCGTATGTATTAATTTGGGTTCTAGTATTATAAAAGGAAATCATAACCATGTTGTTTTCAAGCATCTGAAACAGAATATTGTCTACCCAATACTCTTCTTTATTTGCCATTTTAGCATATCTCACTACAGCTCACTGTAGGATAATGGCTTTAATAGTGTTTGAGTTCCTACAGTGTCAGCTATCAAAAGCTACAGAATTCCTCAAAAAATCCCACCAATAGAGCCCTCAGAATCCAAACACTTACCCACTGAGGACATGAATGCGTTCTGTATTGTATTTCAGAGGCGTCAGTTCACAGCGTAGAACCTGAAGTGCCTCCAGGACCTTGCCATCCTCCAGGTATTCCAGGTACTTCTGCTGCAGCAGCAAAAACTTCATCCTCTGACATGACAGAAAGCAGCAGTCAGGGGAAAAAGGTTGACTGAAGTTTCAGAAAACGTTTGAGCCTAAACAGAACAGTAGAAACCATTCTACTATGCCCTTCAGAAATGCAGCTATATGTAATGTTTTATTACTCATTTTCTTTTTGCTGGATTTTTCAACAACAGCACAGCAATTAAGTCACCCATGAACTTCCTTCCTGCTTTATGGGTTCCAACTATCTTCCTTTCTCAAATCCCCCTTTCAACTTGGCTCACTTTCACACTCGCTCCCTTTTCAGTTACTGTTCTTCAAACCCTGAACTAGACAGGCTTCCCAATCTTACACTCCATCAAGAAAAGCACCCAAAAAGCAGCTAAATCACATACTTAGGACTGCACCACAGCACAGAACACAACAGGCCAACTCAACAAGTTCTTGTACTGCTTACACAGGAGCTAACAGGGATTGTTTGCATAGCTGCATAACATACAGCAAGAACAAATTGACACCGCCCCAGGTTTTGTTTTGTAGTCCCATGTTAAGTTGTTTTCCTTGGGTGTTGTATCATTTTTCAGGATTACAGAAAAAAAAAAAGCTTCCTATATTTAGAAATCACTTCTCAGAAGTAATCGCTGCTATTTCATAGTGTTCCTGTCATCTTGTACAGTTTTTGATTGTTTACTTTTATCAAGCCCGCTATTTCAACAACAGTTTGTGGATTAAAAAAGAAAAAGCATTCATTTACTATATTCAAAAACCTGAAGTCCAAGAAAATTTTCATATCAATTTATTAGAAACACAGTTTGTTGTATCTGCACAAAACCAACTATTTTGTGTTTGCACATCTTCTTTACTGCTAGCAGTTACCAGAGAGAAAAGTAATTTCTGGTCCACAAGACTCACCAGGTTAAAGAAGAAAATGTAAATTCTAAACACATGTCACTGAGAAACAGAATGAAGACTAAACGTAGCAAATTACATTTGCTTTTCTAATGAATACACCATCAGTTCTATCACTGGTTGCCTTTGCCTTGTCAGACCTCTGGCACCTCACTATTTTCATGCTCATATTTGGTCAATGTTTACTCTGTTTCAAACACACTGAGAGCCTCCTGAAGCAGAAGGAAAATCAGGAAGTTTAAGATGCTCCTGTCCTATTAAAGCTTCCATGAAAGTTTAAGGCTTACTGTATGTAAAATCCAAAGTTAAAGCAAAAAGTTTTAGTTTTCAGAGATGTTCAGTTCTTCAAAAGGGTAAAGTTTTCACATACAGTGCTATTAACTCACCACACACAGCTCTGTAAAGCATAAAACTTTACACAGTAAAGGTGATTTATGCTCTAACACATCAGTGCTACTCTTATCCTGTACAGGACAGGCAAACCCATATTACATTCCCTACCCAGTTCCTTAGTTTATTTGGAATTATTAGAGCATCACTGTATTTTTTGTCCAGGTGAGACAACATTTTCTTGGTGTTCTGACATGTAGACACCCAAAAGAAAGATATCGCTATGATTTACAGCCCTGGTGGTTGGTTCTATGCAGAAAGCCAGCAGAGTTCATGCTGTTGGCTTATATACGAGCAGCAGGAGGGATAAGAGCTTTCTCTCTCAGCCTATGCCCATGGCACACATCACTCCTCTCGGTCACCTCACACTGATGATCACCATCAGATTAAAAATAAAATAAATAATCCGTTATTTTCAGTTTGTAATAAAACCCATAATCCCTCCAACTCTTACTTCTCCATTCACTGTATCTAATATTTAATAAAATTATATCGTCTTTCCCTTAAATGTGATAACCATATCTGTAACTAATTACTGCCTACGTTTAGGATTTGGCATGTTAATTTCATTTCTTTAGGGGATAAAGTTAAAAGTGCAAAAAACCCTACTAAACAGTTTTCGCAACACCAGTCCTAACAATTCCATGGAAGCATTACAGGAACACTACCATGCAGAATGCTGTTGCCAAGTTATCCAAAGATGTGTAACTTAAGAAAGTATAATTTAAAAAATAAGTCAGTGTCATGTGTGACTTCGGCATATTAGGAATATAAAAACCTTCAGAACCACACAGCACTGCACACTTCATGCAGGAGTCTACTGTTAACATAATGGAGAATTAGTATAAGAGATAAGCCGTTTGAAATTTTAACTTATCTATAGCAAAAGGCAGGGACTATAGCAAAGTGTTGACAGGGAAATGAAATTGATTTTCTAAGCTATTTTGATAACTGCTCCAAAACTTGCCCTACAGCACACTCAAACAATGGCACAAATACGAGCTCCTTAAGGCAAAAGTCACACTCCAGTGACATTGCATTTCAAGTCATTTTTTCTATCAGGACACTCATGGCCTCCTGCCACTTGTTTTTGTGCAACCATAGACTTTGCTGACAAACAGATTTCCCTGAACAACTGAATTTTGTCTTCATTTTCTCAAATACTTATATACCCTACTAATAGTACTGCTCATTACTTCCAATACCACTTTCTTAGGGTAGACAAGACCATTTTGAGTACATCATCTCTTCTCTTCTAGAGCCCAAACAAACTCTGCTGGAAGGAAAGGGAACCGTTTATAATATTGGCAACTGTAAAATAAAAGCACAAACCACACCTTTTAAGTAGACTAAAACAAGAATCTGACACACTGCACCCAGAAGAACAGTTTATTCATATTCTTTATCTGCCTTCCAAAGAAGGGAAATAATTATCATAATCCAAAATTACACCACATACAACGTAACAGAAGTGCCTGGAATTTGTTGTTATCATGTCAGTGTCTGCAATGTCAATTCAACATCATTACACTCTTTACCACTGAACAACTTAAATCCAGACACCACCATTGCTCAGCCTATAGCAAAGATTCTTCATCCTGCAGGACCCTTGGAAGAGCCCAAAACGAACAGTTTCAGTGCCATAGTCTGGCTGGTTTCTATTACTACTTCATCCTGTCTTTCAACTCTAGAGAGAGGATGAGGATAAAGTGCATTACTTTGTTGTTTCTAGAAGCTATTATTTAAGTGTAAGTTGAACCTCTGATTACCCTGGGGCAAACTAAGACAGAGTTAATAGATTTACAGGGTTGTGTGTGTGTGTTTTAATGTATGTACTACTAGCATTTTGCTTTCTTCAAATGACAACCTTCGATTACTAACATGAACGTTTAGTACTTTACTTCTTCATTGTCCTATTTGTTAGTAAAGCCCCTTCCTAGAATTTAGGATTCTGCAAGTTTTATGTGCACTATGATTTACCAGCACTAAGAAACTGAAGGGGAAAGCCTCAGCAACACAACTGAAAATAATAGGACAAGAACCCTACAACCGTCAAGAGATTGAGCCATTTTGATGACTGGTTACAGCAGCAAAACTTCAGAAGTTTAAAGACTGAAGTGCATAATAAGATAATTTTAGGATTAGATTTTAGTGTTATTTTTGACCTGCATATCTTAACAAGTTCCATAATAATTGTATTACTGTACTAAGAGTTCAAAATAAATAAGTAAACATTGCTGAAACAACTCATCTTTGAAATGGAGATAACCAAAAGACACGCTGAAATTATCACCTGATGTTTAAGACGTAAACCCAACACAGCAGCTCTCTGCTTGTAGCAGACAGAACTAAGACCCCGATTTTCATCACTGCAGTCTTGTAAAAACTGCTGATAAATGCAGTTAAAAAACCATCCAAAACTTAAATGTAAGACTTGATAGGAAAAGGGAAGAAAATACTCAGGCCTGTAGAATGTAACAAGACTTCAACCATACCAAGTCCTGTCACTTAAAGAGTAATTCCTTCTCATGGGGAGCTGCCTTTAACATTGGTAGCAAGAGGGACACCACACAGGCAGGTGGAGCACTTTGCTCCAACAACAAGATATAAGTGCCTTTTTTGTTGTATTGCCTGCAGGCTGCATACTTCCAGAACTGAGGGAAAGCTCCATTTAAGCAAATGAAAAATAAAAAGTAAAGAGGACAATTTGGAAGTATATTCTAGATGACTACAGAGGAATAACATCCAGATTTCTTCCTAGATTAAATTAGTCACTCAAAATAGATGCCATAATATGCCTGAGTAGCCCTAAAGTAAGCAAAACCTTGGGCTGGCTTGAAACTGGCATTTTCTAGGTGTTACTCAAGGAAAAATAATGTTAGATTCTAGGAAAACTTTATAGTTGATTCAGTCTCAGGACAGCTGTATCTAACATGCTGGAAAAGTAAACATGACTAATCACACACTATATAGCACTCAGTTGTGTTGACACAAATAGAAATAGCAGACTGTGGTGTCACCCCCAACATACCAACACTCAGCATCAAAGGTTTACAAATTGAGATCAGCCATTTCACATTTAGTGTTTTCACCTGTAGAACTTAAAGCACTTTGCAGAAATAAGAAAATTAAAACACGAGTATAATTTTCAACATACATATGTATACCCTTCATAGACCAGACATTTCAAAAGCAGCTACATATGCTGGTTATTTCGTCCAGGTCACATTAACTATAAGGAAAAAATGAAAACCAAAACCAAACTACCACACACACACACAACCCAACTTTGTTAAAAACTCTGTGCCATCTAAACTTTTAGGTACCCACTCTTCCTGTACGCACACATTTTTGAAGCATCTAGTCACACAGTATGAGTCACAAGCCAGGAAACCCAAAATCTAATTTTCTGTTTTTAAAGAGTTACCTGCAGCAGTGTCTTGTTTGGACTTTCCCTAATCAAGACATTTATCACCTTCATTAGCTCTGACTTAGTCGCAGTCAGGATTACCTACAGAGCATAAAGCATCCCTCCTTACCTGTAATGATCTTTCACTAATTTTCCGGGACTTGACTACACTAATACCCACCCATCATCTCAACCATGTACAAAAAAGCCAGGCGGGGTGTAAGGTGGAGACAGTGCACAGCAAGAGCTCAACTCATCCTTGCAAGTCAGTATTGTCTTACCATCACAGACACGTAAGACATTTAATACTGTTTTAAATTATATGAGCTTTATATAAAGGAGAACAACTTTAAAAAGAAAACAGTTCATATTTGTTTCAGGTAAAGTTTATTCTAAACCAAGCATTTTTATTGCACTAAGTTTTATTGAAGCAGTTAGACGTCAACATTACAGAAGAGCATGCTTTCAGAGCCCTCCAAAACAAGAGGGAAAATGGCCACTTATTCCTCAAATTTAAGTTCTCCAAAAAGTACAATGTTGATACTCAGTTAAACATCTTGACTCCCAGATGTGTAGAACACTTTAATACCACAAAGAAACTTGATAACTTCAGTAGTTCAAAACATGAGAAACATCTGCTTCAAAGGACCATTCATATTCACATACAGCGTTTTTGTACTTTCAGTCTCCACAAACTATTGAAAGCTGCATGCAATATTCTAAACTATTTGAACAGTAAGTCTTACCTATATGAAGTCTCTGAGAAAAGAAAGTGAACTACTAGTCTAATTAAGAGACACTAAGCTTGGGCCAAATTAATAGGAGAGAATGTAAACTTCTCTGGAGTACCCTCTGATGTTTTGTTAAACATCTGTTTTTCCTACTTCACTTCCTGTTCCCTCTTTCTGTCCCTCCCCCAGACAGGAAATTGTCTTGACAACAAATGAATCAGCTAGAAGTGGAGCTAAGCAGCCATCAGCTGATTCCTCATTGTTGACAAGCACAGACACTTCAAAAAGCCCTGCTACTGTTTTCTTCCTAAGTGACCTTAGTTGTTCTAACTTCATTTCATTACAATCAACACTTAAAACGGAGCAAGCCATTTGAAGAGCTAAGTAATGATTATTTTTTTTTTAAATCCACAAACAGAAAAATCAAACCAAGGAACACCTTCTTCAAAGTAACTGAAATTATAACAATACATATTGTAATTGTCAAGTCACAGGACCTACAAACCTCTATTTCTAGGTTCATCTTTAAAAAAAAAAGCCAGCCAAAGAGAAAAAGCTCTAAATAAAATCCCAAACAGCAATACAAATAGATTTGCTCTTTAGAAGCTATCTGGAAAAGCAACGGTATTGTTCATGGTCTATAGCAGCCTCTATATTCTTGTAATGTGCTATTACAATGCCAACTCCACATTAGTATTACTGTGTTTTGTTTCTAAGCTTCCCTCCCCTCAAGAAAACCTGACTCCCATAAACACCACAGAGATTGAGAGAAGTATTTCAAGTTTGAAATTAATATTCAACGTAGTCAGTTTCTACAGAAACTGACCTCTTTTAGGACTGTTACAGGATTTATATTTTATCAGTTGTTTAACAAAGTTTAAACATTCTGTACACCAAATATTAGGAAGCCCAAAAGTATTGAGGCTATCTCACATTCTAAAAAAGAATGAGAAAGTTCAGATTAGTATGATGTTTGTGATAGCATGCAAGCCACTTAAAATAAACAAAAAAGAACACAAGAATTATGGACAACCAACTCCATAGGGAAAGACTACATCGCTACAATTAGTCCAACTATACAGCTCTGAAAGAGTTCAAGTGTGCCTCTTACCACAATTGCATGCGGAGAATGCACTAAGGCCTTAAGTTCATTCAGGTCGTTCTCAGCCTGCAGAAATTGGCATAAGAAAAAAAAAAGGAAAAAAAAACAAACAAAAAAAAGTATATAAGGAGGTTGGATTTTGAATTCTCTCACAGATACTATAAATTTAAACAGTGGTTAATACAGTCCTATAAGCCCTACGTTACCTTATCCCATTCTCCTTCCATGACATGATTGCGGAATTTGGTAGCAGAAGGATGTTCTAAACGACATCCTGACTCTTGCATGAGAAGATCAACAGTCTGGCTGCAGGAGAGATACAGTGTAAAAAAACCCGACCAGTTTTACCCTCACAAATATACCGCCTGCTATGATAACAATTAACCATATTTACAAGTAACTTTAATAAAGTAAGAATACTGTGACCAGGTTCAGACACTTGTCCAAAAAAGACTATCTCAGTTGCCCGAGACATGTAAACATCTACCTAAAGCTAAAGCAAGTTGTCAATGAGCTTGAAAGCTTTGCTGAAGTACCATAAAGTATGTGACTTACCAGCCACCACAAACAGCCATCCCTGCACAGAAGACAGACTTCATGAAGGAAGATACAGACTAGAAAGCTGTTAGCTACTGCCTACCATCCCCTACCCCCTCCCTCTCTCCCCTAAAACAACACAGGGAGCTACTACATCTGCCACAGGCCTAACTTTTTCTTCTTCATCACGTATTAAAAGACTGGCTCCTTAAAATAAAATAAACAAACTCATGAACCTGTAGCCCTCCCCCTTTTACACTAAAAATAGCTTATTTACTGTGGTGTCGTCTATGAACAGTCACGAGTTGTCTGCTGCTGTAAACTTGCCTCTTGTGTCAGAGGCGATTTATTTTATGTACTGAGTTCTTTCTGAGTTGACCCATTCCACAGTGTGTTTTGAAGACTTCTTTTGTGGTAGCTATGTGAAGACTTTGCGGGACTTCTCTAGCCTCCTTCCAAAAATCATGACATGTTGGCTTTAGCTTTACTCACAAAGCGAGTGATTAAATTCTTAGACTTCCCCGGCTCTGCTGGGAAATTATTTTTTCCTATTCTGATTTTGAGAAAGCGCCAACGTACTTGGTTTCTTTCTAGTCGACAGATAAGATTATTATCAAGAAACACGTGTCCAGCACCGATCTGCAGAGGCCTTCGCCATTTACAGGGACGAAGGTTTTCGGAGTGAAACCAAACAGCCTCTTTAAGCGGCAGTTCAGTCTGCCCTCGCTTCCTCCCAGCTGACAAGCCAAATCTTGGAGCTCATCTGCAAAAAGCCAACCCCCCCTCTTCTGTCGTCGTCCTCTGTGACCAGGGTTCGAGCGATTCTGT
>JAOXJM010000023.1:13445877-13457381 GCA_026413425.1 Tringa solitaria | reverse complement strand
CCTGATCAAGAGTCCCTCCCCATCTCTCCTGTAGCCCCCTTTAGGGACTGGAAGGCCGTAATAAGTTCTCCCTGGAGTCTCCTCCAGGCTGATGTTTCCACACTTGCAATGGGCAGAATTAACAGTGTGCTTGGACTTATTTTTTTCCTCCACATCTTGATAGGCATGAATGTTCAGTCTTAACACTTTCTAAATCCCCTTCTGACCGTTGTGTGTAGCAGGAGCTGGCAGGTATTCTGCGGAAAAGCCTAGCACTGATTTTGTCCCCTGGGGCTTTCTAAGCCTGTTGTTTGGAGTGTCTCCTGTAGCCTGTGTTCCTTAATATTAGTGTGTGGGTTTCGTGTCCAGGGCTCAGATGGGTTATCAGTGTTTTTGTGCAAGATTAGATTTATCCTTCTATTGTTGCAGTTATTTTACTTTTCCTACTGGAGGGCCGCTCCCCTGCTTTTTACTTCTTGCTAGCTCTCAAGGCAATTGTTATTTCAGGCTTGTTAATTGTGTCTGCCAACTCCCACATAGCTCCTGGAGCCTAACCCAGAGCAGGGTAACGCGCCACTTTCTATTGCCCCACCATTGAATTAGGCCCTGCCTCTCCCAGAATGACATGTACACTCGTCCTTTCTCTCTGCTTTTTTTTTTTTTTTCTGTTTTCTCTAGAGGGTTGTATTGCAACAAGCTTTTACACCTGGAACTGAAAATTCAAGACCAGGCATGTAGGCTGTAGTATCTCGTATCCACTCTGGAATGGGCAGAGAAGGGAAATCGTTATGCAGTCACCAGCAGATTATATTTTAACATTAAATTCGAGAATAGCTCCTTGGAGCCCTGGGATTACTCAGTAATATTTTTTTTTCCTTCTTAATCAAGAATATATGGTTTTCCCAAGACTGCATTTAACTGCCAGGCTCACCTTATTTGCTTTGGATGAGACATTAAAGGTTAATGTCAGAAGAATGTCATTGCACTATGATTTAAGTGCCCGTTATTTTTTAGGGAGATTACTAGTTTCTGTTGCAACTGTGTCTTTGCTTAAAACCCAATTTTCTACACAAGCTTCTCCATTTTTATTGATACATGGTATTTTCATGAGAAATAAAGAGCCACAAAGTTAGATAATAAAGATTCCTTCATGTGGCTCCATACATTTACATCATAAAAAATCTTCACCACTTCATGTCATTTGTCACTGTTTTCCAGAACATCAGCTCTGGCGCTACTTCTCATACTTAACATCTTACAAAGTTTCAAACAGCTACTATAATAAAGAACACAAGATGCCACCAATAACCCAGCGTAAAGATACTTCTTTTGCATCCTCGAGAATGTTGTTCCAGAACTTGCCTGGCCTGAGATGCAGGAGGGGGAAGCAGAGTCATGACCCACAGCGTTGAAGTCTGATCACTCAAGCTCTCAGGAGGACACTCCTGCAAGAAAGTGCTGCTACTCCTGCTACTCCTCCTGTAGCCAACAGTAAATGGTAAGATATTAAACCCATGTGATCTGATGACCTTTAAACGTTACAGTATGATTCCCAGAAGAGTTTATTCAGATCCTTTTCCAAAGGCTCCTGGTATCTTACAGTTTATTTGTTGATCACTATTGTTTAAAAATATTAGTTAATGTTAACAAAATGAATGCCCCCTATCATGTGAAAAATAAGACTATGCTACTTTACATATGTTCTAAAGTTTGTCATAGGAAAGACAATTTTACCTATGCCTTTCAGCATCTTTATATAGTTTTATAATTTTACCAAGATAACATGTATACCTATAAACATTAATTTAAATTATAAATAATTTAATATAAGTAAAAACACCTATGGATATTTGGTCTGATTTTTTTCAGCTACAGATACTCTGAATACAGTAAGTTGAGGCAGATTCAGATTGTCAACAGAACTGCTTCCATGACTTGCTTTTGAAACAAGTCTTCTTGAATAATATTGCATAGTTATTGCACTATCAGGTAATTTCCAAACATAATTAAAATACTTAATTTTTTAATGAAGCCTTCTAGCAGGCTCAGTCTGCTGAATTTTACGTTGGGCCTTTGTAATCCTTAGGGAACAAGGCCACTCCATGTTTCCAAAGGGAGCATTTTCAGGGGCAGGCCGACAGAAAACCTCTGAGATGGAGGAAATTTTACTGCTTGGATAAACATAATCAAAATAAGATAAAGAAATCATGTCTTCAGTGGTATTCAGCTTCTGATGATTTATGTTTTTCTTGATCAGTGGACATCAGTCTTCTAATTTCTAAAGATGTTTTCTTCAAGGGTTGTCAAGTTCACCCATCATTTTTATTTGTCATTAGACTGGATTTCTATTTGTACAGATCAGGCTGCAAGTTTTTCTTTTGTTTTTTTTTTTGTTTGTTTCCTTCATAGGCAGCAAAGAATATTGTATTGTTCTGAGTGACACTGACATGCAAATAAATAACACTGAAACTTGGAAGAGTGTTAATTAGAAATGATTATAACCTGACTGACCTGACTTGGCATCATGGTATCTTGCCAAACTGGCTTTTTATTCTTACACGTGTCTGGTTTGTGTTTGTGGTGGGAAGCTAATGATTCCATGGAATTGTTTGGCTTAATCCTCCTCTCTTTGCACTACAGAAGTTTTGTGTGAGGAAGAACAAGTAAAATCAGAATGAGGTTCACTGGGTATGACCCATGGTGATCATCTTAAATAATATTTGGTATAGATTTCTATTTTAGTAAGTTCAGGTAGATGATCTATTGGGCCTGTTATTTGTTTACTCAAATGAGATTTACGTTGGTTTAAGACTAGATTACACCCATGTAATTCTACTGGCTTCAGTGCATTAGTATGGTAATTCTTATTGAAGTGAGGTCGCAGTAGGGTCCATTGAAGCAAATGTAAGCAAAGATGTAATTAATCAACAACAATGTAAGACCCAACTTGTAACTTCACGTTGCCATCCTTGTGGCTCTGCAAAAGAAGAACAGTTTAGGTGGCAGAAATCGAGAAGGACCACTATGTCCAGCTGGACCAGAATCCCACTGAAAGAGGTCCCTCAGTTAAAAGAGAAGCAGGTATTATCTTTACATCCGTATGTTCTACCTAAACATCAAAAGACTATTTCTTAGAGTCTTTGAAGTGAGATGGGTCTAACACTTGGCCTTCTCCTTGTTCCAGTTCCCCCAGGGACACTGGACCATGGGCTGGGGCTGTGGTAGCCACAGGTCTCCCGTGTTAGCCTGCCTTCCTGGCTGCTTGCTGCACTAATTAGCTGGGGTGGAACACCCCAATGACACACCTATACAGCATCTTGTTTTGGAGTTAGTTGGTAGGAGTGCTGCATGGAGCTGTGTGGTCATATCCTACATTTAACTATAGGCTTATGTGAGTAATAAGTCAGGTAGCTTACCCAAAGTTATCCAGAATATGTAGCTCAGGTGATGAAAACACCAAACAAACACTGGGGGCCAGTGCTGTATTCAGTAATTGTTGGTGTGGTTTGACGTGTTGGGTTGTGAGCAGCACGGAAGCATTCTCTATATGATGTATCATACTGTCCTTTTGGCATCTTCTGGTTTCCAGATTTTTTTTGCAATATTTCAGGAAGAGTTCCTGGAGGTTATTTTTTCTGTTTCCTTAGGAAGGTATGTGGTAGTAGCCACAATCTGACATTACTTTACATTGCATTACTCAACGTACATAAACACAGTGTTTTTAACATCCAGTAATCCCCATAGGCCCATGCAAAATGAATGCTATTTTTGGAGATATTTAGTACAAGCATAAAATGAATGTCTGTCCATTCCCCAGTAAGCTTACAGTTTAGAAAGAGAAGACAAAATGGGAAGGTAACATAAACAGAACAGTTTGAATAGGGGGGATTCTATTGTACATTTTTTCTTAACGTTAACATTAGTCTTTCAAACAATTGGAAAGGAAGTTATTCTTGAGAAGCGATGGGAAGGGGAAAGGGAATACAAATAGTGGCACAGTATTGTGAAGGGAAAGGGCAGAAAAGAATAAATTTGGATCGGAGAAGCTTTTGGTAACTGACTTCATACAACTAATCAAAAGCAAGAGGAGGAAAAGTCCACAGTCAAATCACATGAGGAGTCAGTCCAAAATTTCCAAATAGGTTGCTGATGCTTGCTGGCAGCTTTTAACTCCAGCTGGAAGAAAAGAGCCTCTTTTCTGCACAAACCAGAATTAATCTGTAAGGCTTTTCGCCTCCAACTCAAGTGACTTGTGTTAAGGGAGCAGCTTTCAGACAAGGACCCTGGACCAGGTCCTGTTTGGGTACAGTGGAAGATTTCCAGCTGTATTTTAAAGCACCATTCACCTCCTGTGTCTGAACTGGTAATTTGCAGTGGGGTCACTCCCAACTTACACTACTGCTAGGACATTAATGGTCTAAATAACTGCACCTGCTATGTTAATGAAAGTGTGCGTAATAGTTCCAGTAATTTAGAAAATTAGGTATTGTGTTGGGGTGGGAGGAGGAGAGAAGGGTATAAGGGGTGAGAACTTGGTCAAAAGAAATACAGATTTCAGTTTGCTTGCTGTGTTATTGCTGCAGTGTTATCGGTGCTGCTGGTACAAAGCTTTCAGTATTTTCCTGACTGTATTCAGCTTTGCAGTTGAATGTGTTGAAAAGTGGGAGGGCCTTTTTGAGTAAGGAGAGAGGGAATCAGAATAATGTTAATTAAAAAAAATCATTCTTTTTTTTTTTTTTGCGAGTAGCGTTTTAAGATCATGAGATGTTTTTAAGGCCATTAGACATCCTTGAATCATAAAATCCCAGGAAAACAGGACTAGAAGAGAATTTGAGCAATCCATTCCTTGCTCCGGTCTGCAAATGTGTATCCTGAAATGATTCCTGATAAATGTTTATCTAGCCCTTTTTTGAAATCCTTCACAGCCTCCTCAAGCAATCTATTCAAGTCCTTAACTATGCCTACTGCTAAAAAGCCATTTCTAATGTCTAATCTAAACTTCCCACCTGCAGTTTACACCCATTTCTTCTTATCGTGCCATGCTGGGCACGAAGAACAGCTTCATTCTTTTCCTCTCTGCATCCATCTTTTATGTATTAGATAATGCTTACATTCTTCCGAGTGTGCCTTTTTGGGTACATCTGGACTTGAAAATAGGTTAAACGAAAAAAATAAGAAAAGAATAGATTTCTGACCGAGACTGTCGTTTTAGCCGATCAGGCAGCCTGTGTCTGAAACAGAGGAGCTGGAAAATGCTGGGCAGGGCAGGGTGGTTTGCTTAAGGCGATCTGGGGCCCTAAACATAGTGCACAAGAGAGAGGGTGATGCATGCCATGTGTTACACATCCCTTATGACAGTGCCTCTTTGGCATTTCTGTCTCACCTGCCCGTGTCTCAGCCTGTATCTCTTACCTGTCACCTGAACCAGGGCCAGGAACTGTAGGTGCTTCTCTTGAGCCTGATTTTCAGTGATTTAGTTCTCTGCTCCCGTTTTTAGTTCTCTCCAGAGAACTAAAGTCAGAGATGGGTAAGAAAAACTAGGAAATGAGAAAACTTGAAATGTAGGAGCAGCTACAAGTTGCCCAGCTGGTGGGGACAGAGTTGGAATGAGGGCAACGCTCCTTCATTCAGTCCTCAAAAGTCAGACTCCAATATACGCCAGGAAATAGCTTCTTCCTTCCTTCTTCACATCTTACAGGTCCTGGCAAAGATCCCAAAAACTCTGTTGTCCAGAATGATCCCCAAAGATGAGTCCCTCACTGCTCCCTTTGCATCCATATTCCAGAGGCTTCCTGAGCATCCTGCAGACATTGTGGTGGCCCCGGGCGCTTGGGAGCATCACCCTGCTTGTCCTGACACACTTGGGCTGCCCACTGTGTCCCCTCCCAAGTGTCTGCAGCCATGCCAGCCCTTTCTGATGGTATTTGTTTAGAATATAGGGAGTCTAAAGCTTAATGGTTATACAATTTAAATTATGTACTATGTTAGCCTGTATAATTGCAAATAATTTACTTGGTGCTGCCTGCACTTTGGATGCATGGAACAGCTCTCCAGTGCTCTAGGTCTAAGGTATAAATGTGTGTGGGTGAAACAAGCCAAAAAGATAGAATAGGCATGAATGAATGGCATCAATAGGCATGAATACTGGGGTCATATTTTCTTTTTTTTGTGATGAAGACCATAAACTTACTTTTAAATGAAAAAAATTTAATTTAATTTAAATTTAAAAAAAGACCATATAACTCATGTTCTTCTGCTAGTTGAGTGATTCTGAGAGCTGGGACTTGAAGCATAAGGCTATAGTTTTGTGTATACTGCTAGAATGTTTAGACTTTCTTTGAGTGAATGTGTTTCTCAAGAAATGGAGAGGAAATAATTGATGCTCCCGTCGCCTAATTTTTGGAAAAGAAAGCCAATGGAAATTGTTCCTCAGGTCTATGAAGACTAAAATTGCTTCATTCCACTCTAGCAGTGAAAATACTTCACAAATGTGTAGTAAGACAGAATCTTACCTGTAGACTAAATTTGAAAGGCAAATCTCCACTTTGCTATAGCTTCTAAAAGAGCACAGTTTGTATGAACTCTGACCGATTTTTATTTTTATTGAGGAAATGACTCCCTCATCTTGGAATGGGGGTGGCTATTAATATTATGGGAATAGGAATTGGTATTATCTCTGATTATATGAGTCTATTTTGAAATAAACCTGGAAAAGTCCTCCATGTGTAGAGTTTACTGTTGATAACTGTGACACCCAGTGGTCATTTAAAGAACCATAATAATGTAGTACAGAATGACTGCAGCAAACCTAAAGGCTACACAAAATACTGAGGTTTACACAATAAATGTGTTCTTTTAAGGCTTTTAAGGCTCTTTTCCTTGGTAATGTATACAGGCAGTAAAAATAGGCTGGTTTAGGAGTTATAAGACTTTCATCCATTTTACCATGTTTAATAAATATATATATCTGTGCTTACTTGTACAAAGCTTTTTAATATCTTGTGAGGCTGAGGTTACAACTCCGATAAAACACGCTGGACAACTGACAAAAAGTTGCTTTATCGCTGTGAGGTATGAAATGGCTTTTAATTCTTGCTGGCAAGAAGCTGGGCTCCTAAGTCTGGGAGATAAAGGGACCTTGTTTCCCCTCCTTTGTTTGCCGCTGACTCATTGTGTGGCTTAAAGCAAATTGCTTGTGTGCGTGGCTGATAAGTACTTCAGTCAGTGCCTTCATAAAGGTGCAAGGTGTAATTAGTATTAGTCTAGGCGGCGTTCACCTCCAACCATTTATGCCATAGTTAAGAGCGATTAAATGATATGCTGTGTATAATGCGTCATATTTCTATTCCAAAGCAGAAGATTAATTTATGTGCTGTGTTTTATTACAGAGCACTGGATACAAATTTAGTCCAATATACCTGGTAAATGAGAAATTCAGTTCTATTGTTTATGGGTTACTAGCCATAAAATATTTACTCTTGGTGGCATGTTTGAAATAAGGGAATACAATCAAGGTTCATAATATTTAATTTCAGTGGACCAAGCAGCACATGTCCATTACATATATTGTTCTTTCTGTTGTTCAGAAATGTCTCGTAGAACTACCAAAGCTTTTTCTTACCAATAACAGGAGTTACACAGCAAAAGGAGCAACGTCAGAAGGCATACAGTTATAAACCTGGAGATGAGACAGAGCTGCAAAGTCAGTTATTGCCTAAGGCCCTCTTCTTGGCTGCATTGGCTGTGTCTATACTCTGTGCCTCAGGAGTGCTCTTCAGCTCCCTGTCTACAGCCAGAATTGGGGTGACATCTGAGTTCCCACCATTTATTAATCCTTACCCTACCTTCTTTCCCTGCAGGGAAACTGCCGCCAGAAAGGGAGCAATGAGATAGTCTGGCAAGTCCGCTCCTATCAGCGTGAGGGGAAAACCAAGACAGACAGACATATAGACAGACAGACACATGCATGCTGAAAGGCTGTGTCACAGCATTACTTTCCAGGGACATCAATATTAAAGTTTTCATGCTTCTTTTAAACCTTTATGACCATCAGCGTAATTTAATAAGATCACACAAAAGGAAATATTTAATTGTCATAACCAAAATCCTTAAATGCTAAATTCAACTTAAAAATCCCTTAAAACAACTGCACATGTTGGAGCGAAGTCAGTTTATCATGAAAAATACAGAATGTTTATATGTCATTACTTGAATTCCTGTAGCATTTAGTAGTCCTGGTTTCAGATCCTGCTGTCCTGATCTTTACAAGGACACAAAGAAAAAGCCAGTCCCTGCTTTCACCAGCTTACAATCTAAAGATGCCACAGGTAACACCAAGTGGAAACAGAAGAGTGCACCCAAAGAAAATGAAATAATACTTCATAAAATGCATTGTTTAGTCTGTAGACTAATAGATTCTCGTCTGGTGTTCTTAACTGCAGGGTGAAAAAAAGGCAGAGTGGTTTTGTCTTCCCGCTTCTGATAAGAACGAAAATATGTACTATAATGCCATTCTGACATAAGAGTATGTGCTGGTGATCACTGATACGCTGATGTATGTATGCACTTCATACAATTCTAGTTTAGTGTCTGGAAGGAGACTGTAAACCAATCTTTTGCTCTTAACTAACCCTGAAATATGGATATTTGCTACAGAAATTTGGTTTTGTTTAGGGTCCCTCCCCTTTTTATTCGATATTTGTAGGACTTGAATTCTGGCTCTGGGTTGTAGATGCTGGGTCTTGGTTGGGTTTTTCTTCTATATATTACATTTCAATCCTCCCACTTGTTTTTGTTGTTGTTATTGTTGCTTCTTAGCCTTAAATAGTTTGATTTTAGTCCTCACAGACTGGACGAATCATGGTAGAAACCAGTTTGTCTTCTATTTTGTTTATAGCCTTTTTTGTGAGCCAGCATAAACAAAGCCTTGGGCAATTTGCCATCCCGTTCTAGACAGGATGTCTAACAAGTGTAGTAAGTGCAAGACCTTTTGTTTACATTGTGAACTGAGTTTGGGTTTGGTATTCTTTATTCCAGAAGTGTTTTCTTATCCTATGAAGAGAAAGCTACTACCTCACAACGAGCGAGTCTGCATTTTTAGATATAAGAATATGCAGATACATGCCAGCTGGAAGAAATGCATTCTGATACATGACTTATAGGAAAAAGAGTATGCTGAGTGAAGAAAGAAGCCTGACAAGTATGTTGATATTTATCTTACTTTATGTGTTGGGAAGAGCGTAAGTATCATGTATTTTATCCCTTCCTGCACACTGGGGCCTGGCACTCACTGGAAGGGAATCTCATGGTGTTTGTTATTAATTGTGATGATGCAACACACCAGTGGCTCACGAAGTCTCTCTCATGTCTCACTGAAACCAAATGTTTCAGATACATACATAAATATCATAAAGTACATTTTTTTCCAATAAAGCTACACCCAGTGCCCTGGGGTCTAGCGATAATAAGACCTTCTGACTTAAACCTCATCCCTCTTCACACCACCCTTCTGTCACAAACCAGCTCTTCCAGTGCTCACGTTCATTTCAAGAGTTAAAAATTATCTCCTCGTTCTCAAGAGCATCGAGGCCTGGCTCCTTGCAAATGGTGGCTGCTAGATAAGCACATTAATTTATTAATTTAAGGGAGAGAAAAAAAAAGGGGGGGCAGAGAGAAAGAAGAGAGCTTAGAACTGGAAAAAGAGCAAGAAGGAGGCTGGGAGATCAAAACAAGTGGATCCACCCTCGTAATCTTCTTCTTGCACAACCCCTCACACAGCTGTGTGTGGATGTGTTTCACCCTGAGAAGAGGTGAAAAGAGGACAGACCACTGACAAACACGATGGTCAGAGGAGATAGAAATGAATTTTTAGACTCTGCAGTCCCTGCAGCCAGTACACTGAGTAAAATAACAATTACAAAGGATATAACAAGCAAGTTGATTTTATATCAGGGTGTAACAGTTAATAATTGCCTGGCCAAACTCCTGCCTTCTGGTGTTTTGAACACTGAGGTATAAAAATAAAATGTGTGAAATCTAAAGTAGGGTATCTGGCTGGTGGGAGTGAGCAAGATTTCATAAAGGATGTTTGTTTCAGTACTGCTACAGCAGATGTAATACAGATCACACCATCTCACCAAGTCACAGGAGTTCAAGAGTTGAAAATGGCCGTTTAGGGCTTGTGTGTAAAAATACATGTCAGAGAAGCTGGATATATTCTTTTCCCTTGAAGTTGAAAAACCTTCTCAGACCTTACAAATGACAGAAATTTCATCTTGTTCACCAAAAGCCTTTCCAGAAGAGTCAGTGATTTGGAGTTTCAATGTCAGTCCTAAAAACCTTCCAACATGAGAAAAGTGTGAGATGATGAAACATCCTCTGCTTCGCATCTGTTTAAAGCACAGCACAAGCCTTTCATAGCACCAGGGTTTTCAGGAAGATAGGAACCTTCCTCAGTCAGCAAAGCAGGACTGTTCTGTCTCTGCGGAGTTTTTTGGGCTTTTTTTTGTGTCTTCAAGCACAGACAGCAAAGGGAGGAAGTAATTGATTGACTGATTCATTGCTGTGGCTGCTGAACACAGGGTTTATTGATAGGAGAAACCACTTAGACATTCTTCTACAAGTTGTCTGCCACTCCACAAAGGCTCAGATGGGGCACTGAAGCTTTGCTTCTTCTTCGCTTGTACTGTGCAGTATTGCAGGAGAAGTACAAGGAAAGAGAAAAGAAAACAATGAAGATATCAAACAAAAGTTAGGGATATAAAATTTCAGCCACTGATTATACCAGGATTTCAAACCAGCTGTGGATTTCAACCCAGCTGTGCTAGAAATGTGCTGCATTACCTTGGACAAGCCGTTGCACCTCTTGGCACCACACGCCCTTATTTGATTTAGGCCAGACGTTCATGATGACCTTCAGCCAACCTAAGGCTGTACCGCTGCCAAAAGGGACATTCCTCCCCCTTCTTACATCAGGCCAGGCACCCACATGACCATACAATAAACCAATCCAACCGAAAACCAGCTCTAGGAAAAAAAACCCCAAACATTCTATGATTCTATGATTCTAAAAGCTTATGTAGATGCACCCAGTGTGTACCTGGGCGTACCACTGATGCTAATATTTTTTGAGACCTCTGGATGCTACCATAATACAAAAGTACTTAGAGTGTATTTAAACTCTCTGTTTGGGGGAGAGAGGCAGAAATGTAGCATATCCAGTGTTGAGTGAGGAAAGAGGGACCACAAGGATTTTAAGTGTTTTTATCCCCACAAAAGACTATTTTCTGTGGTCCTGCTTCTGAGCAACAGAGGTATGCCAAGGCTGAAGCTCAGCTCTCTGTGCAGTTCCCCTGGGTGATGATGCACCCAATGCTTTCATAGAATCATAAAATGGTTTGGATTGGAAGGGACCTCAGTAATCATTGAGTTCCAACCCCCCTGCCCTGGGCAGGGACACCCCCCACTAGGCGAGGTTGCTCAAAGCCCCATCCAGCCTGGCCTTGAACACCTCCAGGGATGGGGCA
>JAOXJM010000023.1:13429361-13445869 GCA_026413425.1 Tringa solitaria | reverse complement strand
CATCCACAGCTTCTCTGGGCAACCTGTTCCAGTGCCTCACCACTCTCACAGGAAAGAATTTCTTCTGATAACAAATCTAAATCTCCCCTCTTTCAGTTTGAAACTGTTATCCCTCATCCCGTCACTCCACTCTCTGATAAAGAGTCCCCTCCCCATCTCTCCTGTAGCCCCTTTTCCTGCTGTTTGTGGTCGTTCCTCTACCAACACACAGCTCTGCTGTCCTCAGCTTCTGGTTGCTTCACCATCTGTCAGTCTGTGGACTCACACTCTAGTTTAAATGTGTCTTTTTTCAGTAGGATCCTTAATTTGCCCTTTGGGGGTGTTCTGTGCAGTTTGGTGCACTTCCTAATATTTTCCATCAGTCACTCTGGCAGTAAAAGAAAAGACAGCAGGGGGCACCAAATCTGCATAATTCTGTTAAAACGACAGCTTCTGGACCATGCTCATAAAATTGAAGTTATTATGCATACTCTCAGTTTAACACCTGGAATTTATTTCCAGTGTGGATATATTTTAAGCTATCTCTTTGCTTCTCAGAAGCTACAATGGTGAAAATGAGCGTCGGATTTCCACAAATGTAGAAATCTGGGCCTATAGCAGACATTTCTTCTGCCGGTTGTCATCCTGCTCCCTTCCCTGGTGCTGTAGGCTCCAGAGCTCATGCCCTGATTCTCTCTCTAACACTAAATTTGAGAAGGCATTTGTCTTGGTAGAATTGGATTAACTGAAGGCTTTGCCTCTCAGTCCCAAAGTGTGCTGGTCTTCTGTCAGAAAATTTTCTGCTGAAATCAGTGTCGGACCTTCTAAAGAACTTAATCTCTCAATGGCCATACAAAATGTTTTCAAGCCTAGAATAAGTGATGTAGCTTAACTCTGCTACTGTTCTTTTGCAGAAGCTGGAACTCAGCTTTCTTACAACTTACCTTTTAATAAAAATGTCCTCTGCAAAATAAAACTGAAACTCAAAAATATTCTGCCCCGGTTCTTTGACTATTGACTTCAATGTAATCTGTGAAGTATGGATCTGATTCAAAAGCCTTCTTTGTATGAGTGGTTCACACTCATGGAGCATCTGTAGATACACTCAGAAAAGCAAAATCTATTAGTTGTGTATATAATACATACGTATTATTTGTATTTTGGAAGTGCTTCAGGATTAGATCCTCATTTGATAACATACAAAGACAAGCAGCATTGTGGTTTGACAGACACTTTGAGAAATCTATTAACTGGGAACTATTAGTAGTGTATTTCTAGTAAAGCAGAAAAAACACATTCAAACCTTGACAAGATGTTCACCACAGATGTTTTCTGCCCTGCCCTGGATTCATATTCTTCTATTTCTTTGAAAATTCAGTCACTGTCTAATAACGCCTGTCATGCTTTGTGTTGAACTGATGGCACATGCTCAGCTGCTCTGTGGGGGTACAGACAGTCCCATATATTTGGATTCAGTGACATTGGCAGGTCTGAAATGTTAAAAGCAGGACCTAGAAATCATTTGTGCTTTCTTCCGAGGAGAGATCTCATCACTGGATTACTCTTCGTGATTGGTTTACTGAGTCTTATTGCAGCATTTTCTCTTGGGGTTCATGAATCTTACAATTTTGACTGTGCAGTTTCACTGACCTTACAGCATTATTGTGAAGAGAATAGAACATTAAATATTGGGCAGAGTACTCACACTGCTGTAATGGGGATTGCATAAATATTCAGTGTAAATAGACTCTACGTTCCCATTGATTTATTTAGAGTAAGTTTACAGCCTTGAACTTTTAGCTTCATTTGTCCTACTCACAATAGCAGGATAGAATAATGATTTCAAAACCGTATTTTACAGTCACCTGGCAAGAACTGTGTAAAACTCTTGATAACAATCTGAATTGTTCCTTCATCATCTGCAGAGTTGCCGTGTTTTTTCTTTCTCTGTAGTTCTTAAACCATGTCAGCTTGAAGTTCAAGAAGCTGGGGTCTTTCTCACCTGTGATGTACTTCATTGATTTCTGTGGCAGGACTGCTAAATAAAGTTAAGAAACCTGCAAAACAAACTGACTGTTCCCCATGCTCAGTAGCAGTAGATCGCAGAATCACAGAGCTGCAGAATGGTTCAGGTTGGAAGGGACAGCTGGAGGTCATCTGGTTCAACCCGCTGCTCAAGCAGGTTGCCCAGGACCATGTCCTTGAATATCTCTGAGGGTGGAGACTCCACAACTTCTCTGAGCAACCTCTGTCAGTGCTCTGTCACCTTCACAGTACAAAAGTGTTTTCTGATGATGGTGACTGTTGCTTCTTGTCCTGTGTTCAGACACCTCTGAAAAGACCTTGGCTCCATCTTATCAAGGGCATTGATATGATGCCCTTGAGCCTGCTCTTCCCCAGGCTCAATAGTCCCAGTTCTCTCAGCACTTCCTCATATGAAAGATGCTCCAATCCCTTATCATCTCCCTTTGCTGGTCTCACTCCAGTATGCCCATGTCTCTCTTGTACTGAGGAGCCTGGAACTGGACACAAAATGCAACTCATAGGATAACAGGATTTTTCCTTTTAAAAATTTGAGACATTTCTTTCTTCCCCACCTTTCCATTGCAACCTGCCTTCTCGGGGCTAAGTGGCTTGTCCTACACAGCCATAAAAAGTCTGATTTTCACAAACAGGTAATTCTTTGCTGGGATTTTCCCCTGGTACAAAAACTGGTGGTTAGATGTGTCTAAACTTCAAGCAGACATGGACAAGAGATCCAACAATTTCCTTAGCCACTTCTTTGCCATACGGGTCAGTACCTTTCACTGCTTCTAGTGCTAATCCTCTCCTGTCCCAGTCATATTTCATCTTCCTCTGTCTTTCCCTCACCTCTCCCACTTGTCTCTCTCTGCTCCATTCATAATATAGTATCTAGCAGTCATAAACCAGCAGAATAATAGATAGCTGTAAACAGAGCAAAGTTGGAGCCAGACTGCTCTGAACAGCATGGCCGTATCTAGGTTATTATTTCAGGCTTCTGTAAAGATGTCACATACATCGAGTAAGCCTTCAAAGGCTTACAGTTCCATCCAATTTCAAAGACCCGTCTATGCTTTTCCTCTTCCGACCCCTCCAACAGGGCAAATAAGAAAGTTCTCTGACCCTGGTTGTTAGAGCAATAAGTATATAAGCCAGAGCCTGATGATTAGCAGGAGAATCTCATCGTGCTTGGTTAACTTCTGAGTTTTTATAAGAAAAGCATCTTCCTCAGGATGCAGTGGTCCCACCCCTTCAAGGCAAAAAATGAATTTGTGGGCATTGATGATCTGAATAAATTTTCCCAGTGACTTTTGTCATAGACTTTTTTGTCTTTCTGGGCATCTATTAGCCTGCTAGTCAGCTCCAAGCCACCTCCTCAGTTTATGGGCATTTTTACAGAAGGAAATTAATAGGATTCCCCATTGGGTGTGAACTTACAGTTCACTAATTCACACTGTTCTTGCTGGAGACTCTTTAGTGCTAAAGGCAAAATAGCTTACTATACTTGCAAAGCAAGATTGCTTTCTCCTTGCAAGACAAAGTGGCCTTAGTGGGAATTAGGACAGCTAAGCTGCAGTGCTTGGAAATTTACACCCTAATTATCACAAATTAGCTTCCCTATCTGGGCCAGAACGAATATATGAAGAATACGCAGGGGGTTGTCCAGTGTGTTACCTTTTCCTGCAGCATGATCTCTGCTGAGATTTGTCTGGTCATATTCAGATCACCACAGAAAACTGTTCCCAGCTCTGATCAGCAAACATCCATCCATACTGATTTTCAGTTATCTGCATGTATGAAGTACTTCTTGGAAGGTAACATACATATACACATTAGTGACAACAGTAATGAATGCTTCAGAAGCCAAAATATACCCCCTCCCACGTAAATAATTGCTGAAAAATATTTTTCTTTAGGTAACCATGCCCACAAAGAAAACCTGCCTGAAGTCAGCTTGATTTTGAGAGCTGCTTAAATTGAAATCCAAAGCAAAGTCTTACAATATCTATTTGGGGAAAAAAAAAAGTTCATTCCTATTATGTGGGTTTTTTTCACATTAGTTTATAAGGCATTAATTTTGGTAACCCAGTCAGCAAGAAACACATATATAGCACCTACCCCTCTGAATCAATTAGCTTGCTGATGTCAAGGCAGTGATGATAATGGCAGGCAGTTGCAGGTTAAAGCAGAAGAGAGCTTTGTTTTTCTGTAGAAGAACTAAATGCCTTGAACTGAGAAATGGAATTTGTGTGTGCGCGCAGTACTGTGACTCACGATAGTTTCTTAAAGGCTGTTTAATGTGCTGAAGTTGACATGAGTCATTGTTCTCTTCCCAGGTAATGACTAGTTAAGATCACATTTAGCTCTTCCATTTCTGTAGTAATCTCTGAGACTTGTATTTCATTGATCTTCCAGTGAACAACTGCTTCAGAGCTCTGAGTGACAAGTGAAGGCTTTAAGAAACAACATGAGAGCTCCGTTTGGAGAGCATGGATGACTGGAGCTGGCACCTGTTACTGCTCAACCACTTCTGTCTCAGAAATACAAGTGACAATTGGTTTAACAAAAGAAAGTATACCTTGTCCTTACTGATTAATGTAGGTACAAAATATATAGAACATGGAAAAAGGCAACTCTGAATGACATAGATTTTATATTAACTTCCAAAAATAAACCCAAAAAGGGCAGATTTTTTGTTTACTTCATCACAATCACTGTCACTCCCAGCTATTCCTGGGGTTACATCAAGTATTTCACATGGCATTCTGAATATTCACTTAAGATCTAGACGCAGACTTTCATTACGTGACTCTTGTGGTCTAGGCAAGTTTATTCAGACTTTTCAAGATAACAGAAAGAAAAAGAAGACAGGACCCAAATGAAAAGAATATATTTGTGGTATAAAGTGCACCAGAACTTCCTACCAGGATGTCAAACCTTTCCTGTTGTCTTCTTTATAAGAGATGGGTAAATCGCAGAGAATTGCCTTGTCTTGCTGGTTCTGCTTCAGACTAGAAACATTTTATATGATGTTAAAAACAGGATGGCTAATGTATTAAAAGTTTATATTTAGAATAGGAACGATCTTTCAGCACAGCATTCTCATGAGACTTCTTGCTAAACATCTTCCCACTCCTCCATTGCCACCTCCAAACTTTTCTTCTGATATTTTTCCAATTTACAAATGGATTCTTTAGTTCTTGTTGTCAAATGCTGAAATAGTTTTTATAAGCAACTTTAGCTGAACTGACTAGAAATTCTAAGTGATACAGAGTGCTACAATCATTAGTTTAACTCCTACAGTCAAAAATATCCCTATTTATGGGGTTTTAGTTTTCTCTCTGGTATAACATGAGAAATAAGTTTCAAAGTTAGAAAAGCTTAGGGGATCAGTTTGGACAATTTTTAATTAAAGCCAGCATTTGATAAAGAATTCTGTTATTGATATGCTAATAATACAGCTCATTTTTTGGGGGTAATTGATTTTTTTTCCCTTTAACAGAGATCAGTAAAACCTGATGCTAATTTAGCAGAGGCAGAGAACAAGGAGGCCGGCTTCAAAGGGCCTGAGCTGATGGCAACCAGCATGTTTGCACTGTCAGGGCAGCACACACCTTCTCCTTCCTTTCACGTCACAGATGTACCCACCTCTCATAAAACTGCAGCAAAAGTGAAAAAAACTTTTCCTGAACAAATACAGCCATAATTTAATGTTTATGTATTCATTAGTCAACACTTTCATTTATGCAGACCATATTGTAACGATTCATTTCTGTGTGCAAGTTAAAAATGACTAAGACCATTAATTCCGTTAGAACACATATGTTGGTTTGGTGAAATACTAAATTTTTTCTGAACTATAGCAAACATACCAGGCCTTGGTTTACTGCACCAGATTGTTGTTTTCTGGACAGCAGGGATGAGCATTCAGTAGCAGTCTCAGTAAAAAGAGATAAAGAGGAAGAGCATTTTTTTAACAGAAGAGAATTTATTCTTCCTCTGAGAAGGAGAACTGTTGACAGGTGTCACATATTTGACTCTGTTCTGGCTTCTCTGTTCAGAATGATGGAGCCGTGAGGTGTGATCTGATACAGCCTGCAATGGGTGGGAGCAGCCAGCAGGACTTGTACATCAGCAGAATGGTTCAGGCTCCAGGGTAGGAAAAAATGAAACACCATTAAAATCAGAGGACTTCAGCCTATAATATTATTTCAGTGTTTGGACAAATGCATTTATGCAAATTGTCTTATTAGCATAGCTAGCTCTGCAGGATCTTCTGTGACTGATGAAGGATTTCTCATAGATTACTTGTTCAGAAAATTTGTTATTCCATTTTCATTCCTTTGACGGAATTCAGTTAGTCAGAATTGATAAAAGTTGGAGCCCACTCTCTCCCCAGCACAGACCTAAATTAAATTCCTTCTTAGCCGGATTAAACAACATTAATATGAATTACTTGTGTAAAGTTTCCATGTACTGGTAAGAAGCAAAATCAGGTAATATCAAAGGCAAGTAAGACTGTTTCAGATATTCCATGTCAAGATCTTACTTTCTGTTCCCTTCATGGTCTTCCATTTTTATCTTGGGCTTCCTTTCCGGGCTAAGGTTCTTGAACAGCTCAGAAAAACATTCAGAGAAAAAAAAAGTAGATGTGTTATTTTCCCAATGCTGAAAATCTTATTAGTAATTTATGGAAGGCCCCTGGCTTGTCTATGTATTGGGAGGACTCCATGTGTGGAGAGAGGAAGCTTTTGTAAGATGAACATGACTTCTGCTGCGGCCAAAAGTAATTATTGTCTTTGGCTAATTTTAATCCTGAAAATTTCACACATAGTTACTAGGAATCTATTGGAAATAAGCATTTTTTCCATTCCATTTCACTGATTCTGCTTTAAAGCAAGACCTCCCCAGCAATGCTATTTCCACTTGCTTACGGTACTCTGTCCTGGAACCAAGAGTAGATCTTCTGTCTTTCTGGAGTGCTTAGTATCCTGGTAGGTAGTTCTCCACTGGTGAGGAAGCAGTCTTAACGAATTTCCGGGAGACAAAAGCTGAATTTGGAGGAGGTGAGGAAGGGAGAGGCAGCGGATGGACCAGACTGAGACTATGAACTAGCAAGAAGATAAAGAAAAAACAGTCTAGTGGGCAAGAACTGTGTGATAGAGGGGAGAGGAGGCTGGAGAAATAGGGCAGAAAAGCTTGGCTTAGGACTCCAGAGGTGCGGCAAGATCTGTGCTCACAGTATTGCTCTGCTAACCCTGCAGATAATGAGAAAAGTCCCACATTCCCTGTTCTCAAACATTCTATTTGCCAGCAAATTATCAGTGACGTGCACAGTCAAAATGTATATCGTGCCTCCGTGGCGCTGGTTATGAAAGCGTGGGACAGAATGGTTCCCGAGATCAGTTAGTTCAGGTGAGTCATCTGAGCTGCACACCTGAAGCCCCAGTTTTGCCAGTGACCATTACAGGCATGAATGTAACAGTGGATGATTCTGGTATTGGCTCGCGAGTGAACAGTAGAAGCAAAGCAGCAAAGTGTCATGCTCTGAACAGCCTTATTTTGCTATTTAGGAAGTTTTCTGTATTGCATATTAATCTATCCTTTTTAAAATGGATGTCAGTAATTAACCATGGGGATCATAGCCCAACAGGAACATTATGAAATTTAAAGTTGAGTACCAGGGAAGGAATAAGCCCTGGCAATGACACAGTCTGGGAATGGACAAGTCTGGCTGAAGATGACCTGAGACAGGCAGAGGAACAGCTTGGGCCATCTCTGTCCTTGGAGGTTTTCAAGACATGACCAGATGAAGCCCTGAGCAACCTGGTCTGACCTCACATTCATCCCTGCTTTGAGCAGGAGGTTAGACTAGAGACCTCCCGAGGTCCCTTCCAGCATGAACTTTACTATAATCCTATGATAATGTAGTTAAAATTTATTCAGCCAGTTCCTACATATGAGAGTGGGAACAGTATTCTTGCTAGCTGCTGGGGAAATAGCGTATTTATTCACCTGGCAGTAAAATGAGATTATTGTCAGTGGACTCATGAACTACCATATTCCCGGTGTCTGAAAATAGGACTTCATTAACAAAATGTCACTTGCCTTTATTATTGCAAAGGTAACCTTTCAGAAATGAACTGACCATGAAGTAATGCAGTCGTTTCATCTGGAATCTACAGATAATCTGAAATAATAATGCTAAGAGTACGAAATGCTTCTATTAATCTCTATGGGATATTAGCTGTAAATTGCCAATGATGGCAATTTGTGTATGAGCATTGTTAATAATTTAGTATTACTTAAAGTTCACAAAAGAGAAAGTCAGATGTACTATTAAAACATAATCTAATGAATGACAATCATCTACTATAATTAATATAACGGCTTTTACTCTAGCAGGCATTCAGTAATTTGTTACACTTAAAACTATACAATGTAATAATAATGTATGAATCTTAAAATTATTAACCACCTTGTTGGAGGATTTATGGTGATTTTAGCCTCCCATTTCAGGCACTACTGGTCTTATAAAGACTTGTCCTTTAGGTTTATACAGTTGTGGTACTTATTTGGGAGTTGAAAAGACTCATTAGTGGTCCCTTCTCATCTCTGATGCTGTTCTATAAATTAGCCACTGGAAATTTCTTTCAGTACCTTCAGACTTTTAATATCTAGCACAAAAGGTCATTTCATATAAAATCAAGTGCTCCAAGACCTGCTAACATAATTCATTAATGTATTTTCCCAATGTCTATAGGAACATTGGATGTCATTTGGTTTCAAGGGCTGACTGCTGCTCACCAGATATACTTGTTATTTACCTAGTGACCAAATTTTTAAGGTCCCTTCGCAGAGGTCCTCACAAAATAAAAATCCATCCGTAAGTAAAAAAATCCCAAATCCTCTCTGTTTGTGCTTTGACCTATGATAATACTTGCAGAGTGTTAGCTTTGAAAGTCAGCATCTCAGTACCAGTTGTACAAAAGCAGCACCACCATCTATATCCTCTTGTCGTGACTCTGTATGGAATTGGGATCAGACTGTCCTGCAAGAAAAGAGATCTTGATTCTCTAATTCCTTCAGGAACCTGCAGTCATATTTTCCAATAAATATGCACGGTAAAGACAAATACTGTCTGTTAACAAACAACAAATCCAAACCACAAAATATGCTTCAGTGCTAGCTGTAGCATTCCAAAATTTAATCTGCTCAAGTAAAGCAAGGACCTTTACAGTCTTTTGTGAAAACCTCTTCTCCAAAGGTTTTACAAACACACTCTCACGGTCTGTTTATGTGTACTGTGGGATAGAGCCTACAAAACCAGTTAATGTAAAAACTTGTGAAGAAGTGGTATTAAGCTTGAAGTACCTTGTGTGACCCATCAGAAAATACATTTAAAAGAAATAGCTTCTGGTTAAAGATGAGAGGAGAGAATACAAACCACTTTTTTTTTTTTAATCAATCTGAACATGAATTTACTTTCCATTTCTTACTGGCTTTCTACTTGGTCTGAAACTCATCTCCATGCTTTTAGCTCTCTGAATATTTTTTGCTGCCACATTCCCAGGTTACAGGTATATGTCCCAGGGTGAGAGCAGCAGCCCCTTCTGGGAAGGGCTTGGGAATATACCACCTGGAGGAAGCACGAGCATTCGTGAAATTTTGAAGGCTGCAGAATGAAACATGAGGTGCTAAATCTGAGACTGTGGCTGCTAAAACGGGCTGTGGAGCACCTGAAAGCAAGGACTAGTGCATTTGCTAATGGGCTGCCGCAGAACCTCTGGGCTTTTTATTTCTAATAATAGAAAAGAAACCCAGGTGTGTCTCGGCATGTGGATGTCATTTTGTTTATTTTGGGAAAAGAAGCACCGGGTTGGTTTTTTAAAGTGTTGTTATACTGTGTATTTGCCTGGTTTGCCTATTCCAGGTCCTTTCAGTTGATAATGCTGCATCCTCAGCTCCCACACCCTCTGTGATATGCATTCTTTCTAAGGAGCACAGCTGGGCGCTGCACTGTAATTTCTCATGCAGCTGGGGAGCACCTTCATCACTTCATTTGAAGGTTAGGACCAAGACCTTAGAAGTGGATGGGGAACTAATAGTCAGACTGATGTTCCTGTTGTGTTCGCAGAGGCTTAAACCAGTCAGAAAAGGGTCAGGCACATCATGTTATTTTCACCTTTTGCCTCGGATGCTGTGGTTTGCAGTGGTCTCACTCGAAAATGACAAAGGAATGGCTCCGTGCTGTGAGGTCTTTGTGCCCCAGAGCACTGTAATGAGTTTGTAATGAAATGGAGACAAAGAAGACATTTTAGTGATTACTGAGACTAATCTCAGAGATGTACTGAGTGAAGGGTAAATCTTTCCACCACTCTCCATCACTTAAATATCTCAGGATACTTTAGGTATCCTCATTCTTAGGTAAGAAGTCATCATTAGGACTAAAAGTGTCCTAAACACATCTTGATAGATTTACCTTTCACTGTATATTGGAAACTTTTGTAATTGGTCAACTGCTAGCAATGATTAATGACTAGAAATATGGCTGATGGGCAATATATGTTTCAAAATCAGTACCGGGAAAGACCAGAAGTGTTTTGCTGTGGAACTGTCTCCTTGCAAAATGAGAAACAAGTATTTCTCATGTGTGTTCACTGAAGAGCTCCAAATACATAGCTGGAATGTAAATGGAGATGAGAGACAATGAAAAACAGGGGAGTATTTACCTTGGAGTGTAGTCCTAAACTGAGATTTAATGGTTGTTTCTATTTCTGACTTTTATGATATCTACAGTAAATTTATATTTTTATAGATATATATGTGTGTGTGAGTGTGTATACATATAAGAGCTCCAGAAAGAAATGCTTTATTTTGGTTTTCTTGGAGCATCAGTTTTGCTGTGTTGAATCTTAACATGGGTAATATATATCCAGGTATTAAAGTAACTGTGGTGCAAAAAAGAAAAAAAAAATAATCCAAAGACAACTTCTGTACCTCATTTACAGGTCTTTTCAAAATGTGTGGTTATGAATAAACCATTTACTTTCGTAAGCATACTCTCTGCAGGATTTCAGATACAAAAGAATTAAAAGGTCAGAGAATTACAATTCATTTACTGCATCCCTGTATGACAGCAAAGTTCCTTACTATTTGCTGTGTTCTGTCCTTCTTAATTAAAGCATCAAATCAGATACACAGTCTGGAGCAGCTCAATTATAAAAGGTTACCTCAATCAGTTCATTCCTGATTGGTTTATTAATTACTGGCCTTGACTCTTGATTCAAATCAGCACTCTTTCCTCAGGTTAAAAGTACATATTATGTTAAAAATAACATACCATATTTTTAAATAAAAATATAGTGTAAACATTTAAAAGGAAATTTTGTACTGAACTTGGCTTTGATGGAATGATGATCTCTTGTACCATGAAGTCTGACTTTTCACAGGAGACCACTGGCAAATTTCTAAATAGTTTTGTTACTGAACTCCCTTCCAGCCACAAAAGGATAGAAAAAAATGCTGTGAGCTGAAATTCATCAGAAGTTTTGTAAGGATATTTCAAATATACAGCTTTAATCCATGGTTTTTGGAGTATTTTTAAATGGGACTTCTGTGGCATTTTCTCCTGAAAACCTTTTGCCTACAAACATGCTGTATTCATAGAATCATAGGATTGTTTTGGTTGTAAGAGACCTTTAAGATAATCAAGTCCAACCTTTAACCCAGCACTGCCAAGTTACCACTAAACCACGTCCCTTAGCACCATGTCTACACATCTTTTAAATACCTCCAGGGATGGTGAATCAATGCATCAGCTGATGTGCTCCAGAGAGGTGGAAAAACTTTTGATAGGAAATCTAAAACAGATCTTCAGTATGAACGGCCATGTCATGCCTGGAGACACTATGGATGCAGGGTAAGAAGGCAGGGGTTTACGTACTTAAAATAAGGAACGAAGGGTATTTCAGCAATTTGGATGTTGCTTATATCTGGCAGTCATCAAGAGCACTCTTCCAATAGGTGGCATTTAGAATCATAGAATCATTTAGGTTGGAACAGACCTCTAATATCATCAAGTCCAACTGTTAACCTATCACTGCCAAAACCCCCACTAACCCATGTCCCTCAGCACCACACCTACATGTCTTTTAAATCCCTCCAGGGATGGTGACTCTACCACTTCTCTGGGCAGCCTGTTCCAATGCTTGATAACCCTTTCTGTAAAGAAATTTTTCCTCATATCCAATCTAAACCTCCCCTGATGCATCTGGAGGCCATTTCCTCTTGTCTTGTTGCCTGTTGCTTGGGAGAAGAGACTGACCTTGCTACAACCTCCTTTTAATTTAAGACAGGTTTGCTAAGGCACCTGGACGTTGAGTTACCTTTGTGTGAGCCAATGCTGGAAGGATGCAGGAACAACCACAAAATCACGGATGAAAGGCAAAGAACAAATTTAATCTAGATACCTCATGGATTGGGGAGTCTCTGGGCAGCACCCAGGGCAGAGGCGTGCAAGGAGGGGACACGGGCACCATGGAGCAAGAGAGAGTCCATATTAGCAAGAGAGCGAGAGATTCTGGTCTGTATTTCACGGATTCAGGCAGGTGTAGTTTTTCATGGTGATCTTCTTCAACAGCAGGGCAGGAATCTCGGGCATGTTCAACAAGGTGCCCCTGAGTCCATCACAGACCAATATTATTTAAGTGCAGGTGTTCTACTTGTCCGGCACATTAAGACTAAACAACAATTAGTGTGATGTACGTGTTCTCCAGCACCCCAGGTGCGAGTCATTTGGGCGTGTTTACAGTCCTCCTCCCCACCTGCCGTTACTTTCCCACAACCAGATTCACCTGATCCTAAAAGGAAAACCAAACACAAAACCAACACAAAAAAAACCCCAAAAAAACAAAAAACCACCAAAACTACTTCAAGTTTAGGTATATATTTATCTTTTTCAGGATTTGCCCTGAACTGATTCCAGCCTACGCTCGGGATCTCACACTGCCGTGACAGGATTTCAGTCAGAAACAGGCAGCCCCTTCCTCTCAGGCTGTCGTGACAGGACTGTAGTCAGAAAGAGGTGGCCCCTTCCTCTCACGTTGTCGCGATAGGACTTCAGTCAGAAACAGGGGACCCCTTCCTCTCACGTTGTGATGAGAGGACTTCAGCCAGACGCGAGCGGCCCCTAAAGTGCAGGGCCCCTGAGGGCCCCCGCCGCGCAGCCGCCCACCCCCGCGGAGGGGCCCCGCCTCTGGGGGGCGCCCTGCCCTGCCGGCGGGGCCGCCCACCGCCGCGCCTCGGCGGGGAGGGTACGGCGGCGGGGCCGGTGCTGGGCCAGCCCCCCCCCCGCCTCCTTCAGAGTGTTGACGGCGCTGCGGGGGTCGGGACGGGCTCGGCGGAGGGAAGGGAGGGGATGTGAGAGGACCTGCCTGTCCGGGCTTGGTTCTGCTTCTGTGTGGCTCTCCTCGCTGGGCTTCCGATCGCCCGCCGGGACCCCCCGCATCCCTCCCCAGCGGGGGCGGGGGGAGGGGCTCTCCCCCGCCATGGCTTTCACCTTCGCCGCTTTTTGCTACATGCTGTCACTGGTCCTCTGCGCCGCCCTCATCTTCTTCGCCATCTGGCATGTGAGTACCCCGATCCCCTCGCGCGACCCCTCCGCGGCTCGCGGCGACCGTTAAAAACCGTTGGGCACCGTTGGGGGGTGGATCGTGTCGTGAGGGGAGAGGGGCGGCAGGACGGGCTGGGGCCGGGGCGCTGAGGCGAAGCCCCCGCTAGCGGCGTCCCGGGACAGGACAGACAGACGGACTGCGCCGCGAAACCTCTACCTGGGTGATTTTAATTTATTAAATAAGGCTGGCAGCCTGGCTGCTGCCCCGGCCGTGTGCCTGTGGGGACCTCCCAGGGCTGCCGGCTTCGGCCGAGGTAAAAGGTGCTCGTCGCTGAGGTAAAAATCTTTGAGGCAGGGACATGAGGTCTTCGAGGTAGGGACAAACTGTTTTTTTTTCTTGCCCGAGAATAGAGGGTTGTGAGGGAGAAGCCGTCCCCATACCCGATAAAGCAATTAGGGTGTTTTTCCTTCCATAATTACTATGTTCATAACTTTTTGCACAGCCGGATTAGGATGTGAAACGTTCCTCGCTCTTCTGATGCGTGAACTGGATGTTTTGCGTCCAGCTTCGTTAATTTCCCTCAGAAGTAGTGGGTTTTGTACCTTTGCATATGTGAGGTGACCGTGGTAGACGTAAATTCGTGACTTAGGTGTTTATTTCTGCGGTGGTGAAATTATGCATAATTTGCAGTTCTTTTTAACTGGTTACATATGTTGGAGTTATTTACATTGTGCATGTGCTACAGAAATAACTTCATCCCGTAAATGTTCAGGATGGAACAGGATAAGGTGAAACAGAGAGCAAATCTCATGAGTGCCGCTATAGATACCTGATGGACTAAGATTTAAAAAAAAAACCCAAATGACTCCTTTGACTGACAAGCAGGGGAGGTACAGAATTTATTCTTACTGAAACGAGAGTAAAGGTGCTAGCCTAGTTTTATGTAGGCATATTGGAAGTATGCAGCAGATCACTCTGTTGTGAGAATTCTTTGAAATCTGATTGTTCTGAACTGTTAATGGTGCAGTTGTAAGTTTTTTCTTATGAATAAAACCACAAAAGTGTGATGGTAACCACTGTCAAATCCCGTAGTGATGTCAAATAATGCAAGGCTGAAAAGGGTCTCTAGCAGTCAGTTACTGCACTCCTGTTCTCTGAAAAAAGGACTAGAAAAATTTAGATGATGACTTATGCTTTCTGCCCTCCTTTCCCCCAAACCTTTAGGTCCCTAAAAGTGTAAATTCTACAGTTTCTTCAAAGGATTTAAACTGTATTCTGCTCTGAATCTCTTGCTACAATTTAAATGGTTATTTCCTTCACTGCTATCACAATTTTAATAATTTTTAAATATATTTGATGTCTGTTACTATGTTTTACCAGTCATCTTTTTCCTGGATTGAAATTGTTGTGTGAAGATATACAGTACTTCTAGCAAATGGGGAAAATTATTCTTCAATAAATCAGAGTAGTTATTGCAAATTTACTCTTAGTGAAACATTTTTCAGCTTTCAGTCTGTACACTTATGGAGAGCAATCCATTAGTTCCAGAGCTCCGTAAGAGGCAACTAAGAAAGGAAGCCTTTTGTCAATACTCTTGTGTTTATGGTGCGTATTTCTTGTTGAGGGATTGAAATTGAAAATGGCTGGAAATGCTTATCTATTGTAATAGAGCAAGAATTCATACCCTCTTTTCTTAAAAATAGATAATAATACTATTAAAAAACATGTTTTGCAAAGGTCATAGAATAACAGATTTGACACCCTGCCGGAATAAACTTTTGAGCATATACAAAACACAAAGATTTTGGTTATCCTTTCTATAAGAACTATTATAATCTGGTTTCTTATTTCTTCTGAAATGTAGTATGATGTGTAGCTTAGGTATTGAGCCACAGGAGTTTCTTTTACCTTAAATATCTCATTGTGAAAATTTTCCCAAGAAACAAGACTCCTATTCCTTTGCTGTGACCTGATTTTGGTCACTGTAATATAGTTGTAAGGGTTAGCAGATATATTTTAAATATGTTCTTATAAGGGTAGTAGTGGAGGTTTTTAATAATCATATTTTCCTGTTAAAATGCTTTTTAAGTGTTTTGTTGTTTGCTTGTTTGTTTTTGTTTGTTTTTTTTTTTAAAAAACACATTTGGTTACTAAGAATAAGTTCTTGATTAATCTGAGAAACCATCACTTTCAAAGATTTCTGAGGTTCTAAGATTGAACAAGAAGTTAAATTTTGTAAACTATTTTAAAGGACAAGAAAGAATGGTAGCATTTGGACTTCATATTGTTCTAACCTGAAGCTGGCTGAGGTTTGGGCAGTTATCTGGAATGATTTAACAATGGATCAAATAAAATATCATTTCCTTCTTGCTGGAAGTCAGATGAATTATAATTTTCATTAATATTGATGTAATAGGTTGAAGGAAAACTGCAAAACCAAAACAAAAGAAGAGGGTAAAATGAGGATTTTTATTTTTGGAAACTGCTTTTCTGGTGCCTTTCCTCTAAGAAGTTAAGTGCTCTCTGTACGTTCTTGTGCTCTGTACTGTTTGGGGGCGGACAGAATGAAGCTAGTCAGAATATCTTAAAGGAATTGTAAATAAAATACAATAACTTCTTCAGACATGTGGAACATATAATTGTTTTTTTTCTACCTCCATGTAATCTCTCATATAGGTTGCCAGTGGTGTCTGTCATGGAAAAAACCCAAACAAAACAAAACCAAAAACCAAATTAGATACTAACAGTAACATTTGTTTAAGCTATGCACAAGACCTATAGAATCACAGAATGGTTTGGGTTGGAAGGGACCTTAAAGATAATCCAGTTCTAACCTCCCTCCCACTAGACCAGGCTGCTCAAAGCCCCATCCAGCCTGGCCTTGAACACCTC
>JAOXJM010000023.1:13405356-13429261 GCA_026413425.1 Tringa solitaria | reverse complement strand
CTGAGGACTCCAGAGCTGGACACAGTACTCCAGGTGGGGTCTCACCAGAGTGGAGCAGAAGGGCAGAATCCCCTCCCTCGCCCTGCTGACCATGCTGCTTTTGATGCAGCCCAGGATGCAGTTGGCTTTCTGGTCTTATCTTAATATATTATTGCTGGAATTTCACTCAGACGTATTAAATGAAAGAAAAGGGCCGAAAAATAAAAATCTCCATGTTCTACCTAGTACCAATACTAGTTTCTGTGGTATGAGAATTGTTTAAGCATTTAGGTTGTTCAATGACCATGTTATCTCTCTCTGTAATGAGACAATATTAGAAACATAATGTAGAAGTGGGTGATTTTGTGCCAATGTTGTAGAAAATTGCTAAAGAATTTAGTTGAGGATGATGACTTTTCTACTTGGTTTCTTATAAGCAGCCGCTGGAATTTAATAAAACCTTACATTCCCATTATAGAATTACACAGACTGCTTCAAACAACTCTTTCGGTTTTCAGAGTAAACTTTATGTAACATTATGACTTTCAAAACAACTACTACTTTATGTAGCACTATGACTTTCAAATTTCAGGAAAACTTTGCCATCTGAGGCACATCTTACAGAATATATTACAGGGACAATGCAGATACATTATTTTCAGCTAGTATAAAATGGCACAAGATAAAATGATTTGCTGGGATGTCATAATGGATTGCTCGTTTTAATCTCAACATTCCAAGCACTGGTATATATCAATAATGAAAAAATTAAAAGGTTAAACTTAGTGTACAGTTTACCATTGAAGGCAAAATTTGTATAGAAGCACATCATTTTAATTCTTTGAAGTCTAAAGCAACCCAAACAAAAATGTTAGCTTTTACAGAGTAAATGCATATAGTTTACAGCTAACTACATGTATGCAAGAATAATAATAGCATAGTCTGAAACCTTTCCCTGAGTTTGAATTCTCTTAAGTATAGAGCTTGATAAAGTTGGTTATGTTTGAAGATACAGTAGCCAAATGTGTAACAGCCAAATGAGACTGTCTTCCAATGGAGTTAGTGTCAAAATGTTGAGTGAATGTCTCATGGGACAAAAAAGTAGTGCAGAGATACGTCAGTCCAGTTGATTTGAGTATATGCTGCTTGTGAGTCTTGTTGCAGCAATGCAGTTACACTAGTGCTTTGGATGCTTTACCAGCTGAGGTGTCATTTAAATGTGTTTTGGCCAAGGTGTCTTATCTGGACCAATGCCGCTGAGCGTATTTTGCCGGGATTGTGTGATACAACTAACAGCAGGATTTGGTCTACTAACTGCATAATTTTTATATCTTCATCTGATCATGTAAGCTCAAGAACAGAGTAGATGGTTGTCTTACTAATGATTGCAGACACTTTGTTTTGCTGTCCTCAGCTCTTGTTAGTCTTTATAAACAGCTTTTTACTAAACAGCTTTACTCCATTTCTAAACTACCTTGAACTAAGATTTAGCTTCCTGTTAACATTTCTATGAACTGTCAAGTCTGTTTGAAGTCCCAACAAGACTTGACATACCCCATTCATTTCTAGTGTTACTGCACTGAGTTGTATCTGAATTGAAGTTGACTGAAGCTGAGCAAATTGTAGTTTATTTGGTATCTCTTAAAATGTGACATGCTTGTGTAGAGTCCTGCAGCATTATTATTCTCTTCAAATATATTTGTTTTGGGTAATCCGAGTCCTTCCCTTTTTTAATATTTTAGGATGAAATTACATGCTTCGAGATTTCTTTAGGAAAGCTTTAAGAAAAGAGCTTTTCAAAGTGCTCCATTTTTTAATACTGTGGAAAAACAATTAATAAATACCAAACCCATTACCGTTTAAAAAAAAAATTTTTTGTGGTGGACCATTTCTGTTTGAACTAGTACCAGGGTGTCTTTGAATGTGTGTGACTGCTTCAGAACCAGTAGTACTTAAGGATTGTCAGAAAGTATTAGGAGTATTATGCCAGTGAAAAAATGAATGGTGCCTGCCTAATAGTTGGACCAGATTTGGTGGACTTTTGCAGTATTCTGATATAAATGTAAATTCAAATTAATCTGGGAACAGCTCTCTGGCATGGCAAGAGTCGTGTGCACTGAAGTTGGTGACAGTTACTTGAACCAGGCATAAGAAGAATAAAGCAGCAGAGCTTTTTTGCGTTTGCATTTTGTTTTTTTTTTCCCTTGTTTTTCTTTTGAAGTGTGAAGATAGCAATGATCTTGATAAACTACTTTAATATGACTTTGGCCTGACTTAGCTGTTACAAGTTCACAGGTATACTTAAAAACAGTGAGAGGCAGTGACTGAACAGAGTAATATAGGCTAAGATTGACTTTTAGTGTTAAAATGAAGCATCCTTTTTTGCAAATACCAGTGAAAGAAGCCTTTGGAATCTATATTCAGTGCTGTTCCTGCTATTGGCTTTGGGTGTTATGTTCAGCAGACAATTATGCCTTGTTTTCTCATTTACTGAGTGTGGGTAATAGAACTGGTCTCCAAGTATTGCATGTTGTCCCTAAAATGCCTTTACTTTCTAACAGAAAGTGCTATGTACATATAAGATGTTGCCACTTCCATTATTTGTCTGTATTGGTGATGTGGATTGTATTTTATTAGTACTCAAGATGCAGTAGTTCAGGTAAAAAATTCAAAAGCTCTCCAAGAGTTACTTATGGGGAATTTGGCGAGTATTTGGTGTCTGACTCAGGCTTCCTGATAAAATTCCTAGCCTCATTTTTGATAAGTTGTGCAACCTTAATTTTAAAGATACGTAAAAAGTTTACAACATAATCATTTAACGCTTGAGTTGATAGCAAATTCAGTTGAGCAAAGCATTTCCATCACAAACTGGGTGCTGGTCTGTCAGCGTTCTTTGCGTATCAGTGTCTTATTTTTTCTGTAACCTTGGTTTAGAGGATAGATATCCGTTACCTGAAACCAGGAAAGAGATCCATGAGCTCTCCTGAACCTGCGCTTTTCTTCAGTAAATGCTGCCAGTCATCTCAATTTAACTTTTTTACAGTGCTTTAAAACCTGTCTTGAAAAGAAGTCATTTCCTTACAGGTTTGTGACCAAGCTTGAGTTTTCTTTCAGATACTGAAGTTCTGTCCTTTAATGAGTCATTAATTCAGTTCTCTGAGAATATTGGATAATTATGTGATTAAAATAAAATCAGATTAAGATTTTATGAACAGCAGCACAAATGTGCTGTTGCTGTATGTTATACATATTTCTTGAAGACATTTTTTCTTCTCTAAGCGGCTAAGCACATTGTCCCTGAAGGTTTCATAGTCATGACAGTTTAAGGAATGAGTCTGATATTTCCACTCTTATTAAAGACAGAGCAAAACCAGATTGGTCTGGCTATAACATAGCTTGACAGTTCCCTTACAACTTTTCTTTCAGAACTTTGTCACATTAATGCTGACAGACAGGTATTAGGCCAGGCAGCACAGGCTGTGGAACAAAGTATATTTTATATATTGGAAAATATGTATATTTCAATTTAGTTACCTTGTCATGCTTAAATAATAATTAAAAAAATCATAGAAGTCTTCAGGCTCTACCACAGACTTAAACGCTGTGGAAAGATTAAATTGAATCTCCATGTACGCTTGAACTGTCATGATGAGATTTATTTGGAGAAAGGTTTTAGATTGTGAGTGATTGCCACTGGCTGTAATTCCAGATGCTTCACAAGTCCCAGTGACTCCGTTATCTGTGTAAAATAAATTACTCTGTGGAGTCTCGTGTCTCCCACAAAAATATGCAAAGACCGATTTAAACATTACTTGGTTGTCACATATCCAATATTTTTAGGTCTTCAGATTAGTTGGAAAATCTGCTTACTAAAGGGATTTTATGTCCAAATTGATAAATAATGTATTTTTAGTGCTTTTTTTTTAAACTTCTGTGCTTGTTAATAAGCAAAGCAATATAGCTGTCATATTTTATTAGACCATTGAGTACAACTCTCAGGTTGAGTCTGAGGCAGGCGGTTATAGCTCTTAGTACATGTTATTTGTTCAGCCACCATGTGCTACATTAAATCATGCTTGAAGTATTGAATTAAAGTATTAGTATATAAAGCAAGGTTTTATTTTAGGAATGTCATTGTGAAAAGTTACATTAGAAGCCACTAAAAAAAATCACAAAACATTTACAATAGAAGTAGGTTTTCTGAGCAAGATACTGCAGGAGTGCTGAACTTGCAGCTCCAGTTTCGATAATGTGAGCACATGAAGCAGAGCATAAGGGAGATGAAGAAATGGTGCCTTTATTGAGTTGTCCCACTGCTTCTAGCTCCTCACCAATGCAATAGGTCATGAAAAACCTTTAGGCTGGGTTTTGAGTCCTTTTGTATTTCTGTGCTTTTGCAGGTCATGTCATATCCTAGCTATCAGAGATAGAATTTTTTTTTTTTTGGTCTTTTTTAAATACAGCTGGAAGTCTAAGCTAAGCATATCACTGGAGGAACCAAAGTTTAAAAATAAAGAGATCTACAATAAAATGGTTAGAATTAGTAAGTTGTAGTCCTTGCAATTCTCTGATAAGAGATACTATGAAAGTGCCAGGCATTGTTGATACCAGCACCATTTTTTTAATAGAATGACATTTGATTTCTGAATGCATTTAAATGCCAGCCATCTTCATGCTGTGAGTCACTACTTCAAGTGTTTGATTGTTTAGTCAGTCTTATGTTGCATTATTATTTTATTGTGTTATGAGTTCTGGCTAAATAGTTCACATTGTATCACCATCTCAGTATAAACTGTCTTGTACGTTTACAGAATGGGCATTTATTAGCAAGCATAATGAGAGCCCCACTGAGATCAATTTGATTGTGTGAGCTTCAGAGATTTTCCTCCCTCAGTATTATGTAAACACTATGAGCAGATCCTTTAGAAAATTGATTTGTTGATCACTTAAATGGCAGGCCTTTTTGGAGCTATGCTGAAATGTAACCTTAGCCTTAACCATGCTTGTGTAATTAAACTAAGGAGTTTCATAAGAACGTATGTGAACAGATGAGGATACTTTTTGGGCTGCTGTTATTTTACCCTCAACATTTGATGATTTTTTTTTACAGGCTGCAGTATCCTTTGCCCTATTTCTGCAACTGCATTGCTGCTGTGTTGCTTCACCTTGCCTTTTTCTGCAAACATGGCTGTGTGGCTGATGGCTGTTTTGTTTATGTGTGTGTGTCATGGCCTTGGAGGAGTTTCCTCCTGGTTCTGCCTGGCCATTTTTTGAGAAAGAGAAAACTTGGGAAGATCTTCAATCTGGTCATCCTTGCCTGATGCCGCTTGTGTTAGAAGAGCCCCCATTCCCTTTTCCTGCCTCTTGCTGGTCCAGCTGGGCTCCTGCCATATTACTGGGAGGTAGGGAACACAGATCCAGCAGCATTTCCCAAAGTGGGCTCCTTTCCAAGGCTGCATTGGTAGGGTCCTAATGTTGAATGGGTAGTAGGAAATAAAAAGGTGTAGGGGAAATGCGACTGTGGCAGAGAAGAGTTCAAGGAGAAAGATGTGAAGGAAAAAGAAAAGGAGAGAAAGAAAATACATGGGTGGGTAAGGGCCCAATAAGAAGGAAGACTGGGAACACAGAATTCTTGTTTGGGAGACAGTTATTTGAGATGAAAAAGCTGACTGAATCCAGAAGGTATGGTTGAATTCAGGTGGTGGACATTTTTGGACAGCCTGTGCAATGAGTGTTCTGTGTGGGTATGGTGTAATGTGTGACATGCTTCAACAGATTTTTTTAGCGACAGAATCCAGATGCCCTTATGTGTTCCCTGAATTTTGGTGAATGTGTATAAATCACTGGTGGTAGGAATGGAGAACACAAGAGGGGGGAAAAGAAGGAGCAGCAGCAATGTGAAACCTGTGAGGAAATGGAACAGAACTCAAAGTAAGGAATATGTGAGGGAAAGGGAGGTATTACTTCTCCCAAGCCTATATCAGTGTAACAGAAATTAAAAATGTAAAAATAATAATTTGTAATAGCATGTAGGAATCTTTAAAAGCTCAGGAGCAGAATAAATTGTGGTGTGGTGATAAGATTGGAAACTTGCTTAGAGAAAGCACTGGCCAACTGGCCAGTCTGTCATCCGTGACTTTTACTGATACTGAAAAAAAAAATCTTCTCTTTTGATCTCATTCTCTTACGTCCTTCTTTGGACCAAATATTTTTCCTAGTTGTATCTATTCTGGTACATTTTGCCATCTGTTTACTACTCTTTCCCCAAATTTATTCTGCAGAAATACCCTGTTTTTTCCTAGTTTTGGGTTTATCAGCTTTGTGCTGTTAACTGATAGAAAAAGTGCTTCAGTTCGTTTTGAGAATAATTTATGAAGATGGAGCTTTGTGCCTTTAATGTGTCTGGGTCTTTCTCCTTGCATATCCTTCATACTGTAGATTTGATGAGAGGGAAGAGACAAGTAGAAACGTTGCATAGGAGCACATTGCATTTAAGGTGGGGTAAATTGGAAATTATTTGTGATTTTGAGGAAACAAGGACAGAAGAATATACCCTCTCATATCTATAGGTAGTCAGTTATAGTGCCTTCAGCCAGAATTAGCCTGCTATTAGTCCAATATGACCAGGCTACCATCCTTCCTCCTTCCTTCCACATCTGGCCAGCCTTTTGTATTTGGTTTTTCAGCGACTCATGTCTACCCCGTCCCCTGTTTGGTGTGGAAAAAGCTGCATAGTATTGGCCTATTCAAATAGAAGATCTACAGATCTGTAGCAATGAATCTGTGATACAGAGGTAGTGAGAAATAAAATGTCAGTTATTTCATTTTGTACTGTGCTTTCTTAGTTTGTATGGAGTTTAGGATAAAGAGAAGCAAAGCAAAGCAGCGCTGTCTTTTGCACTGAAAGCAGAGTACTACAGCAGCTCCTGGGTGCGGATACAAAATAATGCTGTTTTCTTCTCACCCTGGTTGTTTGAGAGGTCTGCAAACCAGTTTGTCTGCACTAGCCGTAGTGCAGACACAATGGCCAGTATCGAATCAGAGCCACAAATCTGAGGTCAACACCTCAGCTGTAAAGCTTGGATCCATGCTCCCATAATTTGCCCTTGACCCGTTGAAGAGGTCAAGGCTAGGGGTGAAGCTTTGGCCTAAACTTATACCTCTCCTTGTTGAATTTATCTGCAGATACTGTCTTTGTTTGCATCCTTTCCAGGACAGAAGAAGCTGGTGCAAGAATCTGTATGACCTTGGCTAGGATGCCCTTTCTCAGCTTGCTGAATGTGTGGCTGTGACTGGGAATCCACCCTGTAACAGATTGTTTCCTTTTCAGGACAGTCCTGACCATCAGATCAAGTTAGTACCTAACTAACAAGCGACAGCATTCCTGATATGGCATGTCAGTTGTTGTCACTGGTGCTCTATGAGTAACTCTTCTTGGGGTTTTGGTGCTGAACTGAAGAAATCAGGAGTGGTTAGATACTGAAATATTTAAAAGGTTTTGGTCTTGTTATCTAAATGGAAAAACCTGTTTGTTTTAGAAAGAATCCAGATAAAATACTCCATTGCATGTAGGAGGAGGAGACCATATGCAGGGCAGAATATTGGCAGCATGTTTGTGACAAAAGTACCGGGATTGTGGGAGCTTTATACTAAGTTCCCTATTGCTGCAGAGATTCAACCTGTATTTCCCATAGCCTGCAAAGGTGCATAGATGTGGGGCCTTTGGGGCTGATGGGAAATACTGTCAAATCCTCTGTAAGATTTTACTTGTAGAAGGAGAGGAGCACACGTACAAGTGTTTGGGAGTCCCAACTTCATGTCTGCTGACTTTGATTTGGACCCTGACATAGGCTTCATCATTGACCCACAGAGTCTCCAGCCACAGGTCTAGAGTCCTGCTAAGGGGAATGTATAAAATTCTTACCCAGAAAAATAAGAGTAGGTCTCTTGCCTCTGTAATCACTTCATTGAAATAAATATTTATGCCCGGTAGCATGATACCAGCAGTGGAACTGACACTGCTATCCATATTTTAAAAAATGAGTAGCCTGATGATTCAGGTTCTCCTGTGAGAGATATAAGACATGATTTGTTAAGTCAACTGAGGCAGAAGAATTGTTTCTGCCACACTGAATGTAATTAAACTTAAGTAATGCATCTCCATGTACATGGAAGCTTTTTTCTGTTTGGAACAATGTGGTGTATTCATTAGTTTTGTTGGTAATTGAAAATGAGGAGTTTTTCTTAATACTGGTAACAACTGTTCCTTTAAAAAAAAGTGTTGAGAGGTGTGTCTGATTCACAGAATACTGCTACTTTCCGAACTGTTTCCCTGTGCTGGGTGCAGGGGGGGTTAAAAAAAAAGATAATTGTGACAACAAAATTATGAAATCCTTTGGAGCGGGAGGAAAGCGTGGCAGTCTGGACTTACCTTAAAAATTCCTCCTCCGCTTGAGGTCTGTTTTGAAATGTGTTCTAGCTGCAGGGAGCAAAACTATTAGCCTATTTAGAAGCAGGCTCTGTACAGCTATATTAGCATCATCCCTCCTGCACAGCTCGCTTGCCTGTCCCCCTGCTCTTAATGAACTGCAGTTTATATGTGCATAGCTGATTTTTACCTGGCTGGATTTCAGCTGGTCTAGACTGGAAGGCAGTGAGTAAGTATAAAGTTGTGGTACAAGCACAGGTGATCTTTGAACTCTGTATTTGAGGAAGAGGTGGGACATTTGTCTCTCTCCTGAAGGAGAGGGTTGACATCTCTCACTTTCAGGATAATTGTGTCAGTGGTGAGCAAGTGAAATCTGTGTCCAAAATCCTGTTGTTAGCCAGTAAAACTGTTTCTCCTTGCGGTTGGGTGAAATTATTTTAAAGACTCCATTTCACAGCAGTTGTAGAAATCTGTCAATGAGTACTTGTCAAATCCTCCTTCTGATAAACATTGTGTTCACAACAGAATTTCACAGCCTCCAAATGGTTTTTTCAAAACTAACAACAAGAAGTGAATTCTTTACATTCAGAAGTCATGCTACTTTTTCAAATTGTTGTCTGCAATGTTGCACTAATACCCAGTAACTCATGGAGATAGTAACTTCCCATTCAAAGCACTCAAAGCTCTGTACAGTATGGTTGAATTCCTGAAGATAAATTTCTTTTTCACAACATGGGTGGAGTTTTTCATTCTTGTACTAATAGGTGGACTGTTTCAGGTGACTGCCAAATAATTATTCTTTGTGGTTTCTACTACACCTCCCTGCAGACTTGGAAGTCTGCAGCTGAACCAGCAGCTGAATCAGTAATACTGCCTTTGTCCATCGGTATATTTTTTTATGTTGGGTTTGTTTTTTTTTTTTAATTTTCAGGTTTTTTTATGCAGGGGCCTACAGTGGTGTAACTATACTGATGCAGATTGGTATGTTTGTGCACACGTACTCTTACCAATAGAGCCTTCCTCTATGGATTTTCATAAATATTTAATTATACTAACATAATTATACCTCTACATTTCCATAGGAAAACCTTTTGAATCATGTTTGCAGAATGGAGATTATGTGTTTTTAATTTTTCATATTGGAGTTTCTATTGGAAAAGTCTTAGGATCTGGCTTAAATACCTGAGAGATTTTGAGAAGATTTTCATGACTGTTAAGGTAGCTTAAGCTTCCAGTTAGAGCCAAAAAAGTTTAAATTGTGTTGGCCTAAGTGTAGCATCCTTTTACAGACAAAAGAACTTTGATAAAACATGAAGAGTAGGTGCTCAGGTGTATGTTTGTGCAGCCCTGGAAGAAGCTACAAAAGATTTGTTTGCATTAGCAACACATGCAGATTTCTGCACGGAGAGTTGTTTAATAGCGGCAGCATATAACGTTCAAGTTAAGTAGAGCAAGGAAATGCCATACAATTGTTAGTGTGAAATCTGACAAATAGAACAATTTCCTACCCTTGAGTGATTTAAAACCATTTGCAGTCTTAATCCAAAAAAGCACTACTTAAAGCAATGCTCTGCTCTAGAGAAGAACAAAAGTACAATAATCAGACAGAAATGCAGAGTTTCACTACTCATATGTTACTAGTCTACTGACAGGATTCTTTGTTTCCCCTAACATTTTATATAGTTCAGCAATCGGAGGCTTTTGTTCTTCTGCCGCTGATTCTGTAAATCATTTTATTTCTCCAAGCTTGTATAAAAAATGGAAGTGATATTTTTCTTGCATTTGTTAAGGCCTTCATTGCCTTGAAGGGTGTTCTGGTTTCAGATTTGTAACTGCAAGGCATTGTTAGTTATTATTGGTTACTTTTATTAATATGTGATGAATTAATAAGTGTAATATTTGGAAAAGTAAATACATTGGGGAGAGATAAGAGAAGAAAGGAATACCTTTCATCTCACTTTCCTCTCTGTGTTTTATTTGGCTGTAGTATTAAGGTTCTCATAAAAGCTGTCATTTCAGATGTGCACTGGTCGGGGAAGCTCCCGAGTTACGTGGGCAGGTACGATGAAAACCAAGATTTGAGGCTTTTTTCCTTTTTAATAGGAGATGTTTAAGAAAAGGAATAAAATATGACAAAAATGAAAAAATTCTCTGGCTTTTGAGGCAGGTTGCCCATCCTTTCATGAAATTTTGAATTATCTTTTGAAGCAACTGCTGTCTGTCACCCTATAATAGAGAAGAGCTCTTCAGACTAACAGAAAGTTAGGATGGGTGATTTCCAAAAGAATTATACTTGACAATGCAAAGATCACTCCAAATTATTTTTCTTGCTCCCTTGATCATGTAAGTGCAACTTCCAGAGGGATTCAAGCCTCACTTTAAATATAATTAGGATGTAAATGTGTTCCAATATCGCAACTTGAAGTACCAGGCAGGTTTGTAGCTGAGATCATATGGAGAGAGGCAGGGAAAAACGTCATGTGATATAACATTGAGACATTGAGTGATATACTCATCTGGCTAATGGGGAAGTGTGGCTACAAATACTAGAGCACTTGCTAGGTTTCAGAGATAAACAGTTAAAAACAGTCAAATAAAGGGATGAGGGAAGGAACTTTGTCAAGGATAAGCGAGGATTAAAAGTTTGTTTGATACTAACATGCAACATGGAGTTGTATATTTCACCTATTAGGGTAAAATATCCCTGTAAATTTACAACATTAGTAGTGTTTAAGCTGAATGATGGTTTTTGTCTTTCTGACTTTATCTAGCACTTTTTCAGGGCATGTACATTTAAAATTGCATGTATTTTGCCTGCTACAAAGAGACAGAGGTAGTGCATTGTTTATGCATGTCATTGGGAGCTAAGACTCTATCATGAAAGCTTGAACCAGTCAGTCAATGTTTGTTGATGCTGTTAATAGCTTCCTTATCTGAAGTACAAACCCGTATTTGGGCTACAGGGCTTTCTAACACCATTCTCTGGAATCTGAGCTGCTTTCTAAAGAAGCAGATTTTAGTGCCTTAGTTATCTTTTCAAGTAAGGGATATTGAAGTCCATAAATAGCAGTGATGATATCTGCCAGTATAAAACTCCTTCCAATTTCTAGATAAATGTACTGAATTCCAGTACTAATTTGGAAGCTCCTGAGTGGAGACAGTTCCTACACCTGCCATATATGAATTCCTGCAGCGTGGCTTTGATGTAGGGGTGGAGGGGAGAGCAGTTGTAAGGTCTCTCTGCTCAAACACTTCCTAATCAAACCAGAGCTATTAAAATGCAGCCATATGGGTAGTGGTACAAGAGGCTTTTCTTATCTCTTTGGTCACAGCTTGACTGGGTAGATGTCTTCGGAGTTGTCTTCAGAGGAAATTCCTGGAAGACACCTCTTACCTGGGAAGCAGTTTTTTTTGGACTTGGTCCCTGCTTAGATCAGCAAGAGGAGAATGTGGTGTCCCCTCAGCCACAGAGAGCTGAGCCTTCTGGATGGCCAGGTGAAGCCTGAAAAAGGAACCTTATTTCACCATTTTTTTTATTTCTCTGCCACTCGTTTTTGTGCTGTCACATTATCCATGGCCCTTTCCTCATGTTCATAAGGATTTTCCTTTTGCTCCCTACTGCTAGAAGTGACGGGTTAATAATGCAGGGCTAATTTGTTACATGTAACTTACGTATAAAGGCTCTTAAAGAAATTTAGCAAGAAAAGGGGTTTGGCCTTTTCAGAAAAGGGATTGGTTAGATCTAGTTTCTTTTGGCAGGTATCAGTATAAAAAGCTCCAGACACCCAAGAGTTAACCCACTATTTTAAGAAGAAAATGAAGAAGAGATTTAGTGCCAGCATCATTTAGCTCTGTTATTAATTCACATAGAAGGGCTGTTATGCATAAGATTTGTGTGTGTATGTGTGGGTTTGTATGAATGTCAATTAGCATGAGCTGGGATGGAGTTTCTGCTGAATTGAAGACAAATCGTTTTGGAGTTGTGCCAATTTGGATGCAAGTTCCTGCAAAATAAAACTTTCTCATTTTGCTAAGTAGCTGTTATAACGAAGCAGTCTTGGCAGTGATAGACTTGGTTTGTGTTATCTCTGAACAAATTTAAAAGTTAGGAGAAGGCTCCCAAGTTTCACAGCAGGTTTTTGCTATGTTCCAAATGGAGCAGTGAAAAGGGAAATCATGTGCCTCCTCTCTGTTTTAAAAATAAGGTCGGTGTTTTTACCACTTGGATCTTCTGATGTGGTGTCTGCAGAGATTGGGGGCTGAAGCTGACAATCCAGGAAGTCCCATCCAGTTCTCTTTCTTGGATTCTGTTTTGATAACTAAGTGACAATAAATTAATAACACTTACTAGCATAACTGTTTCATTATAGAACAAACAAGAGATACTTTGGTCTAAAAAGTAAGAGAAAATGTTTCAATCTCTACTAAGCAGTGTGTTTTCTTTAAAATAAATACCGTGAATTATTGAACCGATGTCTGATTTTCCGAAAACCGTAATGAATCCAAAGCAAAAATGTAGTGTTGGAACAAAATTTTGCTTTTTGTCTTAAATGTGGAAATTCTTTCAGAATCAGTTTATTGGAAATGTTGGAAAAACTTTTTCTTCTGACTCAGAGAAAATATGTTATTTTGAAAACTTTGATATGTACACCTAATCGTCCCCTTACCGAAAATGAGGATCTGATTGCTTGTGCTAGTTAACAAAATGCTAGTGTGCAGAATCATTGGTAGCTATTCTTTCTGGATGAAATATGAGGCTAAAATAGACCTAAAACATTTCCTTGAAAGTTTGTATGTTTTTTTTTACTTCCATGTCTTGGTCAAACTGTAGCTTAAGTTTTACTTTTTGCTGCCTTAAATCCTCTAGCACTGCAGTTTCAATCTGTATTTCTTCATTTCTTTCTCTGAAATGTTGACATAGTATAGATCAACTGTATGCCCCCCAGCCCTTGAGCAACTAAATATTAGAGAATCTGTACCATAACATGTTTTGGGTCTCTGGTAGATTGAAGCAGTTTGTTTTATGAAGAACCAGTGCTTTATTGGAGATCTTTTTACACTCAAAAATATAGGCATTAGGGGCATGAGTGAGAACAGCATTGTAAACTTGTAATATTGCACAGCTTCAATTTTAAAGGCAATACCTAACTTGTTGAAATACTGAATTTACTATAGTTACAATTGTAACTGTAATGAGTAATTTTGTGCTCTTTCAGTGGGTCATAGATTGAATTTGTGAACCTGAACACAAAGCAGCTCTGACGCTCCTTAGAAAACCTTCATGAGCTGTATTAAATACAGACCCAATACTGGATACAGTCCACTAATGTTAAGAACATGAATGAGTAGCACCCTAAACATTCATCTTACTAAGTAAGTACGAAATAAGAATACAAAAATTTCCTCTTTAAGAAATAAAAAGCAGAGAGTTATACTGATCTGGAGTTTTTTCTGGTAGATTTGAAAGTTAACCCCAAGACTTAGAACAAAGATTGTTTCTCAACTTCTTGTCAGCATATAGGCTGATGCTGTGCAGTGTTGGCCTCTGTTTAGCCTATTTCATTTCTTCTGAATTAACTTGAATTAATGGTAACAGCCTACTTTGTCCCCTCTTCTGAAGACATAAAGTGACTTGTGAAGGGAATCTGGGAACTACTGATTTGCTGCACGTCTCCCCACTCTGGGTGTTTTAAAAAGTGAAACAGCTGATAACCCCTCTGTTACAAAGAAGTGCAGATACAGTCTAAAAGCTTTATGCATATTCTTAACTGAGCATGTGTCCTTTCCATGAAGTTAATTTTCTATTTAAGTGATAATTACAGAAAGTTTATAAAGTGCATATGCACACATTTTGGATGTTTTCCCATCACGGTACCTTTATGGTTTTATTTAATGCCCTTTTTTAAGGGGCTGCAGGTAGATGATGGAGTGTGACAGTGGGCTGTGGTTTTTGCAGCAGAAGTTAAGTTCTGTCTTTTCTGCCTTCAGAGGATGTGAAAGCTGTGCTGTGCAGCTCAGTGGCAATCAAGATGTTGTAGGAAGACATTTATTTATTACAACACAATAAGCTCTTGGTTTTAGGTCCTTAAAAACCCCGGGCCATCAGATGTTTAGTAAAAACAACTCAAGCACTGGCAAGTAAAAAAAAAAAAAAAAGATTTGCCTGTCATAGCACAACCTGCATTCCTTCCTTTTCCTACACTAATGAAACAAAGTAGACCAAATTACTCTCTGGTGTAGTCATGTATAGTTTAGTATCGAATAACAGCATTAGTTAGTATCAGTAGCAGAATTTTTTCCAAGGGAGTTAATTTCTTTTTTTTTTTTCTCCTAGCTTGATATCAGAACTTTATGGTGTTCTTAAAAGAAGATTGTCAGGTTGGTTCAGACCTGATTTCAATCTTCTGTGATGCTGTGAGTACTGAATTTAACAAAAAGTGGTCCTGGTGAGGGGGAGGAGGATAGTACTTAAAAAGCAGGTTAAATCTCACATCTAAATTACCTGATGCATGGTATATGGTCAGAGACTATAACGTTAATAAAATTATTCTACAGATTACTAGGGTATTACAAAAATATTGAAAGGATTGTGACCAACAGCTGCTTAGGCTCAAATGGGGGAGTTCTCATTGGAGATGGCAGTGGAGGGGTCGGCTCAGAGGAACCCTTATGAAGGGGAAGGGGTTTTCCTGGCTGCATTTATATTGCTTGGTAGCACGAACCTGATCAGTTCAACCAGAAGAGAAAGAGGGACAGCCACCTTGAACATATGTTCCCCAACCACATAGCTAAATTTCTTGCTCAGATTCATTTCATAGAATCATAGAATGGTTTAGGTTGGAAGAGACCTTAAAGATCATCTTGTTCCAACCCCCCTACTACTTGTCCAGGTTGTTCAAAGCCTTGTCCACCCTGGCCTTGAACACCTCCAGGGAAGGGGCATTTCATATCATGATAAAAATTGAGTAGCAAAAATTGTTCTCTCAATCTGTCACTTTGTTGATGTAACTGTTCTCTGCATCTCTCTATGGGTGCCCCGTACTCCATCACGTCAAGACAGTGACTTATATTACATTTCAGGTCCTTTTGCATTTTTACCTGGCTGACTGTCTCTCACATTTTCTCTGTTTCTGCTCAACAAAATCCAAGAAAATAACTCCCCCAGCTTGCATCAGTATGGTTCAAACATGATAAACGTTCAGCACTATTTCTCAAACACAACAAATATGTCTATACAGCAGTTGATGGGCAGGCATGAAGTTTAGGAGCACAGCATGCTCCTAAACCTACACACCTCCTGTCCATGTACTGACTTGCAGGTGGCCTCTGAACTGGTGGTACGGGTGCTGTAAAAGCTGTGTGTGAGAATGGTGGGGTAGAGAAATTGTTTAAATAAACCATTAAAGACAGTTTCTTCAAGATGGGATTGTGGTACATTGACAGGCTGATGGCAAGGAAGCATATGTTCAGTGTTACTGTTCTGTTCTGTAGTTAGTGTGGTTGTTACCAAGTTCTGGTTTATCTTAACTTTTCTGAGATGCCAATAAGCAATAATATCTCAACTTCTTTGCTGTCACTGAATTCACACCCACACCAACTCCACTGCCATCCTAAAACATCACATTCTCAATTGAAATATATTTCTGTAAGAGCTTAAGAGCTCAGTGATTAAAAAAAAAAAAAAAGCACCTTCCCTAAAAATGGGATATCGTAATTCATTCCTACCATTAATAGGTGACATTTTCAGTTCAATGGATGCATAAGCATAAGAAGAAAACAAAATTCAGGTTCAATCTTACGTGAATACTTCATTATTCAAAGCTGTTATTGTCTGGAAGTGAGTACAGAGAGTGCAGGTAATAAAAACTAATTTTATAAATATCATTGCAATTGTAGCTGTTCTGAAACATACATTGTCATCACAATCTCATCCATTCAGTACATGTTTAAACTGGGGCAAACTCCTTGCTGACTTACACTTGGAGTTACAAGATTTGCAGATGGTGTGAATCACCAGAGAATGCGACCAGTATTTTTATAAACCTTTAGTTTTATTAGGTGGATAACACCCACAAGCACACTTCTCTCAACAGGAGAAAAGCACAGCTAGGGCAGGGGCAGAACAAGTTTCACGCAGTGTTTTGCCTTATGGAATCACAGGGAAAATTTTCCAAGTCAGAAGGTAGTTCAGTATCTATTGCTTATAGTCCCTGGCCCCGTTCTGCAGTAATGATAAAAATCGTTGCTTAACATGATGCTTTTCTTTTTTTTCCTGATACAGCTTTGCAAATAAATAGATACCTTTAGGTTTTTTTCTTGGAGTCCCTAAATAAATACCAAATGGTGGTTCTTCTCTTTCTGTGAAGTTGTGTACAATGTTAATATTTACTAATAGATCTGTGTAAGATCAGTCCCTGGCATGTGTTTCCAGAATGCTCTCCGCTTAGCTCTCTGTTGAACTTTGTGACCAGAGACTAGTCATTTTTTTTTGGAATAGTCTGGTTTTTGTGTCACTTTTGCTGAGATGGCGTCACTGGTATCCATGTGTATGTATGTTTTCTTGTTTTAATTGCCACCCTGGATCAAATTAGATTGGATAACTAAAAGATATGGAACGTTTTATAAAATACATTCATTTACAAAGGTGAAGTGATGGCAGTTCATACGGTGAAGTGCCCTGACTCGGGTCTGTTACAGTGTTTGCTGCCACATGGACTGCTTTGTCAAGATGCTGATAATTTTGAAAATTTTGGAGGTGAAGCAGAGCTTGAGCACTCCTGGATGCTGTCCCAGAGCATCCAGCAACTCCTGTTGACTGATGTATGGGAAGCAGGTAGCTTGAAAATATAAGTTAAATGTAAATGGGCAGAAGATTGTTTCTCTGGAGTATGGCCAGAACACTGCACCTCCTGTGAAAGTGTTGTGAAGTACTTCATGGAGGCAAACAGTTAGTTATTCGGTAGGGGAAAAAGGCAACTCTGATCACACATGCTGTAGGGTGCTGTTACACAGGCTAGTTATAATTAAAAGAGGAAGATGTTTCCTAATTAAACCTAATTTAAACCACACTGCAGCACAACCCAGAATTAGTCTTATTTTCAGTAATACAAAATAATTTGTTGCACAATTACATGTTGTATTGTGAGAAACTGCCAATCATAAGAACCTATGGCTTGTTAGCATCATTTCTCATTTACAGTTTTAGAATTAGGGGACACATTTTGAGATTAAAAAAAACAAAACCAAAAACCAACAACCCATGCCCACCCCCAAAAAAAGCTTTGTGAGTTTCTTTATATTCCTTCTAATTGTGAGCCTGCCTAATGTTACACTTTCAGGCTTTTCCTGTGACTGAGAAATAGGAATGTGCTTTTTCCATAAATTAAAATAGATATCATCATGTCATCACTGGATTTCCTGTTTCTGAGGATTTAACAAAATATAAACTATTATGGAATTGTTATGAAATAAAATTCTAAGAATTGAGGGGGATTTATTTCTGTCAGCCCCCTTCCACAGGGACGCTGAAATTTTACCAAAGAAACTTTCCTCCAATCCTGTGGGCTTGATACCAGACCTCAATCTGTTTCTTGTGAGTGTAGAAAGAATGTCTGTTAACATTGTCCCAAAAGGTTTGTTTGTGAGACTGTTGAATTTACACTTACTGGTTTAGTTAAGGCGAGCTCAACAGAGCCCTGCCTTAATGGCTCTGTTTTTCAGAGCGACCTAGTTCTTCTTCATCTAAACACACTTCAGGGTTCTCATCCCACCTCTGTGTTTAGTGAATCTTTAGAGGCTTTCCTGGACTTCCTGGAGGGGGTCCATTGTATGATTTCAGTGTTCGGGTTCCTCGTGGTGTTGTCTCACGCCAGTCTTTTCTCACAGCAGGAGCTGGGTCTTGTGCTGGCTGTCACTTTGTGATTGTCACACGCCTGCTTGCTGTTACTGGCTACCAAGAGGAACAGCGCAGCACATTCACTCTTTGGGGTTTGTGGGGTTTTTTCTTTGTTTGTTTTGGTGGGGTTTCTTTAAGGAAATTTCGTCTAATTTCTGCATTTAAGAAAAGCTGTTACATTATTAAAACCAGTTGTCAAAAAGCTTGTAACAGTTTTCCATCTTAAAGCTACATTTGTAAGTTGCAGTGCAGGTGGGGCACTACTGATTTAAGGGAGATGCCCAAGATCCTGAATTAAATCAGTAGCACAGGAATGAGCAGAGGCAGCTCACTTCCCTGTTTCAGGGCTAGCCTTCCCCTGTCTGTTGAGGCTCTGGGTGCTGATGTTGATACCCAATTACAAACAGAAATCTGTGCGTCCGACTCACGTGGCTGTTACCCTCTTAACAGTTGGCCCTGTTTAAGAATACGACAGTCCGTTCAAGAATTATTAAATATAGAGGTGTTGTGAGCCTTATTCTTCACAGTTGTACTCTGACCCTCTCACAGTTTCTGGTATCTCCTCTTTTACTTTAGTTTAAACAATCTGTTGCAGATATAATTCCTGACTTGTAGAGGTACTGCATCCATGGGGAGAAATGCTTCCCTTATAATCATGTTTTATAGTTCCCTTTGTGGTTTATTCTGGCACTTTGACTTGTCATAGTTGAATAAATTGACTTCTGTAGAGTGCTCTTGTAAAATGCCACACTTTTGATTTTAAATGTGCCTCAGTATGATGAATGCAGCATTAGAGATGCGCAGTAGTGCCTAGATTTGTGGATTGTAGCTCTAGGTTTTGTTCTTAAGCCTCTCACCAGATTACTATATGAATCATGGATAGACCATTTTCAGGATTTCTCCTCTTGCATTCCATATCTGTAAAATAAGCGTGTTTTACTGATAAAGAAGGTCTGTGGTGTCACCCAGTTGGTTACTTTTTGAACAGGTAGGCAGTAGGCATGCTGTAACGTGCTATAGAATGGTTGTTGCGCTCATATGCTAATTACCCAACTGCTACCTTGTGCATCCATCATCTTTTTCTTGAAAACAAATACCTTCCTAGCTTGTAAATTGACTGAAAAGGAATCATTGTTTTAACATCTATTTATGTGGTGCCTGTCATAGAGTGCTTTCATTCCTTGGGTGAAACAAGCAGAAGAAAAGCTATTACTAGAATACAAACATAAAATAGAGTTAAGAACGTGCTTTGAGATCTTTGAATGAAATATGCTGGGGGTTATTACAGCTGCTTTCTTTCCAAGAAAACATTATCAGTCATTATTGTTTTTATGGGCACTTTTATCTGCTGTATTTTTAAAGGAGGCAGTAGGTCCCAGTGTGTCTCAATCCATCAAGTAATGGAGGAAACTAAAGAACATGAGTAAAAGATATCTCTCCATTAATGAGGCCTGAAGTAAGGTTCTAAAACCTGCTGGAATTTAGGAAGGGCATGTTTTCCTCTAGAGTGATTTACCTTTTTAGGTGTTTGCTTGATAGTGAATAACAGCTTAATAGCAATTTAGTTGATATTAATTCAGAATTAATAGCTGAAGTAGATTTAACAGCTAATGAAAAGGTGCTGTTATGTATGTATTAAACCTGGAATAGCATATCTGATGCATCTCTGTGTTTTAGGCAGTTTAATGACTTTTTTCATCAAATCTGGAGATGTGTTTGTTTGTGAAATAGCTTGATGTCATGTGGAAGTTTGAGAAAAGAATTCTAGCTGATAAGAGGGAGGAAATCTGGAAAGCAACAATACTGAAAAGGTTTTAGATATGATTTTATGAAATGACAGATTAATGGATTCTATTTGCCATATGTAAGAATATTCCATGTTTTGTTTTAACTGGTTAGTTCTGAATGCAGCATGATGGGGAAGTTACTTTCCCATATTTTCTCTGGAAAGGGAGAAAGGAAGGTTATGCATCTAACTGGTCCCTAAAGGGAAAATAAGTGTTTGAATGAGCATTCATTACAATATTTGAAAAAAACCTGTTTTTCAGATAATCGCCTTTGATGAACTTCGGACAGACTTCAAAAGCCCGATAGATCAGTGTAACCCAGTCCACGCAGTGAGTACCACCAGTGCCTCACTAAACAACAGCTACCAAGGAAAGGGAGATGCTGTGAGCTGCCAGTGAAAGTATGAGTGTGGAAATGAATGCAGAGTCTGTTGTGAAGTCAACTGTAGTCTGGAACATTGATTTATTGGGCCAGTGTTAGGAAGTCAGATGGCCACTCTTTATGCTAATAGCTTTCTTTTTTGCTGAGGGAGGCAGGAAAATAATTTGGAAGTTTGAAAACTGAAGGATATATAACGTGATGCTAATGCTTTCTTCTTATCTTTTCTTTCTGTGGCACAAGTTTTCCTTATTGAAATAATTTACTTTCTCTGCATTCAAGTGTGGGATGACCACCTTCTCCCGTAGTGTCTGATTCAATGAGTCAAAAGCTTGTAGGGATTTGATAAGAGATGTGTTTCTAGCCCTCTCTATCCCATCATGGAGATGTAGATTCTCCTGTGCTTTAAGAGTGAATAACACATTCTGCTGCATCTACCATGGAAAAGGTTAAATATCACCCTGGGACTGTGAACTCAGTTTTGCCTAATGAACCAAAATGCAACCCAGATTTTAGCATATGAAAATTCTTCTGTTAATTAAAACTGTAATCTAGGGTGATTTAGCTGACTACAGTTAAACATGAATCCGATTTGCACCACCAGAACTGAGAGCAGAACTTGGCTCCCCATCACCTCACTGGGAATTGCAAGGATTATGGCAGGTGCTGAATTTGATCTCTATAGAGTATCAATTATTGAATTGTCTACAAATGATAACCAGATGGAGTAGCTAGTACTTCACCATTTAATCTTGTTTCATAACTCTGCAGAGGATTTGTGGTACTGCTTAGATCAGTGATGATTTTAAGCGTAATCTTTACGTGACTCTTCAAATAAGAAGACTTGTTTACTGTTCACTAACAGATAAGCAAAGAATGAGAAGAAAAATTTTATGAAGAAATCCTATAGAGAACTTCAATGGGAGTGATCTGGTTTTGAATTTACTGGAAGTAATCTGATTTTGACTTCACTTTATCTGTTTTTATTTCCCATCTTGAGAAGTGTACACCAGGAATGTGTATTTATATGTACCAAATTCCAGTAATTTTTTCTCTTCCTAAAACTTGCAAGATGTTCCATGGAGATAATTTCCTCTTATTTTAAAATGGTAATGGAATTGGTCTCCAGGATAAAAAAAAGTTAGTAAGTCGCTGTTTCAATCATATCAAAAAGTTAATAGTAGAGTTTGCAGTAAAATGCAGCAAAGTGTTCTGTGATAAGCTGACATATCTGATGCTCTTCTGTGAATTTTTCTGTGATAACACAAGCAATAATCTTAGATTGCTTTCTTCTGCACAGTATATATGTTGATGCCTTTTATAATAACATAAAAGGAAGATTTTTAGCAGATATTTTTTATATCTTTGGTCAAGTGTATTTTCTTTTTTCCCTGTGCATAGTTGCTTGTTGCCCATATTTTGTCTTTATGGTATAGATTGGCACCTCTGGATAGAGTCATAAATTCTGACTGAAAAAGAAGTTGTAGCTTCTGGCTCAAAGGCTAACACAGACTTGAATCCCCAGTTCATATTGTTACACCCAGAAAGAGATTAAAAAATAACCTATTGGGACTTTGAAATGGGTAAATCATTTAGCTTGCAAGCAGTAGGTAAGAAATGAATACTATAATTTCAGATTAATAACGTGTGTTGCTTTCCTGCAGCCATGAATTATAATCTTGACCCATTTTAATTGTAATATATTGTTTTGAATTTATAAACCCAGCTAATCTCCTACCTTTTTCCCACTTTTTCTTGACAGAGAGAGCGGCTGAGAAATATTGAGCGTATTTGCTTCCTCCTGCGCAAGGTGAGTATTAACTAGCCCAGGATTTGTGAAGTTGATGAGAATTAAAGCGATCCAGTGGCAGTGTGTGGAAGTCATGATGACCTTGGAAGGACAAAGCAAGACATAATAGAGGATTTCTGGATAAGAACTGAAATTTCAGATTATCAGCCCATTCATTTTGGAACATTCTTTTTGAAGGCAGTAAATAGTTTTGCAGTGCTTATAAAAGTACCTATTAAAAAAAAAAGCTATTCAAAAAAAGCTATAAAGCCCTATCAACTGATAATATTGTTGTAGTACAGGCTTTAGAAATACCCTTTTTTGAATATCAGCTTACTGTTTGATAAACTAAATAGTTTATTAGCTACATATTTAATGTTTAAGTTTTTTAATCAAGTGGATAGAAAAGTTGATACAGTATTTATTTTAGCTTGATACAGGAGGGATGCTGAGAGCCTCCGTTTCTGAGGAATTTGAGAAAGCTGATAAACTGTAGGATTCATGCATTCATGGGTTATTTATCTGTAGCTTGAAAGAGGGCTTTTATAAACACTCATTCTCCTGACACTGTCCCATTGAAGCCAAAATAATCATAATTCTAAACTATTTTATTCTATGTATTCGTTTCTATAAATTGCCTTCCCCAGAGTAGTAATGGAGCCACCTAAATTATTCTGCACTTCTGCTTAAAAAGGTCATGCCTGACGTATGGGCTGCTGACTGCATCCTAATCAAGCTTAGAACTAAATTCAGATATGGTTTTAAGAAACTGATGTTTTTTTAGAGGTTTTGGGAAAGCCAGTGCTAGGGATTATTGGTTTGGTGTGATCTAAAGGTGTGACTGTGACTCAATGCAGAATCTCTCAAGTGTCATTCTCTGGTCAGTCAGAACCCGAGTCATGTCTGTTTGGCACCATTATTAGCATGTTGACTGTTAGGAGACTGTTAAGTATGTTTTCAGCCTGTTTATGACACTAGAGATATGAAAATTGGAGACAATACTTATCATCCATAGCTTTCCATATATCAAATAGGCAGTCAGCCAGTTTCAAGCTGTGTTCCAGTTTATTTCATGTGAAGCAACTGGTGAGTGGTAATATATTAATAAACATGAGCCCCATTGGAATGCCTTGCCTGCATCAGTGTTTAATTTTTACTGAGCCTCAGCGTGAACAGCAAAATGGAGCATTTTGGCTAATTACAAACTCTGTATTCATAAGGGACTGGCTTGCTTCTGGTTCACTTCAACAGTTTGTTAATTTAGCCTCTTCTTCAAAGTTCTTTGGGGACACATTTGTGTTAATTGAGAGACTATATGCAAGAAGAGGAAGGTGCAATAACTACAGAGATTTGTAGTCCTCAAATCTGACAATGACTAAAAAAAGCTATAGTTTATTTAGTATATAGAATTCATTGTTGGGGAAAATTCTGGAAATACAGTGAAGGGCTGAGTCCCACCTCTATTGATACAGGAAAATAGCAGTTAGGGTGTTTTCAACAAGCAGTAAATATATGCCTCATTATAACATTGTGTGGCTTTAGGTCTGTTTCTATGGAACAACAACATATGTTTTCCTATGTCTTGACGTCAGATAATTCTTTTAAAGGGCTTGGAAAATGGTGATATCTTGCTATTTATGACATTAGA
>JAOXJM010000023.1:13369907-13385942 GCA_026413425.1 Tringa solitaria | reverse complement strand
TTAAGTGCTTACACAGTTAAAGTAGTTATTTTCTTGCATTTAATTTCTGGCCAACTTTGCATGTAAGAGAAAATATACTTCTGTGGCACAATTCTTTGACTTTCTGGGTAGTGAATCTCTCAGTAAAGCTCTGGAGGATGTAAAGTGCTTTTAAATTGTTGGGTTTTTGTTGTTTTGGTTTTTTTTCTTTTTTTCTAAGAATGAGACCCTGTGTTTAGGTCATATATTATGGAAATGGAGTGAAGAGTTAAAAAGACGAAGTCTCTTTTTTAGTCCAAAGCTTGAATATTGCTCCTTTTTTCCCTCATGAAGTATTCCTGATATCACCAGTCTCTTGACAGATGTGAAGGAATGTGACTGTCCCTTTGTTCTTACAGTTCCAGTCTTGTTAAACAGATTTGCAAGCCCTGACCATTAGTCTGAAATACTGACTGGGAAGCTTAGCTCCTACAAACCAGACCAAGATTTATGGAGATGTCTTAAGGAACACAGCAGTCTTACGGAATAGCTCTCACCTGTGCATATAGAGTACCGAGCAAGTAATAGTACAAGTAATATATAGCACAAGTCATATAGTAGAAGGAAACCAGAATTTCTGCTCCATCTGTAATGCATTTTTTGTAATACAGTATTTTTTTTTGGTGTAAAAAACAATATAAACTATAAAACAGTAGACTATCAGACTGTGGCAGTTAATAGGAATGCAAAGTTTGACCATAGTTGTTTCTCAACATTTGAAATAATTGCTGTTTCTGACAGAGTTATTGACAGCTCAGTTACTGGAGGTGCAAATTGTAACGCTAATAGCAGCTTTAGCAATATATACATTTGCTTCGTTTTGACTAAGAATCCATGTTTCTTTCTAAAACATATTTAAGACATTTTCAGACCTTACCTGACTCTCAATATATAGCAAATTTAAATGTATTAAAAAAAAAACAAAAACAAATGAAATGCAAATACAAAATATAGCTAACATGGTGGACTCTTCAGTAAATTTCTAGAGAGCTTTGTTATTCAAAGGTAATTTCTAGGTTTGATGTCATTTATTGAGGATCTCTAGACTGTTGAAGCCCACTTCAATGCTACCATTGTCAACAACAAGTCCTGCAAGAACATGAGCAAACCCAAGCTTGGTTATGTCTTCCCAACTGCCCAGAAACATCTCGTCATGTAGCCACATATACTGCAGAGCAGATGACATCCATTTTGTCACTTTGAATCACTTGACCTTTCAGAAGGTAAGAACATCACAGTGCAAAATTGTTAGCCCTTTGCAGCCAATGATGTTGACGTACCTTGTCTTTACAAGCACACACCAATCTCCAGGTTGAAAAAATACCATCAGGCAAGAGCAATTTTCACTGTTCTTGAGCTTCAGCTTTTACTGGTTTGGAGTGGGACTTTTTTGTCTCAAAGGAAGATTTATTCCTCTGCCTAATGACCAGCATCGCTACATTGGTTTTGGAAGCCTTCCTTCCAACCACCCTTTTATTGGGTGCATTTTAGTGTACTAAATCCATGTCTTTGAAATGGGCTTCTCTTCAAGTCTGATTTTCAGCATTCCTGCTCTTCAGTGTTGACTAGTTGCCCAGCCATAAAGAGGTATGAGTGAATTGTAATTAGGACAAGAGGAAATGGCCTCAAGTTGTGTCAGGGGAGGTTTAGAATGGATATTAGGAAAAATTTCTTCACCAGAAGGATTATTAAGCATTGGAACAGGCTGCCCAGGAAAGTGGTTGAGTCACTGTTCCTGGAGGTCTTTAAAAGCTGGGCAGATGTGGTGCTGAGGGACATGGTTTAGTGGTGGACTTGGCAGTGTTAGGTTGATGGTTGGATTCAATGATCCTAAAGGTCTCTTCCAACCCAGACAATTCTATGATTCTATAAAAACAGGAGCACTGAAAGAAAATTGAGAGGCAAAGATGTGAAACATGAAAAGAAATGTGTCCCATTTTAATCAACGAATGCATTGTCAGAACAGGTACAAGTGTCAGGACACCAAATACTCAGTATTGTTCCATATGAACCTATACCCTCATAAAGATAGCAAACACTTCCATAGTTACATTTGCAAGAATAAAACTATAGAAGAGTTAGAAACCCACAGCTTTCAGGAGCCACGCAATTGCCAGTGGTTTGAGCACAGCAGCCTGTTTACCTGATGCCCAGCTTATCTATTACACAGTATTTTCCACTTTGTTCTGAAATGTCTGGAGGTGGCTGCTGTCAGAGATAGGAGCTAAAGCCAGATGGACCATTGCTGTGTTTGTTCAAGGATTCAGACTCTGTTCTCAAATGACCATAAATCCAGCACATCCACTGAATTAGAAACTGTTTTTCAAATTATTAAGTTCTTTACCCTGAGGACAAAAATTTCAGAATCTCCTAAATGATTTTACAGTATAAGCCTAATTTGGGTATTTAGTTATTAGAGCTGAGGATCCTAAGAACCACTTGAATGTGAGATGAAACACTTGTCCACATACCAAGACTTCAGTATGCAGGAGAAAGGAGTAAGAATTTGCCCCATAGTAGCTATTCCTCACCAGGTGCTTCTATTTGCACTCTATGGCCTTGTAAAGCTCAACTCTGCAGTTTCACAGGTAGTTTGCTCAGGAAGTGCCCACAGAGATCGTTAACGTGATATAGTGAATGTATTCTTCAGTCCTTTGTTTCTCTTTAGATTCACTTTCCCTACAGATGAATCCTTAGACTCCTAAATACTTTAGACACTTCAAAATATTGAGTGTGGTCCACTCACTTCTGGTAGCTGAAGGGTACATCCTCTAATCAGCTAAACAGAAAGGATATAAAAATAAGGCAAAGCCAGATAACCCCTCTTTAGAAATGAAGGTCTCATGGTTGAATTATCAGAGCTGAGAAAATGAGAGTTCAGTTCTTGCCCCTTATGCAGCCTTCCTTTGTCACTTGGGGCAGGCACTTAATCTCTCAGCTCACCATTTCCTAACTGGAGGTGATGGCGCTTCCTTTCTCGCTCATTTTCTCTGTCTTGTCACTTCAGATGATGAGCCCTTGTGAGATGAAGCTGTTTCTGAGTAATGACTGGCACTGCATAGCTGAAACTGGGAATTACACATCTAGATGGTATTATAATCATAAATAATTGATACTTTTTCTTATGGGAGGAAGCAACTGAATTCAGTGGAATTAGTGAAAATTCATTTGTTCCACTGGCGCCAGGATGGGTACCTGACTTCTTGTGTTCCTGTGCCTTAGGGCGCACTGACAAACTTAAGTATGCTTTAGCCTCTGAATGCATGTAACGCTGTAATCTGGTGCTGCCAAAAAGCACTAAAATATAAAGAATAAAAACATCGTAAAACCTCCCCGTTTCAGTATTTTGCACCCTTTGACTTCCTCTTTGCTCTAACCTTTCATCCTCTTCCTCCAGCACACAATGACATCCGGTTTTACTCATCTTTTGGTGTTGCATTGGGAGCAACCCAGTGCAACCTCAGACTAAAATGGTGACATCAGTTCTAATCCCGACCATTTGTCTGCTTGTGGACATTTATTTGAGAATGAAATTATCCCATTTTGGTTTTAACTAGGTAGAAATGGAAATCAGCTAATTGGATAGAAATCCTTTTTATTCTGGAATACAAAGAAAGCCACATGTGTACAGGAATATGATATTTAAATGCATTTACCTGCATTAGCACAAATTTGTTATTAAACTAAATCAGAAGTTGTCTCCGTTTGGCAAAGGATAATACACTTTTACAGATATAACCCAGCTGGAAAACAGCAGAGGTGTGTGGTGTGTTCACAGGCAGGAACAGTTGTAGGGACTAGTGTAAGTCTCTAACCTCTCATGGTACGAGGCCACACAGATTACTGGTGGGCAACTGGCCTTCCAGCCAATGCATGTGGTTTTGGGTTTTTGTTCACAGGTTAACTCCACCATGGAACCAGTTTTTATAACCAGAAAACAAGTAAAACCGCCTGGGAAGTTAGCGTATTAAACAGTGCCAAACTTCTACAGAGCGGGTACATATTTGACTCTTGTTTCCTCCACCACAGTTTATGCCATCATTGAATGTGGCCACTTAATATTTCAGTTCTAGATCCTTGATTTCAATACTCAAATAGACCGGGTTTTTTATACACATGTATATATTTTCTAAGAGATTGCAAGAAATGAACTATAAAGGACTCTAAGGTTTTTCTATATCCCTTTTACTGTCCATTTATAAGCCTTAAAATACTTCAGTATTTAGCTTCATGCTCCTTGATACGTACATAGACACACAAGCTATCTAGACGTTAAATAAATTCTTGTCTTTTAACATAACGAACAAAGTGAAGTGTTCTTCTGTTATCTCTGTGTATCTGCAGGTTCAAACAGTAGTATTACTTATGGGATTATACTGGGCAAGAAGAGGAAATATTTCTGGACTGCAGTGGCTTTTCCAACAAGTTTATTTAAAATTCATTTTTGACAAGCACTACTGGTGGGTTCAGAGATGCTGCTGGGAGGTCACTGTAAGCCAAACCACCTCAGGTCTTTTAGAGCCTTTTTTCAAGGGATGTTGAAGACGTTTCTCAAATGTGATCAGTTTTGACTTTGGCCTTGAAAACCTAAATGCGGTTAGCAAGGTCTGCAGGAGAAAAATTAAAGCTGATAAGTCCTGCCTGTCACCCAGAGCACTGTCATTCTTACAATAGCAGCCAGTGCTGTTTGAATATCTGTGAAGGAAGCAAGGAAGCAGTTGTGTTTTCTATCATGGCTTTGCCTTATGAGAGCAGACAACGTCCCTTTAAGTTAATTATTAAATAAGATTGTTAAATTGTATTGGAAAAGGTGAATCACTCTTTCAAAACCTGTTGCCTTTCAGTAGAAGCTGTATTTGTCCTCCAAAAGCTTCCTGAGGAGGTAGCGGCAGCAGCAGAATTTTAATGTACCTTCTCTCGTTCATCATTTGAAGTTTACAACAACAAGCAATGAATCTTTTATGAACCTTGTCAAGCTTCCTTCAGATTGTAATAGCAGTTTTATAAGCTTCAAAGAAGTTCAGAAACAATTTATGACTATCTATTTTTTTTCTCTATAAGCACCCAGACCGGTGCTGAGCACTGATACATCATTGAATTAGAAAGTTGTCCCTGTGTTTCTAGTGTACGTGAAAACCTATGTAGGAAACATTAAAAGGGTATTTCCCAGAGAAATCCCAATAAAAACTGTCAGACTCCAGGGATCCTTTTAAAGATTTATTATTTTTTTTTAAATATTGTTATTGTAAGTATAATGAATCCATTGACCGTATCTAGAGACAATTTCTTACCCTGGTGCACTGGGAATGATTATCAATTGGTGATGCTTTTTTCATGCAATCGTAAGGTTCTGTTTTCTCTCTGCAGCTTTTTTTAACATCCATGAAATTCAGTTCTATTTCCACCAGATATTTTGTCCCCAGAGCTTAGTACAAATTTTATGAGAGACAAATAGTTTGTTCTCAAATTGAGGACATTACTTTTGTCATTTCTTGTCAGCTTGTTTTTGTGCCTCACCCTGCTAGAGGCTAGAGTCTGAACTACTGCATGCAAGCGCTGAGAACTTGGAGACCTGGAAATTTGTTTACTGTTAGTAAAGCCTTTGCAGCCACCAATATTGCTGGCTACAAAAATAACCTGCCCTTTAGAAAGTTCCAAGCGAAACTTTTAGATTTGCAGAAACTCTTGCCTGGATGAACGCATCTCTGCATGGGTGTCTTGTTTCAAGGCTTTCATATAGACAGAGCAACTAGTCAACAGAAGATTCTTGATGCCTTGCAAAGCCCAGATGGAGCAGAGCTGCTTTGCTGGGTCCTTGCCAATAATCAGGAGCGGTGAGCTCTTGGGAGGACTCCATCCTGCCTTGCTGATTCCTGGAGTGGCTCCTTTGGAACTGCTATTAACTGCCCCATGCTGAGATCAGCTTTCTTATTGTGCTAAATGATGGGTTGCTCTGCCAGTTCTAGCTTTGTTTCTACAAAACCCTGTGCCACTGCTGACAAGATGGTTTGGGTGAGTGTTCCCTAGCCCACTTCAGTGAAAAGTATGAGCTTACATTTCCCAGCCCTTTGAACTCATAGGACGATACTGAAGACCATGTTGTTTGGGGAGTCTGCACGGAGCTGCTGCCTCTGCTACTTCTGGCATGGAGCAGGGTGAGTGGTCACAAACCGAAACATCTGAAACCGTGACAGGTGATGCTGTTGCAGCTCCCATGGGAGTCATTAAAGACCTTTGTGGAAAGTAATTACTTGTTTTGCTGGACTTCAGAGCATTATGTACTAGATGGGGAATGAGAAAACACATTCAGATAAAATCAAAACTACCCTTGGCCTTAAAATCTTGACTGAATCTTTTTGGAGAGTCAGAGAATTTGTTACTTGTTACTGGGGCTGGAAGAGAAAACTCAGAAAAAAGCAAAAATCTGTTCTTCCCAAGCAGCCAATTCTCTTTCTCCAAACCAAGAAGGCTCGTTTATTTTAATAATCAATGGTATAGGTAGGTGGTCATCTGAACAGGCCCACCAGGCTTTCTGAGGTGGATTTTCTGTGTCGTTGCTGCAGATTTGAGAAGCAGATGAATGACTGTGTTCTGACACAGGTTCACTATGTGGCTATGGTCAAACAGCCTAACATTTCTACACTTGTTTCACCCTTATAGTGGAGATTAAGATATTGTGTTTCACCACTGCATTGTAAGGCTTATCTATAGCTTGCAAAGAAATTTGAATACATTGAGTGTGACACATTTCAGTAACAAAAGAAATCCTTTTCTAATCAAGAGAGGCAGCATATTTTAATATTTTAAATACGTGACAGAAAAGCCTAGATTTATTTCTGATTATCCTAATGACTTATGTCAATGAGGCATCACTTTATTTTCAAGAACATTGATTTCTCTCTCTCTCTAAAACTGGATGAATGTTGAAATATCCAATTTTGTAATGAATAAGGAAATTTCCAGATGGAAAGTGTTGGAGAGAAAAGAATATTATTGATACCACAGCTCACAAATGCTGGGTACCCTGAAATAAAGGGATTTGGAGTGGTTAATATGTTGCATGTCATATTACAGAAGTTGCCGTGGCAGCAGAAGCCTTTAAAATGGTATGATTGAATTACTTTGGTTGTAAGAAATTGTCCTTATTTGTATAATAGCCCAAAAAGTTCAGCAGCTTAGGTCCTGTTGGTAAGAAATCAAATGCATTTTGTTAGCGCCATGATGAGCAATTCATAGACCTGTGGTTTGTGACATGTGGCACAGAAGTTTTCCGGGTCTGATTGCATTATAGCTGCCAGGGATATCCTAGTTGACTGACAGTTATCAAAATTACTGAGTTTTATTCTCATTCAGCAAGTGAAGTGGGAGACAACAGTTAAGGCAGTCTGTAAAATAGCACTCCTCTAATCCTCTGTTTTGGGTCAATGAAGTTAATTCACTTGAGAATCTGTTGGAGAATGAAGACTCTCATAACTAATGTTGGTGCCTGACAAGTGATCACTCATTTCAATTACCAAAGAGCAATGTTTGCTCTCAGCAGCATGGCAGGTTTGAGCTCTGACTTAGAGAAACAATTTGTAATAGTGGATCAAAAGTGCATTCATTTTCATTTGGAGTATATAATTTATTAGGCAAGTCGGGGTTGCATAGTGTTATAGCAATTCCTTTCCATTTCCAGCTCAAAAAATAGCAGCTAGAAGCAAAAAGTGACAGTTAAAAGCAAAAAAACCATCATGTGCTGGCTATTTATCATGCTGCCAGAAAGCTTGGCTGAAACCTTGGCAAGTTCTTAAGGAAAGGTTACAATTCTGTTCTCCAAGTTCGGAGTGATGGCTCCCAAGGTGGGACTGGGTCATTCATACCAGTGATGTGTAAATGCCAGAATTTCTAGGGCTTTTTAAAATCCTGGAGTTAAGAACGTAGTTGATTTGTTGGTTGGTTTGGGTCTGGTTGTTGTAAAAGCATTTAATATATAGTAGGAATTCCAGGTCACTTCCCAACTCTGTACCAGAAAACATACTAAAAGCCACTGCTACAAAATTTAACATAACTTATATTAGGCTCTGACACTACAGTAAGAGTAAAATTGCTGCTAATTTTATATTAAAATTAGTGTCTGAGGCCAAGCTGTGATAGAGATCAAACGACTTGATTTTCTCTTTATGTTTATGTATATTCGTAGCAAACAATTTTGGTTTCGCACTGAGACCAGACTCCTTACAGGCAATTTGTAATTTGAGAATATTCTGCCTAAGCCCTAATTTGGTTTTCTGGTTTCCAAATTCCTTCTAGTCATTTGAAGATGGAGAATCTTATAAATATTCAGTAGAGGCAAAGGAGTGAAAAATAGAAAAGAATATTCAGTTTTGTTTATAAATTTAAAAAATATGCTGGTCTTTAAAATGTTCTCTCTGCTTTTTCCTGTTGCTTTTGTAGTATCTTGGGGGAAAAAATCTTCTGGTTCCTGTTCAGAAATGAGTTAATTGATGATTAAACTGAGGTAGCCAGGGGACAGACTTGCTTCCCTGCTGTTTTTATTGCTGCTAAGAAGTACCCCATGGCTTAGAAAAAGGCGGAAGGAATATTCTCTACTGCAAAACGCACTAAAATTACTAAAAAATGAAAAAAACTATGCAAAACTTGCAAAAAAGCTAGACAAAAAAACTTGCAGCAGCTCCATCATCTCTTCTTGTTTCACAGCTGGAAATTCAAGAAGACAGAGAAGTGAAGGTCAAGCAGTCCGAACTTCAAAACAGATCTCTACAACTGCTTTAAAAATTCCGTCTTGCCAACTAAACATTTGCTGTCTGCTCGAGAACTGTGGGAACCCGTAATCCAGGTCATTCATCCCACGAAGTGATGACATTTGACGTTTCTTGGATTAAGCAGCAGGTAATGGAGGAACTAAACAGAGTTATCAGCTGTTCTCTAAGATATCCCTAACCATAGCAAACGTTCTCTGAGATACTTAAATAATGACACTGATTGCCTAATTATTGGTTGCATAGTTTTACAGTAAAATTATTTTAAATGTAGATCTGTGATCACATGGAATGTGCTTTTTTTTTTTCATTTTCATCTTTTTTATTTCATCACTGATTGCCCTGCCGCTATTATATGCTCTGTTCCCATGGAGTTTAATCTGTGTGTCTCTAAGATATTAAAGCCACTTGAGACACTGGGTCAACGTTGCCCCACACGCAGTGAATGCTAATGCAGACGCTGTGCTTTGTATTCCAGACTGATGATGAGAGTTCCAGGAGGAGGAAGGATCGGAAAACCTTTTAAGTGCTGCAGAAGCATGACAGCTTTATTATAGCATAAATCAAATCAGAGGAAACGTGTTCAACAAAACTTAAGCGTTCATTAGATTTGGGGTTTTTTTATTTTATTAATTAGGAAATGCCACATAGGAATTGTAAATTTAGTTTATGGTCCATATTAAGTGTGTATCTAAATGCAACTGCGCAGTTTCTGCAAATCTGATGTATATATATAGAAAGTGAGTTAACTATTGCATAAAAAGGGGCTAGTAAGAACGCTTGCATGAGTGGCAAAAACCTGTACACAAACTAACATGTGCAGCAGATAGTTGATTTATTTCTCAGCATGTAAAATTGCATACCATGGAGATTAGAGTTGCCTGGCAAAGGTCAGCGGTTACTGCTTCCAAGAGCTGCTGTCGTACTTTTATATTACCACAATATCTGAGCATAACTTGTAAATATTTGATGGGTCTTCATATTGTTTCACTGAACTAAAGGGACCTGGTGGTAAAGGTATAAATTCAGGATCTGTGCTCTGCAATCAGGAGGAAAGAATAAAGATGGCAAGACAGATAATCAGGCTAAATTAATTGATGGAGTAGGGGCAAAAGTCCACTTAAGAATAGAGAAGGAAGCATTAGTAGGAAGGGGAATTTAAAATGATAAATAAATTTGTTCTATCTTCCTGTATGTGTTTCTTACTGGTTGTCTGAGTTTGAAAAAACCACAATTCCAAGTGTGGAGACTGGGAAGCTTGCAATTACTCAGAGCACAGGAGCAAAATAATGGTGGTGAGTACAATCCTGAACTCAAGCTAGTGGATTGCAATTTCTGATCAAACCTACCTGATCAGATCTATCTCATGGCACAGAATAAATTATAAGCAGTGCATGAGCTTGTTGCCATCACAAGTCTGATCATTCTGTATCTGTTATTTAATTAAATTGGCTTATGAATTCCATGATACTAAAGACAAGATCCAAAGTTCTTCTTCATTTGGTTTCTTTTCACCTTTTACTCCATCAGAGTTTCTAATCCCATGCTGCTCCTTTATGTTTTCTTCCCTGAAAAGCAGCTAGTAGTTAAATCTGTTATTTTTATTGTAACAGCCTGCTCCTTTCAAAGTCATTCATGCATTGAAGCAAAGGGCTGAGTATTCTGTGGTGACTTAAACTTTGACTTGTTTTTATCAAGCATAACAGGTCTGATGAGCTATTTACAGAGATGATCATATGGCTGCTGTTGCATGGCATCTGAACACCTGCAATAGCACAAAAAGCATCTCATAGGATTTGCAGCCTTTGTGGATTGTATTTCTGATATCAGATTTAACAGCTCAGAGGCTATACAGAAATCGTGTGTGTACAAGCATCACACATGTTCTTTCCCTGCCAGGGAGAAATCTGTAGGTGGAAAATTAGGGCAAAAGAGCAGTTTGGGGAACTAAACTCATCTGCACAGGACTTTTTTCTTTTGGGCTTTTTTTTTTTTAATGCCATTAGCTTCTATGTACCCTGAATTTTACTCAGAGAAGTGAAGGGACTGAGCAGTGAAAGCGACCACCTCTCTAGGGGTTTCATGCCTTTTTGTAGCTGTGGCTATTTGATGCTACCATTTCTTAGTTTCTTGAGCCCTAACATCCTAGATTTCCCTTTTGTTAAAAATATTGAATTATGTCCCTAGTGGTTGCTTTGAGCTGATGTTTTTTCTTCAAAAGAGTTCATATGCTTTTTGTGGATTATCTCCTCTTTGCCTGGACTGACTTGGAATTGTTTTTTTATTCTTATTGTTAGGTAACTTCATCCCTAACACTAATTGCAAATGATCAATTTATGATGTTTATATGGCTTAATAAAACTCACTTTTTTTTCTTTTACCAGAAATAAATATCCTGATGCATCAACATGAAAACTGAAAATGAATTTCACTTATCAGTCATCTACTGTAAAAACTATTTCCTAATACTGAGTCCAGGTGTGCAATTCCTTACTCTGCATTTGGTGCTACTTGCTATCAAAGGCAGTTAATGAGAAGAGAGCAGAGAAGAGTTGATGATGGTCTGTGAGAAATATAACGTGTGTGTTTATCCCCTACTAGCAAGACGGAAGAGCAATTCCTGGTATCTCCTGGTTACTGTAAGGTAAGCTTTCCTGTACGCCACTGGGTACGGGGGGTGAGAGGGAGCAGCACTGAGAAAAATATGTGGATAAAGAAAAGCAAGATACCTTGTTTGTTCTGGCCAAAACTAGACCATATCAGGGGTCCCGTAAAAAAAAAACATTACTGTTTCTGTATCTTTCCTGCCATTTATCTGTAAATATTATTATATATTTTCAGCTGTTATTTGAATAATGTCCTGTTGTTTGACATTTCGATCCCTCTAAAGATGGACTGTAGTTAGTGGAGAAAGGGAGAGACTCCTTACTGGGCACTCTGTCTCCAACACGAGCTCAGCTGCAGTTTCTAACGCACCAAAGATGCAGCTCCTCAGCTTCAGTGCAAAGGTAGGCAAAACACAAAGCTCATGGTGGCTCTGCTGGTGCAGTGCGGTCCTTGATAGATCTCTGTTTCCTTCCTTCAGACACAGTGGGAGTTGGGCTCACAGGAGTGTGTGATCTAACGGTCTGATATTATTACAATTAATGGAAATGCAATATAGTGCTTAGACTTTGTTTTTCTTTTTTAAGAGCAAGCTACCCTGCTTACAAAGTATAAGATTCACTTGGGAGTTTCATTTCCGAAATGCTGGATTAGTTTCGATAACTAACTTGTAGAAACCAGTGTGACATTCCCAGAGAAAACTGGAAGTTTCAAAAGTTTCTTTTGATACAGAGTTAAAAATCACTCTACTGGAACTGTGTGTGCAGCTTCATCAGGTTTTTCTTTACTGGATGCCCAATAGAAAAGATCTTTCTTTAAACAATGTATTACAGGTACTGTAATCCTCCGTTATCATCATCATTATTAATACCAAACAATTTCATGTTCCCTTAGATCTTTCCCTTTTTCTAAGAATGATCTACACCAATAGCAGCAATGCTTTTACTGTATTGTGAATACACAGTTTATGAACATAAAAATTATTCATGATACGGCTTTGAGCTTGAATCTTCCAGCCTGGAGAAATGAGAACATTGATGGGCATGAATAAGCAGTCAGTGGTATATATCTTTGTCAGCTCAATATTTTTTTCAGCAATCTTGTAATGGAAATGAGAAAAAAAATCTGCATGTGTGCTTGTATTTATGCATTAATGGATGACATTTTTAATTATTACTTAATATTTCTATTTAAGGCACAAAATATTTAATCATCTGATTGCCCAAACCCTTCTTCAGCATTCCATCAAGTTTGTAAATAACCTGTAATGACAAATGGTAAAGGGCATTTCCTGACATTCAATGACTGAGGAATAAAAGCAAATAGCTACATAACCATCTGTGGGAGAAGGACAATATTGACTTCTCAAAGTAAAATCTTTGGCTAACAACTTATTAAATTTTCCTTTTTTCCTATTCGTATATTTCCCTGGGTTTGTTTTTTCAAAACCTTTTGAGATCTTATGGGACGAAAGCTGTCTACTTTCAGGTTAGTTGGTCAAATTTGCTGCTTTTAACATTTTTCAGTAATAGGGAATAACGGAAGCCATTGTAAACTGTGGATCAACAGACTTTTGCCAACATATTGGCAAAATACTTTTCTGTGAAGAATTTCAGAGTGCTACGTGGAACACATTCATTTTCTAAAAAAATAACGAGCTGGAGCAGGCACCTGCCTGCGTATTTGTTGCCAGTATGTGCTTCTCCCTTCTGGCTTTTTCAAAGACTAGAATATGGAACATTTTAGTGGAGTCAAACATCAGCAGCTTGACTAGTAGATTGCTGTGAAAGCTGTGCTTTTAAAGAAGATAAAATCTGTCTGTCTTCTTTATTAATACATTTTGAAGGATATTCTTTGACTTCCCTTATTAGGTTCTAGACTAGCCCTGCAGAATGGTAGGAATTCAGTCTTGGTTAAGTCTGCAGAGCTGACACACATCAGCATTTGTTGTTACATCTTAAATGAAACTGAGAAGACAAGTCCTGCAGAAGGCAAGGTCATGAACAGCCTTGTCCGTTTATTTTAAAAGAATCAGTTTCTGCCTGTAGAACTTCAGGCAAAAGCTTAGCTCTCATAAAGTGGAGAATTCTAATGTGTAACAGTAGGTGATGTTTATTTGAGTATCATAGGGGTCCAGTCTACACAGTCTACATGGCTTTGGCGGGTTTTTTTGTTGTTTTTTTTTTTTTTTTAGTAAGAGTTGCTGTGTTCCATGGTAATTGTTGCTGACCTCTGGATAATGTTTAGGCTGCCTTCCAAGTCCCAGCAGAAAATGGTCAGAGAACGGCTGAGCTGACCGTAAGGTTGGCAATTAAGGCCAATTCTGAGGGTGTTTTCTCTGTTGTTGGTTCTGGCAAATTAAGAAAGGAACCATAACTGGATTTCACTCTGACATAGTGAAATTTGATTAAAGCATTAACAAAGGAATAATAAAAGTATTTAGCTCATATGAAAAAGATTGCAGAACAGTCCTGTCGATGTTTCGTAAGGACAATGATTTTTTTTTATCAGGGAACAGTCTGATTTGCAGTAGTGTCAGTTCTGATGCGGTATGTTTAGGGTTTTGTTCACAAGTTTCCATATCTCTACAACACATCGTTATTACTTTTTGTTTATATCTTATCATTTAAGTATATAATCCTGTTCCTAAATCTTTTTGTTCTCTTCTTGAAACTGATGTGTTTTCTCAACAGCAGGGATACATCCATACCCAAAATGTCTTGGAAGCGGATCCAACAGCAGCTGGGCTGCTGAGGGTTCTGTGCATCCTGTTGTGATACAGGAGATGCCTGCACCCTGACAGAATGGGAAAGATGAGCACTCTCACAGTTGGTAGGTAACTGTTCCACTCATAGATGCAAGAGTTTCGAATTATGAAGTAGAAAACTTGTGAGTTAGAAAGCTCACAAATTAAATGTGAAGTCACGCGCAAAGGGGATTGAACCCTTGTTTGTTGTGTTTTCTTTCTAGTGAGCTCATAAAATAAAGTTTAGTTTACAGCATATCCTGTCCTGTAAATTTGAGAGATTGAAACAGACCATAACCTATGTGCCTTAGGTCTTTTCTGTGAAAATACTTCGTTGTGCTGTATAACAGAGAATCCATTGAGGGACAATCTATATGTCACATCCATGGTACAGTCAAGTTAATGCAGTCTGATCAGTGTCACTGTAATTAACGTGAAAGCAGCTCAGAGTGCAGTCCCAGGCTGTGCTCATGATAGGAAAAGAGCCACTTGAAATAAAGCAAAGACAGAGAACACAACACTGTGTTTTGCATGTGAAGATTCAGCGTGCTTTGGAGGCAAATGGGAGCAGTCGTGCAGCAAAGGGATACCTGAGGGGCATTTGAGCTGGCTTGGCTAAGGAGAACCTCGGAGGCTGCAAGGAAACACTGGCTTCCAACCATTTTTCCTGAAAATTAGTAGGCGCTTATTATTGCCCATATCTCTGCAAAAACCACTCACAAAGGCTTCTTCAAGAAACCTCTTCTCCACTGGATCCTGCAGGAGTGTAAGGATACTTTAGCCACAGAAGTTGGACATACAGTTGTATAGTCTTTGCTATATGGCCACAGTTTGGTACTTCAGCACCACACCAAAGGAGGTAAGATACTGTTTTTCTTCAAATGGAGTACTGGTTTAGCTGCAAAATGCATTTTATTCTGGCTTCTTCATTTTATACTAGTGAGTAAAAATTTTTCTCTATAAGTTCCTATTCTAGCAGGCTCAAAACTGCCAGTAGAGTTCTTCTGAGTCCATGGATGTTTATCCATGTCATTCTTGGGATTCCCAACACAGTGGAACCTTCATCTGTTACAAATATTCCTTCACATGACTACGATAAAAATAATTCAGTGGAAATCTGTAGGATTCAGGTGGATCTAGCTGCTTTGCTGATTAGCGTGTTGTAGTAATTTTTCATTGTACCCTGTGAGTGCACTATTTAAAGATTTAAAGACTTTTACTTAAATATATTTGAACTTCTGAATCAAACTGGAAGAACGTGGTTCCTCATAACATTACCCAGTCATTGCTGAATGCCCTCGTATTAGTTTTGTAATGGTTTAGGGTCACAACTCTAGTAGAAACATTATTTCATATCCCCTAACAAAGTATAGTGCTTGCTTTAGCAAACTGTAAATTTGTCAACATGTGTTCATTTTAAATTTGTTTTCTTTATTTAGTTAGGAGCATGTTACCCTTCAATCAGTTTTGCAGAAATGTTATTTATCTCAGCACAAAGGGGACACAAAATTCCCATGCAAAGAGAAATCACCCTACGTAAATCTACAATGTGTAAATATAGTCATACGTAAAAAAAAGTAAAACACTTGAAGTTAATTTCAAAGCCACATAGAATGTTTCTAGTTTCAAGTACTAACCAGATTCGTGCAAGCCATTTGCATTTTAAGCCAGCAAACAAAGTTGGAACTGCTTCTCAAATTGGTTGCATCCAGATTGATAGCAGCCCTTGGAAAGGGACTTTTTATTCTTGGATTAAAAGTGAAAATTTTTCAGCTGAACCTGTGCTAGAATAATAGGATAATATTGAAAGTCTCAGCTCTCAGGAGTCATCCTTTCTAAATCTTTCATAAACCCCAAACATTATAGGCAGAAAAATCTGCAGATACAAGTAAAGCCATGCATTTT
>JAOXJM010000023.1:13344665-13363196 GCA_026413425.1 Tringa solitaria | reverse complement strand
CTGACTTTAACTCTGCATACCAACTGCAAGGTGCATAGGAGTATGTGTTTATTTGTGGTTTTAAAAAGTTGTAGTTATACATACTTCTTTTCTTTGTAGATTTACCTATTCAAAGTTTCTTTAAGTGAGAACACTGTGTAGTGGGACTTGAATATACTTACTCCACCAGATGTTGATGAAAACTAAATGTACAATTGTCTTTCCTGTTGTCCTCCAATCAACTTGGGTTTTTTGGAAGCATGGCCATCTCTAAAATACAAAATCTTAATTCATAGAAGTTGTACGTATGATGAAATGAAACTCCTCACAAAGACTTTGTGGCCTTGTGATCACAATTCTTCCTCTTTGAAAGTCATTGCAAGTTTCATGCTGACTTCAACAGGTCAAAATTCAAGCAAGCTGGAGTTCAGTTATATCAGTAATTTTGGGACTATGCTTTGCGTGAAACTTGCAGAAAAAGTTTTTTGAATCAATCGTATCCTGTAAGCCTTCAGCACATCAAACATCAAATTAGGAAACTTTGCCTTGTTAAACAAGGCATTGAAGGGTAGGGTTGTGCTGGATCTGACTGGGATGGAGTTGACTTTCTTCCAAGTAGTACATTGGAGGCTGTGCTCTGTATGTGAGGCTACAACAGTGCTGATAAGGCATCGATGCTTTGGCTACTATTGAGCTTTCCTGGCATCTAGGCTTTCTCTCCTTCAGAATGAATGAAAATGTTTTCTAGCAATAAACAGGGACAAACAAATGACAAAAGTCAAAGTGAATGTCATCCTTTTTCCTTCATGGGATACGCAGTAAACAAGTATTGCATTTCTTACCCAACCAGACCGAAGTAACCGATGTCAAGTGGTGATCTGAATACAAGTTTTAACGTGTTATCTACAAAAAGAAACAGCTTCTTGTATGTGTGTGTATGTCTCTCTCTATGCAAGTATTAAAACCATCAGAATGCATTTGGGGAAGTAGACACAGAAATGTAAACTTGTAGGAAGGTTAACTTAAATTAGGAAAAAAATGTGCATGATGATCTGCTTTAAATTACTAATATTTTCCTTTTTAATTTGTCAGTTGCAGATAATGTTAGCAAGATTGAAATGCAAAAAGCTGTTTTGGAACCAAGTAGCCACAAAAAGACTTCTGAGCACCCAAAAGTTGAAAGATCTTTTAAAAAGTCTTCAAGAGGCAAAGTTCATACTTATGATAAAACAAGTATGTAAGTTTTAGCACTGGGGGGCAGACTATGCTGTTAGGCCTATACGGCCAATGTATTTACTTCAGATTTATATTGATATCATGCAGAATATATTCAACTGCTACTCTCTTTCGTCATCCCTCTCCTGCCTTTAAGAGCACACGTGTAGGGGAAGAGCCAATACAGCTGTAAATCAGAGTGCTATCATTTTAAACCTTATTTCAAAGGCCAACAGCTTTAACTTCTGTATTCACCTGATTTATTTTTTATATATACCTGATCTCAGAGCAGAATTTCAGACAGCATTTGATTTTTTTATTTTATTTTAATGTTGTGTATGTTTTATGGTCACAGTAAGTTTTCTTTTCATTGGAAGATTTGTAAAGAGTAGTCATGTTTTCCTGTGTATCTTCCAGGATTAGTGTCAGGAAAAATACATTTTGATCATTATTTCTTCATTAAAAATGTCTGTCACTGAGACTGAAAACTGGGAGGGAATGATATCACAACTGGATTCCAATTATTTTTTTCTTTTTCACAAACTTTTTTTCTCTGTACATTTCAATAGGGGTTAAAAACCATGGGGGAAAAAAAATATTTTGTAAGCTTTTTGGGACTTCTCAATTTATTTTCCATAATGTTATAGAATCTTTTGTTCAACTGGAGTGGTGTTCTCCTATACAGGGCTAGATTGGTCTGATTTCTAAAGGGGTAATATGTTTCCATGTAAAAATGAATCTCTTTTAAATATTAGAAAGAAAAGTTTTACTGTTATTCTTTCATTTTCAACAGTCTTTTTGTTTAGCTGAGATTTTGCTCTGCCTTCAGAAGTCTTTTCTCATTCTTTTAGTCTTTTTAGCATTTGAGAAGGTCTTTGGCCTGTAAATCATATTTTTTCCACTGATTACTTTGAATTTTGCTGTGTAAATTACACTAAAGATCAGTGTAAAATCACTGGAATTGATACTACTTTGAAGTCACTTGAACCACGGTTCTTCAATTGCAGGGAAAAAAAACATTTGGAATATCTGATGGCTTTTATTTTTTTTGAGAAGGACTTTCTGAGACATGTTTTCAGAGTCTTCCAGCTCAGTCTAAATAACATTAGACCAATCTTCCACACTTGTTAAGGCTTATGCAATGAAGCTAAAGAGTGAATGGTTGGCTCGCTTCTGTAGTGAATCTAAAGGTTTTATGTTTAAGGGAAAAAAGCCAACACTGGTTTTGTTTCTTTTCTCGATGTACTAGAACCAGTTGATGATGATGTTATAACACATATTTTGAGGCTTCGAGGCAAACTTGGCTGGCAAACAACATTACCATCGTGTGAACAATTAGTTCAAGAGACTGATGTGTCCCGACTGCAGAAGTTCACACTTACGGTGAATTTTTCTTTCCCTTCTCCATGCCCTGTGCAATTACATTCTAGAAATTCTGTTGGTTATCATCTGAAATACTTATTTCCTGGAAGTTTTTCCTCTGAAAAAGGATATCACTAATACTTACAGTGTTTAACTGTATAGGTGTTTGCTACTAAAGAGCCTTACAGTGGTATTTTTAATCTTAGTAATGCTTACCACTGTTCTCATAGATGGAGAAATGGAACTACTAAAAAGTTTGTTCAGGTTTGGATAAAAAGTTGTAACATTAATAGGGTTATATGGGACTGTTTTCTTAACAAGAACTAGTTATATTTAACTAGCTGTTAAATTATTTAGGTTGGAAATAATAGAAAAATGTGATGATAACAGAATAATTTATTAGTCAATTCAGCATTGCTACTAAGCATCTTATCAGAATATTTGGGTAATTTTTTTGACTTTTCTTTTCATAGTCAAATATATAGATATGTAGTTTGTAGTCATGAAAAATAAATTATATATATACACATAAATAATTTACTCTTTTGACAGAGACCATTATTGCTAAAAGATACTGGGGAATATATATATTGTCTTCAACGAAACAGAAACAACTTTAAAATTCCCTACAACCCATACAATTTACAGGCTGTCTCTACGAATACAGCTATGCAAAACGAACTGTATTGGACCGTTACAGCTTCATTTGTGTCTAAGGTAGTGTTGTACAGCACACAGACCAACATAAACCCAGAGATTTCCACAGAAAGAACGTTTTTAATTATAATGTTGCATTCCCATTGCAATTATGTTACTGACTTTGCTTAAGGCCTTTCTGGTCCCTGCTAAAAATGAGTCCTCTGTTGGCTTTGTTTAGCTGGATTCTAAAAAACAAAAGAGAAATGTTTATTCTCTAACTCAGAATGAGATTACATGACCAGTTTAAGTCTGTGTAAGGCTGACAAGAGGGTGGCTTTTAAACCACCCTCTCCATTGCACTGGCACTGGTGATTTCATGGCCAGTATCGTGGATCGTCATACTAATTTGGCTGAAAATGAATGCAATAATTCATGTGTGTGTTTATCTGCTTGCCAGGTTAATTTTCAGTCAGATTATAGAGTGAATCCATCTCACCAGGAGCACAGAGTACTGATATTCCTTAAAGAAGCACTAAAAATAGTACCTTTTAAGAATACATACCATGTTGCGTGATGTTTCATCGGTTCTTAAATGTCTTTGAAGCCAACTCAACTTTGAAGCCCTTTTTCTAACATCAGTGAAGTTTAGAACTAGTATGACACTAACCTTGCATGGAAGAAGTGATAATTGCATAATTTACATAATTGGATTGTTACTGGATGCTAAAGTTAAACTTTTTGTTGTATGTATGAGATACATGATTTAAATGTCAGAAAATTACAGACATGGCTTAGGAACTAGTGCAATTACTGTTGTTAAAATGGGGAAGATGTTTTTTGCTATGAGTGGAGGTACCAAGCTTTTATAAAACTAGACTGGAAGGGAAAAGGAAAAAAAAGTGTTAGGACCCTGACTGCAAAAAAAAAAAAAAAAAAAGACTGTGACCTTGTTCCTTTCCCCTTTAGAAATCTTGCTGTAGTACAGAAATTTAAAGTACAACCTTGATTTAAATACAAAGTGATGTGTTCCAAACCGTCTGTAATAAAAGATTTACTACTTGCTTTGACTAAACCACAGAATTATTAATTCAAAACAAGTAATTAGTGCTTTGTAGCCAGTCTTCTATCACTTATACTCCCATGAAAGATAATGAAGTTTTATACAGAAGTACATCTGGCTGTTGCCACTTCACTGGATTCTTGTCACTCAGACTCCAGTCCATAATTTGAAAAGAAAGTATGTGAATTTACAATTCATCGTTTTTATATCCTTTCACACAGGTGTGAACATTCTCTTTGGAGAATGAAAATCTATTTGCTTGTTGATTTGGTTATAAGGTGCTGTTTGCCTACATGAAATATAAGGCAGAGGTTTGAGAAAAGGGCTTTTGGAGTTTGCTGCCAGGTGTTGTGGTGAGCACCATCTGGGGGGGTATATCTGCCCACCTTGTATTGGAAATCTTTGCATAAGTCTAATTCTCTTTTCCAGTATTGTATCTTGTAATGATGGGAAGAAATTGATATTCCATAGTCTTACTTGCTAACAGTGAATAAATGCATTCAGATTTCTCCTTCTTACATACTCCGTGTGAGATAAACCACTTTTTTTAAACAAGAAGGATAGTCAGTGGGCGTAAATAAATGGATTTTCAAATGTGCTGAGGGGCTTTCCTAACTATCGACAGACTTGAACATCTGCCAGAATACTTTGCTAAATAGTGTGTATGTGCCATAATGACATATTCTGAATGCTAGAAACATCTTAATATTTAAAATAATAAAAACACATAGAAACTGTAAGCATGTTCAAAGTAAAACAAAAACTATATTGGTAGACAAACTGTGGTGAATTTAGCCACCACTGAGGTCATCAATATTCATGCTTTTTGTCTTTGATAATGAAAATTCAAATTCTTTTTGAAATGGACTTGTGTATTTTTTCTTAATGTTTTCCCTAGTTTTCTGCAGGCCGTAATTTAGGAGAAATGGAAACAACACCAGTTCCACAATGGCTGTATGAAAGGCAGATGTATTATAAGTTACTCAGTTTAAATTTCTTTTCCAATTTCAGGTAAGGAAATGAAAAAAAAAACCCACAATCAAAAACTAACACAATCAACGTTAATTAATTACAGTAATAATTTTCAATATCTTTCTATGATAAAATGCCAACTTAATACTGTTTTAATTCCTGCATAGGCATTCAAGAATTTAAAGAATCACAATACCTAAAGACAATCTTTTTGGTTCTTACCTCATTAAAGGAGCTAAACATCCTCTTTTATCTTTTCTTATTTTTTGTTTCTTGTGTATTTAACCTAGAAAAAGTGATAATATCTCTATTAATATCTTCCTATGTGGTAAATTTTAGGAGGCAAGTTAATTTCTCCTATTTATTCTCTTTCAAGTAATATAGACTATACGAAATAGCTAGACTGCTCACATTATATAGAATGCACTAAGGCAAATTATGTAGTGTAAAATAGAAGGAAATATTAAGTGGTGAAATTGTCACGTTCTTCTGGCTGGCTGTTTTTGAAACATCAGTAAAAACATGATAGCTGAATTTTAACCTCTTGCTTAGATGTATATTAAAACATCCATTTTCTAGACATTTGTTTCAATATATTTTATTTTTATTACTTTTTTAGGGGAAGATCCTTGTTTCTGGTTTATTTTTTGTTTTCATCTATAGAATGCTGCTGGAAGTGATTTCATCTTTGGTACTTGACCCTGTTTCTTGTGTTGGATTTATTCATGTGTGTTTTTTGTGTGTGCATCAGTCACCACAATAATGGCATCACAAATTTTGCACATTTTTTAAATTGTATTTTATGTTTGCCAGTGCTACATTCTACATGCAAAAATTAACAAAAGTAATCATGATCTTATTTCATTCCATTGTTCCACAAGATTCTGGTAGCATTTGCTGTTACTGAATATGTGTGGGTTTGTGTCAATTAGAGAATTAAAGATTGCTGTGATGGGAATGTTCAGAAGGCAGGTAAGCCATCAGTGAGTTATGGGTTCTGGGACACTTTGCTTCAACCTGTGGCTGTATTTTCAAGGCCTTTACTGTTATCTGGTGCTTAACATACATCCCAACAAGAAACGTCTAATACCAAGGTTCAGTTTACACAGGAAGTTCTCAGTAGATGTTGGTAACAAGCCCAGGCTGGAGCTTCATGCAGTTAACATCAGGCACAGTGGCAATATTATTTTTACTAGGCACAAAAGTGCTTTTGCAGTTACGGTACATTAAGGATGCTTGTGTTCAGGTTTAAAACAAGCTAATATTAATGTTTGCTTAGTGTACTTTGTCTTTTGCAGGTACAACAGGCCTCTGCTTTAGCTATACATTTCATACATCTATCAGGTGTATGGACAATGTTTGGGAGCAGATTTAGAAAGTGGAAATTGGCTAATTGATCTGCATCTGTCTCCCAACAGCGTTAAGTGCTGCTACTGAGCTGTTGCGACAGCAGGTGTGACAGTCTGTAGAATTTACATGCATAAATAATTATTCCTTTCACTTCTAGAATGAAGAAATACTTTCTCGTCTGGAAAATCAATGCTAGAAAAAGCAAGATGCTCAAGACCAAGTCAGTTTGAATGTAGGTTTTTAATGCAAAAAGAATTAAAGAATACTTCATCTCTTGCTGAACACTCTAGCAATTTGTTTCTTATTTTCCTTAAATATTATAGAAATCAACAAAGACCATTATACAAATGGTAGGTTACCTGTTGATAACAGCATGGAAGACCTACTCTAATTTTTATGGTACTTTTGGCTTGCTGAGAAGGAGCCTGGAATTTTAATCTGGAGAAACCTGAGCTTTAATTTTATGTTTGTCTAGTTTTCCAAGCACAGTGGGATTCTGCTTTATGAGTTAGGATTTTCCATATAAATGGGTTGGAAATAATAATACAATGTTGCAGAGGGGTTGCAGCAAATCCAGGCTGAATACGGGCAGAATGAGAAGATGGAATTCAGGCTATATGTTGAGGTGAGTAAATAAAATCCCATCACACTTCATCTATTTTCCTTAAGGATGCCCGTTATTGGCATGTAAATAATATTGGTACTGTGTGGGTTTGGTGATGATAAAGAGATTTTTAATGCTTCACAAGAGATCGCAGAGTGGATTTTTTTTCCCTTTTATGGAAATGTATCCTTTAGTTAAGCTTATTCTTACAGGTTTTTAATTAACCCTTGTGTTAGGAAGACACTTCTTTCTGGGTTTTATATCAAAATTATTAGTTTTGTGCTGAGAGCATATGGATTCAATCTTTCGCTTGTACCTAGGGGTAAGGAACTGGGAAATGTTGATGGCTTTTTTCTTCCATTTGAATAGTCAAGTGGGAAAGGCATAAACTGTCGGGTAGTCCTTTGTTTGTCCAGTTCCAAAGTTACTGAAATAGGAAAGGTGTTCAAGTAAACAGTGCTTTTAACTGCATAAAGTCTTAAAACAGTCGTTTATGGAATGTATCATTAAAAATAATATATGATGAGTCAGCTTCTGAAAAAAAAAATCATGTTTTCTCTTTGCTTGGCATTAGTCAGAGACATTCATTAATTCATACATTAATGCTTAACAGATAGGTAGCACTTTCCCTAAAAGCAGATTTTTTGTAGGTGGCAAGTTCATCATAATTCAGTTGGGGCACTTTAAATGACTGACTATAGAATATTTTTAGTATGTTTTGTCAAAACTGGATTTGTCTTTTGAAATTTTTTTATGTCCTGAAGTCATATGACCTTAAACTGTAACCTTTTCATAAACTAGAAAGTAGTCCTGATGCTCTCCACACTTCAGCATTTGAATAAATTTGTGAGTGAGTTGTTGTTCCTGTAAACAAAAGTGGTGAAAGAGAGTGTAGTCCCTATAGAGTCTATAAATCTGTTGAGTTTTTGTGTTTGGGTTTATTCCTCAGTATGGTGCTGCCCACATAAAGTTATTGGCCCTTCACGTAGGTGGATTAGTGCAGGACACTTTTTCAGAAGGAAGTTGTTGACTACACAGCCTGTTCCTGCAACGCATTGCTCCTAAAATGACTTAGATCCCTATGCATTAAGAAAAGCAATTGAAAAGTTATTTTGTCAGATTTGTTCAAATTCTTTGTATTTCTTAAATGTCATGTTGAGGCAAAGCTCTTTAAAGTTAATTCATGCAATAAACAAGTTTCGTTATGCTATTCCTTAAAGTCATTAAATTATATATATTTTATATTATTATATATTTTGCCTCTCTAAAAGAACCAGATAAAGGAAGAAATACAAATTTTTTACAATTTTTTTCCCTTTCCACTTATTCCTGCATTATATCCCCAGTTTCCTAACAACTTCAGGGCAGTTAATTTGGTCATTCCAATTGACAAATGCTATGGATTTTTCTATGTCACTTTTTTCAGTGTAACATTTCTGGAATATCAACAGTTATTAAACGGACGTTCAGTTGTTCTGCCTCCTCCACTTTCATCTTTGTTCTTTAGGACTTATTTGGGACTTTCTCTGTCTCAAGCATAACAGCCTCAGTCATGTGGAATTTTGTAACTGGGATTTGTTTTTTGGGGTTGGTTGTTTTAGATGTGTGAATTAGATACATGCTATCCCTAATATTCTGCTCACTCTGAAACTCTGGAGAGTGTTTTTAACTTAATTTACCCATATAGTCGAGTATTTAAATTAGTGTAAGCCTTTGTGTAAACACACTGGTCACATGCTATAGCTTCAGCAGGGAACCTGTGTGCAACCCACATCAACCATTCTTATTTTATAGTGAAGGAGCTGAGAAGTGAATGAAGAAGACCCGCTGTTTACATTGTTTGCTGAAGATGCAGGGACATTCACAGAACAACCACTCTCCTGAAGACCAAAATGTGAATTTTATATGCAGAAGATGCACAAAAATAGAGTAGGAGAGTACATAAAAGAGAAGATACTTACTGTACAGGAACTGCAACTCCTTGAGAATGTGCCTCAAGAGGTAATGCTGAAGTTTTTGCTGTGTGAACCATCTCCATCTGGTTTGAGTAGCTCTATGGGAACCTGCGTCGTGATTGTTTAATACAAAGGATGCAGTGGAGAAGGGTGAGTGTCTAAAGCAATGATCAGATTGGGAATCTCTTGTGGGAATAGACCTGCGTTTCCAAAACAGTGCACGTGTCACAAGATTAAAAAATGGGGGTTCAGGAGAAATGGTAGTTTAACTGTAGAAGAATAATTTCAGAAAGTCTATATTTAAGGCCCAGAAGTGTGTGCACCGCTATATAAAATGAAGCAATACCTGTCCTGAAAAGTTAACGTTATAATAACAAAACATTGAGGGAGAATGTAAGAGGGAAGTAATACTAAAAGTGGTGATAATATAAATAATAAATTTTTAGGCAGGCTTTGAAATAGCTGAAAATGATTGTGCAGAATAACAAGTTGAACAAATATAAGAAAAAACAATTTTGTGCTCTTTGCAGCAGTTTGCCTTTCTGATAACGCTGTTTCTCAGAGCTGTGGTAATTTGTTTAAGTAATTGCTTGAAATTGACTTGCTTATTCTATCTCATCTCATGTATAACTGTGCATTCTTCGGGACCATTGCAACTGCAAGCAGAATGTGTCCATCTCAAATCAATAACTCGATATATTCCTAGCTGTGCTTCCTTGAAATCACACACCGGGCTCAGTGAACAACTGCTAACAATTTCAGATTTTAGTATCTTTTCAGTAGGATCCAATGTACTTTAATAACCAAATTAGGTTTAACTTTGCTTTATTCATTTACTACCAGCGTCAATATTTTCTACTTAAATTTCTGCCAATAATTTAACGTGTATTAATATTTATTAACGTATAAATGCCATGAATTAGAGGCATGAGATCAGAAAAGACATAATTGAAAGCTGAATTTTTTTCCTCTGATGTCTTTTTTGATAATTTTTTCATAAAGGGGAGATAAGTTTGTGTGTTGTAGATTTTTTAGAAATATTTGTATCAGATCCCAGACTAGACAGTCATTTATTAATTAATTTATGCCATCTTAATTAAAATTGGCAATCTGTTTTCAGGCTTCTGTTGTCAGAGAACTACTTTGGTCCTACAGGTAGAGGGAAGACTGAGTACTTCTGCATACTGCAGATTTGAAAAAAAAAACCAAACAGATGTTGAGCCTTCTTTGCGCATAAGTTTTTCAGAATGTTTGCTGCTTATAGTTTAGTTTTAAGAGGATGACTTTATAGAAAAAATATTTTGTAGTTCATGCAGAATTATGAAACAAACTTTTAAAAGATTATAAATAAATAAATAAAGTACCAGGTATTTATTTTATTTTTTCACTAAAACAATGCTAGAAATAGCACACTGGCATCTCTTTATATAGTAGCCTATGAGGTGAGGGAAAATACTTCTGGCAATAGTACTAAAAATAATACATTCAGAAAAGTTTGACTTTGCAGCGTATTCTTCTAAATAACGTGTCCGTATTCTGAATTGTACACAGGGTGTTTAATAGCAATAGGGGTGACTGGCCCTGAGCATAACCTTAGTGTCCATTCAAATTGCAGGTGCCTTTGTGCTGGGCGAGAAAAGCCCCTTTTATGGAGACTCTGCAGTGGAGCTGGTGAGCTCCAGCAGCCTTGTCCATACCCCAGAGCACAGCGGAGAGAAGGCTCACTCCAAACTCGGACTATCCAGCAGCAAAGCCGGTAACAGAGCTCTTGGCACCAAACCATCCATGTGTTGGTCTTTCCTTTTGCGCTCACAAGCATCGAGCGGGAGGTTGTCTGCTGAAAATAGCATCCCTTCTCCAGAAGAGGATGATTTCAGGATTTTTTGGGACCATAATGCTGTAAACTGTGCATGAAATTTGACAGGCTACTGTGAAATATTGCAGCTCTGTGCCAAAAGACTGGCTGGCAGGTATTAGGTCTCTGTGACAATTATAGATTTTCCTTTCCCCTCGCTTTGGTGAGTAATCAAAGCAAAGGAAAGGTCAAAGTCACCTGAGAACGACTCAGGCAACCAAATACACTTTTGGTTTCTTAAACAACTTAAATTCGCGAGTTTTCAAAAGCTTTTTGTCAGATCTGAATTTAATGTCGTGACATTTTGAGGTGCTATCACTGAGCTCCAGAGACAGCTCTCCTGGCTTCTCTTCAGGCTGTGACAGACACTGATGCAAGTCTCTTGTGTGTTGGAGGTAACAACTCCTACCTGGCAAGCCTGGCTCGCTCCCACAGGAGTCTTGAAAAACTGCAGACAGCTCTTGTCCCTTCAGAAGGTCTGAATTTTTTCAATGACAAAACGAATCAAACGATCCTGTTTATTTAAGTAATTGCAGGCAATTACAGAGCTGCCCTAATCCACGCTGGCATTATTAGGAAATTGTCAAGAAAATCTTTTTTGTCAAATTGGCTCTTTATTATGGCAGGTTTTTACAACCAGATCACATTCTTCTGTGTTACCATTCATGTTTTCTGCTCTGATCTCTTTCAGAACCAAGGATATTTCCTAGCCCTGAAAATGCCATCTCTCCCATCACATTGCTCAGTTTATTTTGCACTGTTTCCAGCCATGTATCTCCAGATTTGGGGCTCAAGGTTGGTGATCTTCAAAGGTCCCTTCCAACCCAAACCGTTCTGTGATTCTACAATTAGATTGAGGACGGTTCCATTTTTCTTATGGTACATTTCTGAGGAGTTTTATTTTTTCTAATTCAGTCCGCCAGTGGGACTTCAGTCCTCGTTTATTTTTTAATAGGAAAGTCCTTTATACCCATGGCAAAATGTTCCCTTCTTCATTTAGCTTTCTAATAGCAACTTGATTTGCAAGAGAAAGGAAAAAAAATCAAAGTTCTGATAGCTGATTTTCGTTATACTGTTGGGTTTTTTTTTAAGGATGAAGTAACTCTCAGGACACTTCCAAGCACCTTGCCTGTGTTCATCTTCCAAGTAAGTCACCAAATTAATTTGCTTGTGATTTCTCCCAAACCCATATGAATCCACAGCAGGAGCTTGCTGTCATATTCCAAGTATTAGTTGTGCTTTATCTTTTTATACCAACAGGATAAAATCCTTTAAAGCTGTCCCTTATCTTTTAGTGTCAGATGCTGAAAAGTCCTGAGATTTACATATTTCATTAAAGAGAATTTCTCCCTGGCATAACTGACTTGTGCAAAGATGTTACGAAACTATTCAAAGGGAATCCTCTGCACCAGTCAGGGCTCATTCGGTGAGAGCTCAGGCAAAAATGGGATTTTTAAATTATTTTTTTTTTCCTTTTTTCATGGAGTGTTCCTGCAGATGGAAACTGCAAAGCAGCCATTGGAAACTCCACTTAATTCTGTATTTGTAATAGGCTCCCACTGAGCTTTCAGAAGCCAAACCTGAACTCTCAGAACTATAATTTTACCCATTGCTCTGGTGCTTCCCTCACGCTGCCTGGATGTTGACTTACTCTCAGTGTTACTGCAGGACACTTCCTCACGAAGCAGCTGGGAATAAGCCAGGAGAACAAATTAGGTGTGGAGTAGAAAGACATTGATGAGAAGAGGCAGATTGGGAGAATCAAGCAAGTAAAATATTTTAGCATCTATTTCACATGTTCTCTGCCAGTTTCTATTTTAATCCATTATTACTTAAAAGCTGCTTTTGTTGATTTGATTTTTTTAATCCTATTTTCTCATTTTCTCACTTAGCATTTCACTTAGAAGCAGCTGTGAAAATTAGGTATTTCTGCAATAGCAGATACAGGCACAACACATGACTAATTTGATGGAAGAAATTTTAGGCAAACGTATTCACGGAGGAGCTTATGTATCCCTAATGTAATATTCTGTAACATCTCAAAATAGAAATGTACAATGGAGAGACCCGACACGGTCTTAAACATAGTATTGAAAGTTTTACACTATTGTCATTAAGTCATAGTGTCTCTAGTGCCATTGCTATTTCAGTGTTAGTGGTGACTTACCACAATGTCATGAAGAAATACTTATTCTTGTTTCATTTAGTTTCGTTTTCTAAATGGCATAAAAGAATACCAGGTACACTTCATAAAACAATGATTATCATGGAATAGATTGCATTTTTATATTACCTTTCCTTTTTTATAATATAGCTCCATATACAGATATATGGTATCAGAAATATTAATGAATGTAATTAAGAGTATGGATTTTGCATATATATAAGCTATTGGAGTCATGTAGATGAATGGGGAGTCTTTGCATTACTGTTGTATCCAGCTGGCAGTTTCTATTGGCTTTTCTATTAATAGCTCTAGTACAGGTATTTTTAAAGCTGTGTTGCCAAAGGAAATCATTTGAATTTTGATGTGGCTTTGAGCTCAGCATTTTTTCCCTTTTTTTCTGCTCATTAATTTCTGCTTCTATTCCTAAGGATCTACCAGGTATCACAGTACTTTTCCCAGGAACTCTCTTAATCTGATTTTTATCCTTTAGTTGGATTCTTTCTGGTCAGTCGACTCACATTTAGAAGTTCCTGCAGTCTGAAATAGAGGAGCCAGCAGGTCCTTAGTGCGGCTGAGTTAACCTGGCAATATCCGGCTCCACGAGGGAATGTGAGCACCGTAAGGAGTCCTGGGAAGAGCAAACAAGCTCGTGTGCGCGCAGCTCCCGTCTCAGGGATCCTGAAACAGGTTGGTGACATGAATCTTTGGTCTCGCAGTGAGCAAGGCATTGCACGAGTATCCGTGTAAATGTCAGAGTGTGCTTCTGCTGATGAGTATCTCCTCAGGCGTGTTCCTCACCCTTGGGATTGCTGTTAAATGTTTCCTTCTGAACATCTGCAGAGACATGTCTCAGGGCTGTTGCATGCACCGACTGAAATTCTCTTGGCATCTGCAGCTTCCACAAGGGTTATTTTACAAGAGCAATATTAACAGGTCAAAATTCCCCATTTTCCCATGGCAAGTCACCTCCATTTACGTTTCACACAGGTCCCTGGGATGGTGTTATGATCCAACCACTGTTCTTTAAGGTGTTACTGCTGCAGGTTCAGCTTCGTTTTCTTCAGCTGAGGCAGGAACTGAAGAACATGTGGCCTCACTGAACCCCTACCCTCTCACAACCCTTTACGCAGAGGACAAGCAGAGAAGCAAATTGGGAAAAATGTGATTTTTCAACAGCAAGGCGGGCTATTCGTTACCGTGAACGTGCGGAGCTACACTGTGAAGTATCGAGCACCCAGTAAATAACCTGCTCCACCAAGTGCACGTAGTCTGAAATGCAGCGCTGTGAGACAAGAGGAGGTTTTGCCGCAGCCCGTCCGCCCCTCACCCCAACAGACAGCAGGAGAACAAACCGCCTCGAGGTGGGAACAGAAAATTGAGACATTTGGCTCCTGTGGCACTGGACCATCTTCTGGGGAGACGGAGGGATGGGACGGTAAGATGATGCGAACGTGACAGCACCATGCACAGACACACATGCCAAAGGGCTGCACTTTGGCAACTTCAGCCTCTTCTTCAAAAGGTTTCCCCCACTCCCATGATGGGGCATGAAATACTTTTCTCACAGTACTCCAAAACATTGGTTTTCCTCGCATTTTTATATACAAAAGGGTAGAACTGATGATTTAAAAGAATTTATCAAAAAACCCCACAAAACCAAACCAAAACTAAATCCAGTGCTCAGCTTTTCTGAAATATTAAAAACATAAAAGCATGATTAAAGTATTTTAGGGAACTTCCCCACCAGAAAAGACTACTGGAGTTTGGGGTTTATCTACAACCAGTGCACGGTGGTCTCCATCCACACTCGGGAGAGGTTTTACACCCACTCCCCAAACACCCTTCACTCCACGAGAGGAAGAACTATGCTGCTGATGCATATAGAACAGCTCATTAAAACTTTAACTTAAGCAAACATTTTTATTACCTGTGGTAAGTAATTTTCTGTAGGTGCAATGACGGTCACTGTTCCTGTAGCCATGTGTCCTGTCACCACAGGGGTCCTGTTCACGTTGGGTGAAAATAGCACACTTCTGGCCTGTGCAGTACCCCTGCAGCTGTAGTTTGGTTTTGACTTCTAATAGAAGCTGCAGGGAAAAATACAAGATAATACAGGCCAAACAAGTGTTAATTCTGTCTTTTTACAGTTAATTTTGGATTAATAGCAGGGGAGAACATGCAAGGTAACGCATGAGCCTCCCCTGCTTCACTGGGCTCTCTGAAGACCCAGGAGGGTGAGCAATGGAGCTGACAGACACAGAGGATTCTAAGAACAGACGTGGGTCCATGAACTTGCCTGTAAAGGGAAGCAGAAGAAAACGAGATCTCCTTTTTATAGGGAGAGACGTCCTTTCCTTAAAATTCCCGGACAGGCCAAGGGAAGCACCAGACACAACCTTGTAACACTCAACCCCCCACCACCGATACAAAAGGAACTCCACCAGACTCACATCTTCACTTAATAAGATAAATCAGTGCCATTTTTTTTCAGACACAACCATGAATGGGGAAAGAAAAAAAAAAAAAGCACAACCCACTACTTAATTTTCAGCAAAAGCTTTATTTTTGTTTATAGGCTTGTTTGTATTAAAAACAATTACTTCAAAAATCAAATTCACATAAAACTCAGCATGTAAATAAACTGAAGTTACTATTGGTCACGACCCATTCCTGAAAGAGAAGGGCTCCAGATGACATTTTAACAACCTCGTGTGGCAACAGATAAAACTGGGACGGTGGCAGCATCTCCTGATTTACAGGCCAAGGACTTAAAAACTGTCCTTCCCCCACCCCCCCCCTTTAGTACACTTTAGAACATCAGCCACAAACTGGTTCAGTGAAATGGTTGCTCTATTTCCCGTTAATCCATTGAAAAAAAGGTATCCCAGTTTAATCTGGTGCTTCACAGGAGTGAACACTCTCCAGTGGCCTTACAGGCACCACTGGTTCCTTCCAGGAATCAAAGGACTTGTCTGAAATCCTTTTCCTTACACCACTAACACACAGCCACAATCAAGCTACATTATATACATTTCAAATGTACAATTCTCTTTAGAAAAATGCCTGTGTACAAAATAAAGGGTTCTTTTATTTAAAAAAAACGCCATGCTAGATTTCAATTACATCAAAATTTTTAAAGAATTGAAATAAATCGATGAATAACAGCAACATTCTGATTGATTAGGAACCTTCCCGCAAGCAAATGTAGAGGTACCCGCACTATATTTAAAGTTCTAATAAGCTTTTTTTGGACAATTTGTGCCATGAACCTCATGTATGAAGTATGCAAAAAGTTGTGATGACAGTAGAAAAGCTAGTTAATTAATGCAAGATTATTTTGGTAAAATATAAAATTATTCTACTTACGAAGCCGGTACTGCAAAGGCATCTGATTTACAGCCAGTCAGCCAAAGAACACAACTAGCGACTACGAGACATACATCAGTTAAAAAGTCAATTATATACAAAAATATATTAGAAAGTGGTCGAGTTTAACCACAGGCTCATGTAAAAAAATGTTGTTTTAAATAGCAATAGCAAAAAAATAGCTGTTTTCTCTATCTGCAACACTACAAAAAGGCAAAACCTACATATGAGGTAGCAATGCCAAATTAAAAAAACGACTTTGGATTGAGGAGCATTTCCTGTATTTTCATAGCACATCTGTCAATACAAATATTTAAATGAACGCTTCAATTGTTTCAAGAATTAATACATTAATTTACAAAAAACCTTTATTCAGTTAACATTTTAAAAAAGAATTCCTGGAAATGGATTTAGTTACTGATTTCTCCTGTTTCTAAAAAAGAGCTATCGCATTTTCCAATCCCAACACTGTACAGCAAAAAGGTGGCGGCTTTATTATACACACTGGGTAAAGGCTATGGTACATTGAGACATAATTTACAAGGATCAGAATAAGCCAACCACGGTCGGTTTTATTCTTTTCTATCAAATCTGCCCACGCTGCGCCTTTGGCTGCCCCCTGTCCAAGGCTCGGGGCAGGAGCAGGGTTCACTATGGCATCCACAGCTGAACCAAGGGTTTGTATCATCCACCTTCAGGAGCCCGAGCCAGAAACGGGGCTTCTCTCTGGGGTCAGGGCCACTGTCGGGGCCTTGCTCCGGGCTCAAACTGCCCCAAGAACGGGGGGAGGGGAAGGAAGGGGCAGTCCTGCCCCTTCGCTTCTCCCCATCCCACCCCTCCTGCAGGCACAGGGCAGGAGGGGACACCTGAACCTCCCTGACCAAAAGACAGACCCATTAATGAGAAGCCAGGAGGGGACAAATCCTCTGCCTCCAGCTCCGCTGACCGAGGAGCCCCTGTTCCTCCTCCGACTGAGGCCTAAGTCAGACACCTGAAGTTAGATGGTACAAGTAACAGCAGGAAAATGAACTGGATGGAATTGCTGTATTTATTGCATTAAGAAAATAATATACTTTACATCACAGTGCTTAATTAAATGCAATTAAAAAATGTAAACTCAGGATTCTAGATAAAATTTAACTTGAACAATTCGGGCTCCAGAACTTTTTAAAATTCACAGTTTGTTTGTTTTTTTTTTTAAATTGAAGTCACAGACAGTCAGTTCACATAACTCACGTATTTAGGATGACTTGTAAATCCCTGTTGATGCACTCCACTGCTTGGTCACTTTTTTGTTTGTTTTTTTAATTATTTTTTTTTTTAAAAAGCCTAAATAACAAATAGACCAAGTGCAAGGTAAGAGGTTTTTTTTTTTTATTTGCCAAGAAATAAACTTCAGAAGTAATTTTGCAACGGGGGTACGTGGAGTGCTCTAGTAGATGTAAGGAAATATGCGGTACGGTACGCGCCGACAATACCTTTCCCACGCCAAGCCGTATTTTTGCTTACAGTGATGTTCATCACGAGCTTCTCGATGGACAAGCAAACAGATGAAATATATCACGTAGAAATACGGTAAAATGTGATTAAAACCTGTAGAATAAAGTGAGAAAGTCACTTTAAACACAGAAGAAAAAAATAATCCAGAAATGTTAGGCTGTTACCAACATCTCCTAAGGTGGTGACATATAGTTAGTACGGACTGTTGCGTCTTATATTGTAAAGGATCAAACACTGAATAGGAGAGTGCAAAAATTGTGTGACATGTTTACATGCAGATAAGACCCACAAAAAAACCCAAAATCATCCTTAAATTCTGAGTCTCAAAATCTACCAACTTCCCCTCACAGCACACAAAGCTGGCACCTATCCTTAGCTCTTTAGCCATCAAAACTAGAGAAACAGTTAACCCCTTGCAGTGCTGAGCTGCCCCCCACACAGGTCATTCCCCCAGAGAAGGCTCCAGGGAGACCTTAGAGCCCCTTCCAGTCCCTAAAGGGGCTACAG
>JAOXJM010000023.1:13324744-13338219 GCA_026413425.1 Tringa solitaria | reverse complement strand
TCAAGTAGTTGTAGAGAGTGATGAGGTCGCCCCTCAGTCTCCTCTTCCTCAAACTGAACAGTCCCACTGTTTCCTCACTTTGATTCTTCTGATTCTCTCCCCCATTGCAAGTGGGGGGAAGGAGGTGCCAGCGGGCCTTAAACCACCCCCCAGTTTGACCAGAAAGCGTATCTTTCATCACTTGTATCTTACAGTGCTGAGAACTGTATCACAGTTCAGACTAAGCGACTGCAACGTGCTCACCATTTATGCGGTACTGCAGTCTCCTTCCATTTGAAAGGGGCAGGCCTTCCACAACCTAGGAAGAATGAAATACTGAAATACTAGTGTTTAACAAAGTACTTTCGGGGTGGGGGGGTGGGGGGAGAGTGGGGGAGGGCCACTGGCAGGGAAGGGAAATCAAGCACATCACTGCCACAAAGACATTCAATCAAAGTAACCAGCCAGACACATCCAAACCTGAAGATCAGGCACCATTCTCCAAAGCACGCTTTGGATATCAAAAAGGTAACAGTTTCAAATAAAACCATGAAAGAAGTATCTCTACCCAACCAGCCCCAAGAAAAGAGAACAGCTCCGATCACTGTACACACACACACACACACACACAGCGTTACAACCCGACTGAAGGATCTGCTTATTCTAGTGTTCTTTCAGAATCCCTCAAGTCACAAAAAGAGGGAAACAGAGCTTTTTCCTGATAAACACATGGCTGGAATGGTTTATAGACTCCTGCAAGTGCAGATTACATTCCAAAACACTGGATATCAGTAAGAAACTGAGTATCAAACAATTTGTTGATTTAAAAGTCAGACAGAATTCTAGAAAAATTTCAGGTACCAAGCTAATTTTGTCCATGCTTTGATTTGAACTCCTATATATCTTTTGCCTTTTCTACTGTAGGACCATGAAACGCAGAGCCATGAAATCCTTAACAAACTGTGCTGTTTCAAGGTTACAGAAATCTGCAGTAGCCATATTCCAGCTTAAATGGAAAACAAATTTATTTGCTTTCAAATTCATTGCTTTAAGAACATCCGCTACCTTCCAGCCTAAGGCACAAATTAATTATCCGTAAAAAGCCAATTGCTACCGAAGAGCTTACCTTTCCAATTGGCAGTAAGTAAAAGAGAGCTTGAAGGAAAAACCACAGGAGAAAAACACCAAACACTCTGGTCTCCCAAAGGCTTTCAAGTGCTGGGAGAGGAGGAGGGAAGTTCATAAGGCTGGGGTCCTCTTGTTTGCACATCAACAGCAGGTAGAATACAGTAGCAGGCAGGAAAAATATCAGCGTGAAGGTCCCTGTAAACAAACAGCACACCATATTAGAAGATAAACATAGAAAATAAAACACAACTAGTTTCAGTCCCCCTAATAAAGCTCGATATTATCTTTAGCAACAAAGAAGAGGTTGTCATTTTCTATTTCTGAGGCATCAATCCTCCCATCGCGTAATGGGATACAGAGACATTCTTCCCACTCCTGTGTGGGGTCATATAACCCAACCAAAGCATCACACCCGCTGCACCCTTTAAAGCTGTACACAGAATACTCTACTGTCGGGCTTGAAACACTTGCGTTTTGAAAATGTAAAAACTTTGCTAGTTACTTCCTCAATTTAATTCGGAAATATTTAAATCTCACTGTGCGTGCAAAGGCTCAAGATCTTCACTAGGTTTTCGCAGGAGAACCAAGCGTAACAACGGTTCTTTGACCGCCACCAACACCCGTACAGCCTACGTGAAGCACTGTCATGTGACTCTGGATTCTGCAACCATGGTCCAACAATCAGAAGAACAATTCCTGACATCATAGTATGATCAATAAGTAAAAACCATAAAAGTACTATTTTTAAACTATTATGGTGATTTGCACACGTACCAATTCTTCCACCAAACTCTAGCTCCTTTGTTTTTGATGATGTTTTTATTGTCTTAAAAATCTTTTCTTTTGTCTTTTTTTCTTCTCTTTCATGCTCTATTTCCAGGTCTGGTTCCAAATTTCGCTGTTAACGAATAAAAAGAATTTACTAAAACCTTTCCCACTGATTTTACCTTATTTTACTCTAATGTTTTATATTTAAGAGGACATAATTCTCTATAAAGCACCAATACACAATGTGTTCTATACACTACTTAGGTTTATGCATTTGTATGGAGAGGCTGCTAAAACCAGTTTCACTGTGATCACTCAAGGCCACGACCAGCAGCAGCCCCAGCACAGCTCACCCGTTCCCACCCTCCTCCCCTCCTTTCTGCCCTAACTCTGTGCATTAAGGACTAAAGAACTGATTTTGAAACTGAAAAGCAACAACAAAACCAAAACCCACAGTCCCTAAAAAAATCCCTTCCTATGGCCAAACACTGACACTGTGAAAGCATGGGAATGAGCACAAGGAACCAGTGAGGGCCTGATGGAAAAAAAAAAAACCAAAACCAAACAGGAAAAATGAATGTAACACAGCTCTAGAACTCCTCCCTTCTGACAACTTCACCTCCTTCTCCCCTGAACTTAGTTAGCTGAATAGTAAATTTATTTGACCCCTAAGCTTTATGTTGCATTCTGTTTCTCCTTGATTACTGTGTTGCCCTTTTCTAAGAATTTCTAAAAAAGCCAAGTTGAGCAACCTGGTCTAGTGGGAGGTGTCCCTGCCCATGGCAGGGGGTTTGGAACTCAATGATCTTTAAGGTCCCTTCCAACCCAAACCATCCTGTGATTCTACGGCAGAATGCGACATAAAACTACGTGCAGATACAATGGTCATACCTCCACGCTTAAGAGTGATGCGTCATTTCTTTCCGTACTGTCAGGTTCACCATTGTACCTCCTGGTGTTATTCTCACTCAGTTTCTAGTGAAAAGAAAAAATATGGTTTTAGCTTGCTGAAAATAACAGCTGCATTAAGTGTAAGTATATAACGAATAATTAAGAACACTAGACAGTCTTTTGTCAACTGCAACTGCTCCAGTTTTCTCCAAAGGAACACAAGTGGGTTCAATATCCAAAGTATGGACAGTTTCAGCTCACAAAAAAAGGGATGAAAACTTAATTAAGAAAAGGGAAAGGTTACTAATTATTTTTTTTAATAAACAATGAAGTTAAGAGAGAATACAGCTTCCTAGTTATTTTTAACTCATCATTAGGAACTGCCAAGTACAAAACACCTATCTATTTAGTATTCTATTAGGAAAGCAGAGGAAATTTCTGTGTCCTGTACATGGCACTGCTCTGCAGGACTGAAAGTTTGGTTTTTCATTAAAAAAAAATCTAAGGAACAAGTTCTCTTACAAAAATTCTTTTACTGAGTCTCGCTTACACAACTCTGAGAAGACACGATTCACCTGTTTTATTTCAACTTAAGCTTTGTTAAAAAGGACCGGGTCATTCCAGTCATACTACAAGCAATAATAGATCAATCCCCCTCCTCAATTAGAAGCCAGGAGAAAACCACCACAGATATTGTAACCTTTTTGTCCAAAGTAAAGTGCAGCCGCTACTACAAACTACTTAAAACGAGCATATAATGCACAGGCTGTGCACTGGGTCACTCAATATCACCTTCACAAAAAGGCCAAGAATAAACATGGTAAATTTCAGCTAAAGAGCAGGTATCTGATAAACTTAGAAATCCTTACAGGATAGTTTTTGTAATGAAAACAGTTCTACAATGTCATCAATCAGCAAGGATATATATATATATATATATATATATTCGACACTTGAATTCTGCAGCAATTCTCCCACAGAAGCTTCATGTATTTTCTATTACTGTTTCAGTGAACTGTATATGAAAACAGAACTCATTTTATTTCAAATTCTACTACCTACCTGCTACATACTGATCGATACATCTTAAAAGCAGGCTAACTTCCTTCGCCCCCTTTCACAAGTGAGAGCGTATGAATGATTTCAGTGTTAAAATACAAAGAATTTGTGTTTGAATTCTGAGAACTTCACAGTACCGCCAAATTCAAATGGAACTTCACAACATATGTTTACGTTTCAAGAATTTCCTCACAACTCATCAAGCTGGAAAGACTATTTTCAAAGAGAAAAAGGCAGTTCTGAGATATACTTTTGCAGATAATTATGTTTTTCAGGGAACATGAACTCCAGCTGGCTGTTACAATAATAAACCCAGTACGCATAAAAAAAAAATCTTTTGCAAATATCAAAAATTTGTTTTAAAAAAAATATTCAAACCCGCACACAAAGAACAAACAGACAAAACTAATACCAGCTGAATGGTTTTCTCTCTGTCATCTTTATGGTCTCTGCCTTGGGAAGAAGAGCGACGCCTGCCTTTTGCTGGCCGACCAGGAGATCTAGACTGAACTTTGCTAGTACGTCTTCTGGAGGGAGACCCTGAAGAGGACTGGCTCTTCCTGCGCTTGAATGATGACTGTGACTAAAAGAAAGAGGGGAAGAGAGCAAAATCTCATCTTAGGTGTCCCAAAGAACAATTTTAGAAACTCAGTTTTTTTTGTGATGAGGACTATGGTATCTAATTCTACAGAATTGTCTCTTGTTTCCTTTACCGATGCCGTACAAAGGCCGTCAAGAGAGAGCAACTACTGTGTACTCATGTGGCTGGTAATACCCAAATAATCCTGTTCCGAATCCAACTGCTGACAATTCCTGTCAAAGCTACAGAAATCAGGATCCGGATGTAAGCTATCAATTTGAGCGCCACACTCTTAAGCCCACTGCCCTCTTAAGCCTTTGCACAAGGAAATGAGATGATAGCCATCCCTTAAGGGACAGCTATCATTTTAATTACTTAGCTTTATTAATACATTTGGCATATCAACGTGCAACGATCTGTTTAAGGCAACACAGCTCAGAGCAACATTAAAAAAACCAAGTCTGCCAAATCATTAAAGTAGATGTGATAGCTAATCCCATAAAGTTTTCCCTAAAAGCACACAGTTTTATTTTTCTGTGAAGTCTACAATGCTTACTTTCCCCCGTAAAATACCCACCACAACTTTTATAAGGCACAAACGCTTTATGAAAAGAAAGGTATCTGCCAACCTGTAAGCACAAAGTAAACCAGTTAGAAAGCCTTAAAGCCATGAAAATATTTGACTAGCTCAAGGCAGAAATATTTTGTCCCAAAAGAAAAGGTCAGTTACAGGGCGTGTACACTGCCACTAAAAAGCAAAACTCCAGTTCACATAAAGACAGGCAATTTAGCTCGAACTTATGCAGGTTTCAGAACAGGCCTTAAAAACCAACCACGGCAACATTCAAATAGCTTTTTGTCTTCTGCATTATCACATTTTAAATGAACCTTATACACAGACTTTTAAAGGCCTTTATTAGTAACTGACAATAAAATAGTAAAGATATGTAAAGAGGAAGGGATGTGCTCATATATGTATGACATGACCCTTTTTCAAAAGTCTGTAATTGTCACAAACGAAGCAAAATACCTTATGAAACCTTTGGGGACCTAAAGCAGTACAAACTATTCACAGATGTTTTTAAAGCATGTGCTTAAAGGGTATGCGCTATTCATATTTACAGTGATCCTTAACTACATGCTTGCATTTGTTTTCAAATTTTCTTATTTTGAAGTGGAAAAAAGTCAAATTAGTATCACCCCTCTGATAACTAGCTTTATAAGCTACCTAAAAACATTTTTTCACAAACAATCATGCTACAGAGTTCCTGAAGAATCAGACTTGTTTTTTCAACAGAAAGAAAACAATCACACTTCTTTAAAGACAGGGTTAGCATTCTGAACTTAAACATGAGATGTCACATCAGAGAAAGCAATTGTTTAGCACCAATTCCTTGAAGAAACAGTTAATGAAAACTTGCAAAGCGACTATCCAATTATTCGTTGTGTTTTTATGTACCTCACAAAATCAGTATCATCTTCCATTGGAAATACTGATAATTATATAAAAGCGTACTAACCCTTATCTCACTTTCTTTCAACTCAAGTTCAGTCCCATCTTCGTACTTAAGGGTATAAACACGAGAAGCATCATCATAACCAGTCACTTGTAGTTCATAATACAGGACACCTCCCGGCCAACGGCCCATCACCACCTCGCCATCCGCAAACTTCCGGCTTGGCATTTTCCAAAAGGAATTCCTAGAAAATATATAAATCAACACATGTGTCAGCTAAACATTAGGCTTCGTTTTTTCCCTACTCTCTTTCCATATCATTTGGGCTGGAACAGGGAAACTTTAAAGTAAACAGCTCTTCACTTTAAATAGGCAAAAAACTGCCTGGTAGAAAAAAAAAAGTAATCATCTGTTTTCCAAATTAACAGTAGACAGAAGAAAGAGGGTTAAAGTAGGGCAAAGATTACAGTTAGATGTTATGAAAAAAACGTTCAACTGCATTCAGCTATGATATACAATCTCCAGCATCAGAGACCATCAAAACCAGGCAAAGCATACACTTGACCAAGATTGCACACTGCAGTTGATCTTACCTAGAGGGAAAAAAGTAAGTTAGATGGTATCCGGGTGTCCTCTAACCCTCTTTTCCTGTGGTTCTACGAAAATTACAGAAGTGATGATTTCTAAATGTTAAAATAAAATGTCTCAAATCTATTCATTACACACAGCCTCATTACACACGTTCTTCTATTTGTGACACCAAACACTCAGAAGTTAGGAAACACCAGAATTTAGGCTCCTCTCTGGGTTGAGAATTTTCTCTTTTCCACCTATTTAGCACAAGGCATGCGATGCCTTTTCCAGGGGCCTGTAGGAAAACTAACTACAGCGTCAGAGCAATCACATAATATCCTAAAAAACTGAATTCTATCCCGCTGTCTACACCATAAGGTTTTTACTTCATATTAGCAAAATGGGGCTTAAGTGACTACTACCCTGGTTGCACCATTCCAGGGGAAAAAAAACCACAACTGCAACATACAGGAAGTTATGTTTTTAAATGTGAAGTCCTGTATAGCTCTTTGGAAAGTGCCTTGTATTACATCATTGCCACTTGAAAATAGGCACCCATAGCAGAAGATACTTTTAACCTGAACTTTTCTGACTCAGGCCTCAATGTATAAAGTGAGGGTATCTTAAAAGTCTAAGGTGAAATACATACTAACTTACGTATTATCACCATTTGCACCATGAACATAAGAACTTAAAAGTAGCGAGGGGAGAAAACAAACTAGCAGAAGTTTTTGTTTCAAGGCATTTTAACTTGTTTGCTATAAATAAGATGTGAAGCCACACAAAATGAGGTGAAAACAAATATTTATCTCCTTCATTACACATTAACTAACCTGCAGTGAAAAGTTAAGATTCTTTGGCAAAAAATACTGTTAATATACAATCACAGACCTTCATAACACATTGGGGGATGGGGCTAAGTGAGACTTTTTGATCAACTTGCATCCTGGCATTTCCTGAAGCAGCTGCTGCTGCCATTGGATTTTACACCTGTGTAGCTCTCTAAGTCAAAGAAACTAAAAACTCAGCAAAATTCCCTCATTTGGATGTTACTGCTAATATTCATAATTGCTTCAGAACAGAAACATCCAGCCACCTCCTTTGCTGTATAATATTTGAAGGAGCGAAATTATTTAAGTTTTATCATTTGGTTTTACTGACACTTGCCAGTTAGAAAAATGATCAGAAAAATGGTCCATGCTAGTAGGGGCACACTCTTCCAGCTCATCTGTCTCCTCCCTACTGTTTCTTGTCCCAGTCTCTTGTTACTTTCTTACTCTTTCTGAATTCCCACCCCTCCAACCCTGTTTCATCCTGGTCAGTTGAACCTCAACTTGATAGACTTGTTCCTTATCGCTCAGTGAAATACAATTTATATCTTTTTCATTTGAAAGTATTCTCCATTCCCTCCTTACCCCCCTTTTAATTCCTTGGGGGTTTGCGTCCTTTTCTGCCCTAACTCACCAAACTAGTTCCAGTTCCTCATGGCCACCGTTGGGCCCAAGATTTGATCTCAATCCTCATTTCTGTCTCCCTGTCCAGTTTTCTCACCCAAAAGACAGCTCTTCAGGACACCCACACCTACTACTGCCCTTTCCCCAGTCTCTCGCACAGATCCAGCTTCTTCCTCCTCTTCCATAGTCTAAATTCTGGTCCTCCACCAAGTCCAGTTATGGCTTTCACCAGCTGCCATAACCTGATCTACAACTCGATCTCCTCTTTGCGATTGCCCTTCCTGCACTCCAGCTAGCTGTTTCCCCCTCTTGACCTGGAGCACCTCAGGCATCATCAGTAAACTCCGAGCCTGACCAGGACAAAGCTGCTAGATCCCAGGACAAAGTTGTGAAAAAACCCCACAGAATCTTTGGAGTCTACGTCTTTTGAAAAAGGGAAACAATTTTTCACAAAGTTGTTACTAATAACATGTAAACTGATTTTTTATGATTTAGAACGACGACTTCAAAATTTAGATCTAATTTCATAGCGATAATAAACAAACTTCAAACCCCAGCATTTTTGTTCACAAACATGAAGACAGCCCAAAGATACAGGTAACCTTATGATTTAGATCTTTTTAGACCTTCCTCTCCTCCAACCTTGTTCTCAAAAGGAGGTGATAGTTTTAAGAAGTTGGAAAACGTGATTGAAGGATCGGAAGCTAAGTCAATTTTATGTAATTCAGCCCAAGGTAGAGATCGACAATATGAAATTCCAGAATAATAAATAATTTTAAGCAAGTAGAACTATTATCCTGTGATTCAAAAGTAATGCACAATTTCATTAATGGCAAGACCCATTTATTTCTTATTAATGGCAAGACCTACTTATTTTTCCATTTTTTCCTTAAATGTTAAAGCTTAATAATGAGATGAAACATTAAACACTAAAAAAGTAAATATTACTTCTTACTCTATAAAAAATTACCACCTTGTTCTACACCCCTGTGCCTCCTGGGAGGGAGGTTCGTAATCCTCATTCCATGTATTCCACTTCAAAAAGCTACACCTTTTAAAGGCAGCCTTCATCTGTTCAGATAACAAAAACCATTACTGGCATCAAAAAGAATGAAGATAGGAAGTCTTTTTTAAAAAAATACCACTTAGAAATTACATTTTTAATTTACTGCTCTTTCAAGCTCTACACACACCTCTGGTAATTTTCATCTGGCATCAGCCTAATGGTCACAGCAGTCCTATACAAAAGCTTTAATTCACAGAGCTTCAAAATACATTGCCAAGCAACCTCAAAAGACAAATTATTTCATACAATGAACCCTGTACTATACAGATACCTGGTTACAAGTGTATTCACTTACTCCCAAGACAAAATTTCTGTTTTCTACACCATTATGATTTTCCTTGAGGAACCCAGACTCTAAGGGAATGGCTCCAAAGGATTCTGTATCCTACAACAAGCCAAGACAATTAACGCAAAACTCCCTGGAACCTTAAAGTTGGTGAAGAAGAAAAGTTGCTGCTGACTCAACCAAGAATGAAACAATTAAAGAGAAACATGGCAGAGAAACATATTGCCCCATAAATCCATTTCTGGTCCTTCTTAATGACTGTAGGTATGTGGGGAGATAGTGCACTCCTGGCGAGAAAATAAGAAGAAAAAGACTGATAGCTTGTAGTTGCTAGAAGATCATACCACATCATCAGAAGCTGGGTGCACAGTTTTAGGAAGAAATTAAAAAAAAACCCAAACGTTGAACTAAGTTTTCCCTCTTGGAAAAGCTGTGCAATGTTTATACATATTCAGTGGTCCTACTTATTATCCTAATATCTTGCTATTGGTAGCCAATGTTGTGTATGTCAGAGGAAAGAGCCAGTTGAACGCAAGAAAATAAGAAATGCAGGAAAATTAAAAGAAAAAAAAAAAACCAACAAACATCAACATTGACAGTCAGGGCTAAGAAGCCAGAGCTTCTTATAGGGAAAGTTGCTATTGAGTTCACCAAAGAGACTGCAGGACTTTTTCAGGATCACCGTTACTCATTCCACATTTCTAGCTCTCCAGCTCCACAACGCCGAAAGCACCTACCCCTGCTCAAGCTTGGCTCGACCACTCAAATTCCCCTCACCGCTAAAAACGAGCACAAAGAAGCCTCAAGGCAAAACAAAAAGCTATCGATCCTCGGGCAGGGAAACGTTTTTTGGGTTTGGCTTTTTGTTGGTTTTTTTTTTTTTCCCCTTTAAAAAGGGCGCTTTCAGCAGCAGCGCGGAAAGCGGCGGGGAAGGGGCAGAACTCGGGCTCCCCCGGCGGCGGGGCCAAGGCCGCGGCGCTGACAGGAAGGGACCAACGTGCCGGGGGCGAGGGGGGGGGCGAAGAGGGGAAGGCCCGGCCCCCTCGGCCCCGATCGGCGGCCCCGCCCCGACCGCTCTCCCGGCCCGGGCCTGGCGCGGGGTCTCCGCCGCAGTGGAAGGGAAGGGAGGGGCCGCGCAGGGCCAGGCCTCCCCTCTCCCACACCGGGGTGGCCGCGGCCTTTCCCCGCGCTGGGCCCGGCGGCGTCTCGAACAAAGCGGGGAAGCCCCCCGGCCCTTCCCTACACCCCCCCCCCCCCCCAGGCCTAAGCAAGCGGTTCGAGCAGCGAAAAAGGGCGCCGCTTGCCCACCTCACAGCGGCCTTGAGCGGGGCCGCGGCCCGACGCCCGCGCACGGGGGTGGGTGAGGCGGACGTGAACCGCAGCGCTCCCCCTCACCCTGAGAAGGCCGCGAAGGGGGCGGTATGTTCCGGCCCCCGCCTGCCCCTGTGCCGCCATTCCCTTACCTGGTGGCCGCCCCCACCGGGCTGGGCAGGAGGCGCGTCCGCGGAGCGGCGGGAGCCGGGCCCGAGCGCGGCGCTCTCCGCTGAGGGGAACAACCGCCCTCAGCGAATGTTACGGCTCCGCCACCAGTCCGCCCCCTCGGCCCGCCCCTTCCCGCCCGCCAACCGCCCCTATTGGCCAGAGGGCGCCGTTTGAATCGTGGGTGGCCGCACGCCATTGGCTGTCGGGCGATGGCGCGGTCCTGCCGCCCGAGGCCCCGGTGAGGAGAGGAGCGGGGCGACGCGGCTGATAACGGGTGCGAGTGCGGCCGGGAGGAGGAGGAGGAGGAGGAGAGGCTGCGGTTGCCATGGCGGCCATAAAGGCCCCGCCGGCGGGCGGTAAACAAGAGACGGGGGGGCTTTTTTGTTCATGGAGGGGGGCCTGAGGCGGCGAGACGCCTCCAGCCAACGGCAGCCGCGCACCGGCAGCAGCCGCTGAACCAGGCTGAAAAACACACACTCTCTCTCAGAAAGAAAAAAAAAAATAAAAGGAATAAATAATAATAATAATAATAATAAAGCAGTGTGGTTCAGGCTGTTCTTTTGAGGCAACGTTTGCAGAAAGGCCCTTGGAGTTCCTGGGCGGTTTTGAAATCAGGAAGTCTAAGCAATACTGCGGCGGGGAGGAGAAAAACAGGTTGTGAAAAAGTTAACCGGTTGTCACAGGCGGTGAGTTTTAAGGTAAAAATGAAGTTGTTTCAAGCGTTCGTCTCTTAACAAAACCGTCCAAGTCCTTTGCGCGCGAAATATGGACACATTTGTACAATCCTTATGGACCTCCCGAACTGGTGGACAACTCATATTCCGGCCTGATAAAGCTTCCCAAGCCAAGGAAAACTACAGGACAAGACCACCGCTTCCAAATATAAAAGACCGGCAATGCTGCACGGACACAGCAGAAATCTCGGATTGAAAAATAATAACAGCAAAACCCCAAGCTGAAGAGAAAAAAACCACCCAAAAAAACCACAACCAAAAGCGGATGGACATAAATCGGCCGTTTGGTAACCGTGGGCTTAACTTGACTGAAATTTACTGCTATTTATTGGCTTACAAATTTGTGAGTTGGTTCTTCCCCCCCCCCCCCCAAGTTTCCACTTACAATATTTGAATCAAGAGTATGGTGAGCTTTTCTCCTAAACAAATGAATGCAGGAAATAGGCCTTCATATGTGAATTATATTTTAAAAAACATACACTTTATTCTACCTAGTTTGGCCTTCAACTTTTTAATTTTCCCAAGGAATTTTTATTTTATTTTGTATTTCCCCATTTTTTATACCAAATAGATCAGGTTGTATTTTCTTAGGCATTCTTAATATTTTTCACTGCCTGATGCAATAAGATGCATCTAAATGAGATTAAAAGTCAAACCAGAGTCATATTTAAGCATAGATTTAAATAAATGCAGTCAGACTATTCATTTGTTAGTTGTTAAGGCAATCAGCTTTTCTCCCGAAAGACATTTTATAACTTACTATATGAAAGAATGCAACTGAAGCTTCATTTCTGGCTTCAGATAATGAATGTTTTTGATTCTAGATAAGATTTTTGCTTTATTAGCATCGCACAGTTTACAATTATAGTGTTAAGAACTGTTTTCGCTAGATGTCTTAATTACAGCAACTAATGCTTGCAATGAGCCTGCTTCATTCTATTGGCAACAGAAGCTTATAATTAATATGCTTAAATATGAAGTTTTTCAGTTGTAATCTTATTCAGAGAATAGACATGTTTTCAAAGTAATGTTTTGGGTTTGGGATTGTTGTTCAAGCCTGAATTGGAAAATTATTTGGCCATTAAGAACTATTTACTTCAATTCTGCCAGTGAACCTATTGATAATTGGTCTACATTGGAGAGATTGTTCTGGAAATATTTACAGGATCATTGCAGGTGAACTGTTAAATGGGACAAATGTGAAATCCAGTCAAACCATCACCATCAAAATGGTATTAACCTGTGCACTGCTGGAGGTTAGCTTTTCAGTATAAACAACTCGGAAGCAGATGAGTTTGCCAGTCTGCACAAAAGCATCTCCATCCCACAACATAAAGCTGAGAAAAGATTTCTCCGGGCTTTCATTTTAATGAGAAATATTAAGCACTGCAATCTCACACTTAGCCGAGAGCACTACAAGATGTTGATCCTTCAACCCTCAGTTCTCCTTTTGATTTCAGCAGGAAGTGTAAGAGGTTGCTGGCGCTGGAGCTGGTCCCACCAAGGCAGCCTGACACCTTTCCTTCCTCCTATTCCTGTCCCTGGAATAATCTTCAGCTGGAGGTAGAAAGAGGGGCAGGAGGTTGGGAAGAAGCCATTCAAAAAGCACTGGGCAGTGGGTGTTAACTGGACTAAGGCTCAGGAGAACGGTGGAAAACAATACTGATAACCAAAAGTGGGATTATTTTACTCTCCTCCAGCAATGGCCAAGAAAAAACTGCTTCAAATGTAAGTTACAAATCCCGAGTCTCCTCAAGACATGCAGTTAGCAGTAAAAAGAGCTTGAGTTTCAGAGAAACTATTAAATAGTTGGCTATGTAGAAGTTTAATATGAATAGTATCACGTGTACATCTGGAGGTTCTGAATTTAGTATCCCAAGATATTAAGTTATCTTTAATTTAATAAAAGAATCATAGAACAGAATAATAGAATGGTTAGAATTGGAAGGGACCTTAAAGATTGAGTTCCAACCCCCTGCCTTGGGCAGGGACACCTCCCACCAGACCAGGTTGCTCAA
>JAOXJM010000023.1:13285022-13314100 GCA_026413425.1 Tringa solitaria | reverse complement strand
GGGAGGTGTCCCTGCCCATGGCAGGGGGGTTGGAACTCCATGATCTTTAAGGTCTATTCCAACCTGAACCATTCTATGATTCTATGAGAACCCACAGGAAGAACCAGGAAAGCTTTACTCACATAGTTTCTGGTTCCCCAGGGCACCCCAGGTACCTGTGGGTGAGGTGGATCTTTTCTAAGCAGCTTTCCTGGGCAGGCTCATGAAAGAAAATGGGCTTGTGAGACAGTGACATGAGCACAGAGAGAGAGCATGAGAGTGAGTACGTGTGTGTCTGTCTGGGGGCCAGGGATTGTGCTATCTCCCCCAGCAGGCAGCTGTGACCTTGTCCTGGCCTATTTAGATGTCGTTCTCCAGCTCTTTGCCCCACTTACCCAAGTAAAACCTGGTGTGATTTGCTACTTTTTGGCCTTAAATACGCTGTGCAAAGGAAATCTTGAGGCTGAGACAATTCTCATCCTTGCTTTTTCTCCCTCCCCACCCTTGCTCGTGGGAAATAATTTACTCACAGTGTAAAATCTTGATCTGATGCTTCTTCTGGCTTCTCTTCTACGATCCATACCTGATGCTGCATAGAGGCCTCCAAGAGCAAAGACTGCATTTACCGTGCCACAGCACCAGTGTGTAATTAACTGTATTACACTTCTGCAACATAAGCTTAGTAAACTGAAATGCAAAAATATTTCTCTACCGTTTAACAAGAGTGACTTCAAGCTGTACTAATACAAGGGTCTCAATTTTTATCTGTGATTTTAGCATCATGAGCTTTACTATTTGCACATAGGTTAATTTACATGTGAAGATGCTGAGCAGCACAGAAGAGAATTAATTTTGTGCTTACTGGATTCACCATCAACTTCCAGACAACACAGATAGCTGGGAAGGGTGCTTCAGCCAGTAAACTGAAGGAACTACTGGGATACGCTCTTCCATTGGGAAACAGCCTCCAGTTTTGAGCTTCACACTTTGAAGAAGCATCTGAATTTTCATCTGGGGAGAGTTTGTAAAACCAGCAACCCTGGGGACCCTGAGGGAAGGGATGTCATCAGAAGCTGCGGGTGATGCACAAATCAAAATTGACGGTATAAAGACACAAGAATATGCTTTTTCTGAAAGCCCAGGAGATTCCAGGGGCCCAAATGGAGTAAGTTGTTGTGAACTCGACACAAAAACCCCAGCCACCATTAATGCCCTCCCTGAGCCTGCTCTGACCTACATGGTTCTTACCAGCCATGCTCCAACTTCAGTCCAACTCCGTAGAACTCTGCACCCAGCCCTTGCCTCTTGCAGCTGTGGCAGCATCATTAGTGGGGTCTTGCAGCCCACAGAGAAATAATTATGCTCATTAGGAAGCAGCAACAGCGATGACAAGGTCAGGAGACAGTCCCGTAATCAAGTGAACGTATAGATAAGAACAATAACAGCATAGGGTAACTCAGAGGACAATAACAAGTGGGTTATTGAAATATGCTCCGAGGAGTAGAAAGATCAGCTCAGACAGGAGGAAATCAAACTGGCATTTCTTTTGATTCAAGTTCAAGCTCAGCTATAATCTATAAATTCAGGGTTAGGTCCAGTTCAGACTACCAGGGGGCACCCCCTCACACACGTACCACACTACTTCATGTATGGAATTGAGCTAGGTCACATCAGACCTCAGCTTCAGGGGAAATATTTTTAAATGTGAAATTATATCTAGTTCTGAAAATGTTCAAAAAGTGAATTTTTCTGTAGACCATTTTTGTGTTGCTAGGCAAAAGATGTAGGAATCATCCTGACCGAATCTTAGACCCAAGGGGCAGGATGATAATTTAAATCTTGATTATTGATATATATACTTTTAAGAGTATATTTTAAAAGTATTGGTAGCCTTTGGAAAATGAAAAATTTTAACATATTGGAAGTTACATATGAAAAACCAGTAGCATCCCTTTAGCATTACACCTGTGGCCTCATCAGCTGCACTTGGTAGCAAGTTGTGCATGTTTTGATTTTTGGGTGAGATACAGCATTTTATGCTAAATCCTGGAGCCCGTTAGTTTTCATTGTATCCCATTTACAGTGGATACTTCTAGACAAACATGCAGCAAAGCAGCATCAGCTCTTGCAGCACCTGCCTTAGAGAAAAGGCAGAGAAAATACCAGTGACTTTCTGGGTGCAGGTATGCCTGTACCCCTTTGTAGATATATCGCCATTTACTGCTGGCTTTTCTCCCTTCCCCTTTCCTCCCCTCAAATAAGCAGCAGGCACTTTGTTGTCATGTATCTGAATTCCTATAATTCCAACAACCAGGGCAGGACCTTCCCAGAAACTGGGCTTTTTTTCCTCTCCCAAGCATTGTGCAATTTGAAAAACAAGATAAAATTTAAAAAGAAATCTCTGGATGGATAAAAATCAGATCATCCCGTGGAAGCTGTACACGGATGGTGGGACACTGGATGTGTAAGAAATGCACAGCTGAGCTGCATATGAGCACTGGCCACATCTGTGGCCACTGGCCAGCACTGGCCACATCCAGGACTTCCCAAGGCTGCTGGGCTGCTTGGAGTCAGATCCTCTCCCACAGCACCCGGATCAACAAGGAGGACTTTATTACTGAAAGGAGAAGAGATTGTGAACATGAAAACTGTGATTCAGCTTCAGTGAGAATTCCTGCAAAGCACCAGTTTACATTTCCAGGCAGAGGCAGGCACAGCACAAAGTCAAGCCTTTTTCAGACAGAGATGAATTTGCTGGGGTTCGGGAGGCTTTGCCGAGCAGACACCCACGCTCGGGATGGGAGGCCAAGGTTTGCAGCAGTGTTTCCAACTTCACTTAGCTCTTGCTCACCCTCAGGACAAGCTGGTGGAATCCAAAAGGTGGGGAGGAAACAGCTGGGGGTTTTGTTCATTTTTTTTAGTACTCTGGCAGCTGAAAGCCATTGGTAGTGCACAGAACTTGCTGTCCTAGCGGCGTGGTTTCTGCACTTCAGATCGTTTCCTGGGCACTACCACAGGCCCTGAATTTCACTCATTAGTGCTGAAGTGCTCATCGTGCAGCAAGGATTTTGGTCAAAACCAAGTGAAGTCAGTAAGCTGCCAGGAATCAAACACCCAGATGGTATGGCAAGAGTTATTTTAGGATGATATACTCAGATCATTTAGGTCAACATTAAGCTCCTTTATGCCTTTTGTTGTTCTGTTCCAAAACAGATCATGTTGTAATATTCCCAAAGCATAATATACTGTGTCAGAGCATCAGCCCTATCAAGTTGCCTTGATAAAAGCCTCAGACACCACTGAAGCTCAGATTCCACTCTGTTAAAATAGTCTGAGTTGTGTTGGGGTTATGCAGTTGCAGCTCTGAAACATAACACAGCCCTTCAGAAAACACTGTCATTTATATGGCACCAAGGCTGTACAAAATAGTTTTCTCAAAGCTCTTTGCTGTATAACTTCTCTATTGTCTCTCGCTGTAGAGAACAAGCTACATGTATGAGTGGCTCTCGCAACACTGCAGATGTTAAACAGGGTTTTTATGATGCCTTTGCTTTATACCCCAAATATATATACCCCCACTTGTCAAATTATTATGGAGTACAGCAGCAGGCCCATCTAGCTAATTTAGTCTTTCACTACTATAATTATCAAATATATTTTCTCTACTGATCTGAAACACTGAACCCAAAGAGTATCTGTGCAGGTCTAGTATGCCAAGATAAAATTTTCCCAGTGGGAAAAGGTATATTTCAGGCTATTCACTGGGTTTTTTTTTGCAATTGCTTAATTATACATAATAGGTTTAATGCCATTTTAGATAAAATCTGCAGCTTGAAACCAACCGTAAAATTTGAGTCTTCAAAAGACATCAGTACCAGACGGTGCTGCTTTGAATTATATGATAAAATGAGCTATGAGGGCTTCTAAGCTTCTAATACAACTGCTTCTCATTTACCACTGACATTGTATATAAGGAGATGTGTTAACTGAATGCATCTTTTTACATCACCTCTAGAAGAGCGAATTCCTTTGGTGTTTAAAAATTAACCTCTGAGAGGCTGCACATGTATGGATGAGCGCCAGGGAAATGCTTCCACACGCAGCTAGAGATGTGCTTGGTATTCTTCAGGCACCTCCTTTTGCTTCAACTGATCCTTTCTGGGGACTTATTGCTTGTGTTGACACAGTCCCAGTGAAAAACACTGAAATAACCCAGCCTGACCAGGGAAACACATTCATGGGGTTTGGGCATTTTTCATCTGTACTGGACCTCAAAGAAGGCAACTTCAGCTGGGCTGAGATGTTCTAGGACTGACATTAACTCAGGGGAAACAAATCCTGAAGGTAAATAAGTAAACAAAGATCAGTGAGTTCATTCCATGACATCTAAAGCAAAGAATTTAACTTGTGAAGTGGATCACGGGGAAATTCCAGCTGGAACAGACCCAAGGACTGCCTCGTCCAACCTCTGACTCAAAGCAGGGTCAGCTGTAAGGCCAAGCCTGCTCGCTCAGAGCTTTACGTGTCCTTGATGTGGCATTTTGAATAGGTCAATAAAACATTCTTTAGTGCCTGCACTGATACCCAGCTATCGCATCTATCATCACTGAAAACGCTGCAGTTTGTAAACCTTGCCAGCAGATGCCACTACAGTAAAGTTGTTATAAAACACATAGTCAAGATGAAGACCTTTTGTTCCTTGGTGCATCTGGGTACCTACCCAGCAGCTTCACAAAATTACTTACATCAGCAGCTGACCATTAGAATAAAACCCCCCAAATCCTGCACCATCACCATCCCTCCCAAGGGACTGAATTTTCTTGGATTTTAGCCCAGAAACAGAACCACAGCACAAAGGTATTGCTTCATGCAAGCAAAAAGGCTTGTGTGATGGCAGATGCCGGTCACAGCATTTAACCCACCCTGGCAGATGCCAATGTGGACAATGAGGGGTAGGACAGAAATCTCAAGAAACAGTCACGCTTGGAGCATCCTGCCTGATCAGAGACCTGCTGGGCCTCATGCACCCTGAAGCATCTCAGCTCCTTCCATAAGGAAGGGACTGAAAAAGGGCTTGAGTTTTGGTTTTGAAGGTTCACCATAAACTGTTGCTTCTTGATACAAGACACCTGGCCGGGCACAAGCATCGAAAGCCAGCAATCAGCAGGCACCAGCAGCCCTGTCTAGGGAAGATCAGGCTCCACCTCAGGGGGAGCATTTTCTTGGTTGAGTCTGTTTGGCGCTCAGTCTCTCAACATCCATACGCTTTCCAGAGAAGGAAAGAGCAGCGCTATTGCTAGTAAACTGGCCAGAGCATACACATCTGTCCTTGAAGAAGGGGTGGGAAAGTGGGGGAAGAACCCATTTGCTTTTCTTGGCCTACGTTAGGCTAGAGACAGTTACTCAGCAATAGGAGAAGCCCAGCTGCAGAAACCTGCCAGTTAGACAGCCCAAGAAGCCTGATAAGACTCAAAATGCCGTGCTGGCGCTTGACAGTGGTGGCCCTATGACTTATCCAAGTAGCAGCTTGGCAGGCCACACCACGCCCCGACTTCCTGCAGCTGCCCGAGGAGCTTAACTTCATTTTTTAAACAAAACTTATGGTTATAAAGGTGTGGTGAAGGAGGTAGGAGGGAGATGTAGTGGGTCGTGTACTACATGAAAGGCTGAATGACATGGAGGTGGGACCTTCAAATTGCAGAACAATAATTAAGGTATCACCACTTCTGAAGAGAGTTGTGGTGGGCACAGGAAGGCAAGAAATCGCATCTATAATGGCTTTACTTAGGAGGACTGGGAACAAGGCAGAAAAACAAAAAACATGGCATCCACGCAGCTCCTGGACATCCTATGAACTAAGGGAATCTCTTTCAGCTTCTGAAAGAGATGGAGAGGTGCACAGGAGAAAAACACTCTCTTCTTAGGAGGAGAGACAGGAAAATCTCCCCTGGGCTCTTGTGTTTCTCAAAAGGGAATTTCTCCACTCACAATGCCCTCCAGGAAGGGGATGTGTCAACTCCTAGTTCAACAAGTCTCCCTTTCTTTGTAATCTCACTGATCTCAAGTCGGATGATAGAAAGCTGCTTACAATAGCGGCCAAACCGCCAGCTGCGCAGCAGCCAGGGACCTGGAACAAATTCCTTGGGAGAAAAAGAGCCAAAAGAAGAGTTCCTTGAACAGCTATGGCCTCTATGGTCATGTGTTGTTAAGCCACAGCCTGAGAGATGAAGCCTTCATCCTCCACAGATTCTGGTTTCTCTCTGTTGACGATTATCAAGGCTGAGCAGCTTAGAGTTGAAGGTCTAACCTGGGTGTGAAAACTGAGATGGTGCCAATCACTCCTGAAGCTGTAGGTTTCTTTTAGGGCTATGAGCTCTACCCTTGGGAATTTAATTCCCTTGGGAATCCACTCCCAACCTTCTCCTGTTCCCAAGAGGCAATGATTTCTTCCAGTCACACTTGGGAAAAGAGGGTGTCTCAGCACCGCTCCTGAGGTACTTTATTTCTCTGTGGACAGAGCAGACTTTTGGGGAGACCACAGACAGCATCCGTTCTGCAGTGAGGCACTGAGGATGCAGCAGCTCCCTAACACACACCACTGTGCATTAGCACCAACATTCAGACAAATAAATATTTCCAGGCTCCTGCCAGTGACAACTCTAACTTTTCTCCCTCCCCAGAGCCTTTTTGCCCTACCAGCCTCAAACTCCACCATCCATGGGATGGTACCACTTGTAGGTCTCTGTTCTGAACACCTTGGCGGGTTTAGCAGCTCTCCACAAGGCAATTTTCTGTGAACTTAGATTAACTGTATGTTTAAAGCATAAGAACGTCTTGCCTCATGTCAGGAAATAACATAACTGAAACCACAGAACCAAGATTTCCTTCTCTCTTTAGTTCTTGCAATTTTAGCAGTGGGTTTTTGGGTCAGCTCTTCGAAATACAATGGTGTCAGAGCCAGATTTTCATTAGAAGGCAAACCACTTTTTTTTTTTTACTAGTTGATTATTTGAAGGATGATTATTTTTGCCTTTCATAAAACTCTACCTGAACAAAACACCAAGGGCTGAGACCAAGAGCTATTCAGTCACTGGAGTAAAACAAAAGGAACAGAAGAATCCTCCAATAAAATCACTTAGAAGAATGAATGCACTTGAGTAAAAACATCACTAATTTGCAGCAACTGGACATTTGACAGAACTGAAGCAACAGATACAGATCTTTTCTCCTTCCCCCCACCCCCGACTATTTGATGGTACTCTACCAACTGTGTTACCAAAATCAGCTGGTACGGATAGAGCTTTAAACAATCATTTGTGTTCAAACATCAAACCATGTATTTCTGGAGCCTATCAAATGCAAGTTGAAAGACAAAGATGCCTTAGAAAAGCATCTTTTTCCATACAGTTTCGCTACTGCTTCAAGCGCAGTTGTTCTGCAAAAGGGATGATTTATAGGAGCATTATAAGGCATCACGCTTTTTGCATCACTCTTTCTATGACTTTTTCATTTTACAACCTCAGAGACAGCTCTTCCAATTCTCAGTCCTAAACTTTAACCCTGCCTCTGGAAGTCAGCTGTTGCTTTTCCAGGAACCCCGCTGCTATCAATAGAAAACAACCTTTATTAGCAATAGCTATCCCACAGCTGGAAGTAGCCCAATCAACAATTTTGGGGGCAGTACATAAGCCAGAATGTAGTTCAACATGACATCTTTGGCTTAGTGGGGTAACAGGCACTAAAAGAAGTCCTCCCTAAAGGCAGTAGAGGCATTTTAACCACAGTAGCCTGAGATCTTGGAAAAGCCTTTTTTAATTTTAAACAAAATCTTGCATGTTTAGGAATAGGGATCATATGTAGGAACCTCTTTCCTTAATTGCCCCATGATATTTTTTCTGTAGCCAGCAGAGTGTAAACCTCTCCCCCTCCCCTCCCATGACAATTAATACCTCTGTTCCCACAGACCTTGTTTTTCCTCTTCATTGGCTCCAACTATTTTCCCCATTTCCCATGACAGCACAATATTGGGCATTGTATCTGGGATGGAACTGCCCTGTGATTTACTCCAGCTGCTGCCTTTGCTGGGTGATTTCACAGCAACTGACTACTTGCTCATTAATATACAGTCCAGTGAGTGACACCCCAGTTTGAGCATTCTTGGAAGGTTATTTCAAGTGCTTTTATTTTTAAATTACAGTCTTGATACTGGAGTAAACGCTTGGGTGTTTGTACTATTGTGTTCTGTTTGCCAGGTGATGCTTTTTTTTTTTACTAGTTTAATGACAAAGAGCATTATGCCAAGCAGCTCAGTCCATATTGCCAGCCTTCTCTCCACTCACTGCAGCCAGACTATTTTCCTGTTCACTACAGCATCGCTATTTTGGGATACAACTGAAGAAGATCCTGATACGATGGGACACTGGCTGTAGGGAAGCAACACGATACTAGTATATGACTGCTAATAAAGTCCCAGTGAACTATGGTGGGGTGCAGGTCATCTGGAACCCAAACTTAATTACTAATTACTATAATCAAAGTCATCTTAACAGAGATTTGCAAAGTAGCTGCACATCTAGGGGCTCAAAACCACTCTTTTGCTGATAAGGTGCACCAGAAAATCCCCACCTCTGCCCTGAACTGAGCAGGACATCTCATCTGCTACAGCCCTGGAAGCTCAGCAACTCCAAAATACTAAACTCTGAACCAGAGTACATTGGAAAAAAAAAGATTCTGAAGGTCATATATAGGATTGGTAGAGTAGAAGTGTCTCTAAATTCTGAGTCAAACACCCTTCCCTTTGTACAAACCGGATTGAATCCCTTTATCCCCCCAAACATACAATTTAAATATACAGCACACAAAGGAACCATGCTATGGAAGAAGGGTAATTGAGACATCAGCAGAAAAGAATGCAACTCCATAACCAGTATTTAGGTATTTCATGGTATTAAGTACCATAAGTGAGAGAAACGTTAAAAAATCAAACAGTCAAAGGCAGAAAGCCAGAATATACAACTGACCCCTTAAAGAAGGCTCCCCCTGCTCCAGAGGTCTTGGGGTTCCTGTTCTGGTTAAATTGGAGTTGTTCCTTCAGTAGCACAGGACAAATTTTCCTGAAATAAGCTCTATGTGATGAATATATGTGAGAAAGGATGTAAAAGTTCATAAAGGAAGGGAAGCATATTTCATATTCAGCATTCCATCAGGCGCCTGGAGGCCTCATGTTCTGGTAGGAAGGTTAAGGTTTGCTTCACAAAGTGGTCATTTCTATAAACCCAGGCCTTATCACAAAGAGGACAAAGATTATTCACATCTCTGGGCAGGCTGGGCTGACCCATCACCAGGCCAGCAAGCAGAAACAAAGCAGGTTAAAAAAATAAATAGGGTAGAGCAACTGAAGTGCCTTGTTCCTGCCTCAAAATCCAGCTCAGGCTTTGCTATGTGTATGATAGGAGAGGACAGCCTTGCTCAACAGGCAAGTGCAAGGTCACTGAGGGTGAAGGTTTTGCGAAGCCTGGGGGAAGAACGTGAATCCATATGCACGTGTCTACCTTTTAAGATGAATTGAAGCCTAAAAACACTCATCCCTTGCCTTTTCTGAAGCTATTTGACGAGTGAAAACAGCTGAAGGACGTTGTTCTCCAAATTTTGAAGGAACAATTCAATTAACAGTTCAGCAGTGCTTCAACTGCACTGTAGGATATCCCCTAGGCTGAAACTACAACATCTATGAAACAAATCTATTTTGATTTTCTCCATCGTGCCCCATGTTGAGCATCTAAATCCTTTTCTTGAAAGCAAATGATCACAGAGCAGAGACTTTTCTGATTTCTGCCCTCTCTCAAGCACTACAATTACCTTTCTAGAATACTAAAAAAAAAAAAAATATCAGTGTTCCATTGATAGAAAAAAACCTATACATCTTACATTCATCTCAAATAATCAGTATTCATCTCAAAAAGAAAACTGATATTGTGCTGTATCAAAATAGCACCTCTTCTAACCAGGAAAGCATGGATATGAGGAAGAAAAGTTAAAGTTATTCTGTTTTCACCAAGAAACCTGTATTACAAATTGGGTTTTTTCCCCCCTTCTTTCCAAACCAACATATTTTCAAGAGGAAAAACTGAAATCAACGGGAACATGGAATTTCCATGCAGTTCATAAAATATAAAAGGACCATTTTTAAGTCACTGCTTGCAAAACAGATTCTCAACCCAGCTGTGATGCATCTTTGCAGCTCTGCACTCGAGCACCTGTGAGCATCAGCTTTGGCAACGACATTAAAAAAGAAAAGGGGACACAGAGATAACTCTGTTATTGAAGCATTTTCATTTATACTCCTTTTAAAGCAGACATCAAGCCATTTCTGAATTATTAGTGAGGAACTTCCCCTTAAAAAGCTGTTTTCCTTAGCACCAGCAAATTGAGTATTTCTGAAACCCAGCAGCAGAACTCAAAACATCCCATAACACCTGTAGTGGCTGCATCGCCTTGTAATGCCGGCTCCAAACCGCATCAGCTGACAATGCCATCCAGCCCCCTACTCACTTACTTGTCAGTAATTGCTATTTATTTATTCAGTATCTCTATCTCAGTTATTTAGCAAATCAATTTTGGTTGAGAAATACCACCAAATGTCTTTTATTCTTTACTCACAGCGTACTACAGGCACTATATTGTAGTCATGTCAACACGTGAAGTTCCTAGATCACTCATAACATGCAACACCGTACGTAAAAGGGATGCCATTCCAAAGCTAAGAGATTGGAAGTAAGCAATTAAGAACAGCGTGAGCCACTCTATTGCAGCCCTGATCGTATTAGAAGCAGGATTCCCAACCTCTGGTAAAAAAAAGCCATTTCCTGTAATTCAAGTTACATTTTATTGCTTCCATATTTTTCATAGATGCATAGAAATTGCTGGGCAGTATACTAGATTGTAACACAATCACATCTGATGCCTGGAAACACTTCAGACTAGAAAGACCAAACTGTAATACAATGTGTATGGACTTCAGAGAAGCTGAGAAGACTCAGGGCTTGAAGATATGCAACGTTATCGTTTATAAAAGCTGATAGCATATAGAGAGACACAATTAGGGCCCAGTTAAACAAAGCACGAAACCTATTGACTTTAGAGGAAGACCAGTGACTTCATGGCAAGGAAGCTGTCCTTCAGCAGGTATATAAAATGTAAATAACATTTGTTACACAACGAAAAAGCCAAGACTTGCCTGCTGGCGCAGGCCCTGGTCGGGCTGAAGTTCTGGGTCTGTCTGCAGGAGGTTCAGACCCCAGGCTGTAACACTGGGAGGCTGTCCCTTGGCAGCTTCAGACCCCAACTCCTCTCTCCCTTTTTATTAGGTAAATACATCAAAGACATGACTTCGGTGATACATTTCACCTTATGTTTCTATGCCATCAGTGAAAAAATAAGAGCATACTAAGTGAAAAGTAAAACAGCAAGAAAATGCAGTATCTTACGAATCGCTCATTCCCCCCCTCTTATTAACATTGTCACCTCGGAGCTTCCCTCACACGTAATGCTTGAGAACACACAAAACCCAGATGCTCCAACCCACATTCATTATTCTGACCATGCCAAAAAATGCCACCACCTTCAAAGCCTTTTACAACTATACTCCTTCACTTTCAAGGAAGGAATTTGCATTTTCGGCTGACAGAAACCGTCTCTTTCTGGAGTATTCACACTACCCCATTCCCATCCCACAGCTCATCTCTGGAGATCTCTACCTTTGGGAGACTTTCAGATGCACATCCATTATACCATGTCCAACAGCTCAAACAAGGATTTTTCCTTCCAATCACCCTGTGCCACTAACTGGAAGTGGTAACCAAGCTCAGTCATTCAGCAGAACCCAAAACAAAACTATTTGATCCTGAATGAGAGCACAAAGAATCTCACTGACTCTACTATAAACGATTATAGCAAGCAGCAGCTCACCAAGTATCAAGCTAGTGAAACGAGATGGAAACACGTTTGAAAAGTAGTAGAAACTAACAGATTGAGTGAAGAACTGAAAACTTGTGTTTTCAGTTGCAACCAATAAATTGCAGAACCTGCATATTTTCAGCTTGCAAGTTATCATTTTATAAGTCTTCTTTGAAGAGTGCTTTTTGTCTCTCATAAATTATTTACTTAAACTACATAGAAGAGGAACACACAGGTTGCAATACTACTGACAGCTTTTAATACTGTTTGAGACCTCTGTAGGAACATGACATTGTGAAGACGTGGTATGAGTTTGTCACTACAATATCACAAATATTTGCTTGACTCCAGTGCATCCCAGAACAGTATTTAAAATTCTGAAGGATTTTTTTATATATATATATATAAAAGACTTGGGGGTGGGGGGAAGGGAAGACAAGGCAACAAGTATTTGATACCATTTTACTGCTGAAATAAGTCTTCCTGATCATCAGACAAGGCCCAAACCTGCCCATCCCCAGCTAACCACACTCTCCCTTGGGGTCATCTTCTCTTTACACACGCTCCATTAAGTCCCATAACAGTGCTAATTTCAGTTTTCTAAGTGATCAAATCCTACTTCAAAAGTCACTTTGGGGGGAGGTTGAACACATAAAATAGCTTCGTAACTGAGAGATCCATTCCATACAACTAGTCATACATAGTATGAGAGGAGGATATAAAAAGATTCTCTTTTGACAATTCAAATGCTCTGGCAAATATTCAAGTTACAGAAAATAATGTTTAAGGCCACATTAAAGGCAGAATACAAAGCTGTGGCCTTCACATCAGGCTATGAGGAGCATTGTGCTAATGCAGATTAATCCAGTTATTCTTGAAGATCTGCTAACAAAATCAGTCCCTCGTGAATGCCAATGTCTTTCTAGCACTGTGGGTGCTCGGCAGCACCAGCCAGTATTCCTCAGGGCTACATTTCTGCAATTGCGCATTCTGAACAAGGGAAAGAACTTTTCACTTACCCTGTGAAATCCCCTGACGGACTGACTCCATGGGGCCTCTATTCCCCTCAGGCCCAGACTCCCCTCAGGCCCCTCTCAGCTTCTTACACTGTAGCTTCTTGTCAGCCTGTAGGACTGAGAGCTGTGGAGACCTTCTCTCACCAGCAAAACAAAGATTACCTGTCAGAGACAAGGCGCATTTTTGGCCACCTTTTTCTCGCATACAGGCATCTTTCACCGCCAGAGTGAAAGGCCTCGGCCTACGAGCCACATAAACCTCTCTCACCTGCTGCAGCCAAAAGGCCTCGTGGCCATGACAGATTTCCTCAGATTCATATCCAGGAGGCATTTACAAGCAGAGATAAGGCATATCTTTGGCCAATTTTGTCTCACATAAAAGCATCTTTCACTGCCAGAGATAAAGGCCTCGGCCTACGAGGCCTTTCCCATCTGCTGCAGCCACAAGGCCTCGTGGCAGTGACAGACTTCCCCAGATCCACGTGCAGGAGGCATTTACAGGCACATCTGTGCTGCCTCTTTCCCCAGGGCCTACATTTCAGCTGCTGGGGCTGCTTCTGCAGCACCACAGGGCTTTTCAGGATCAAACTGGTTTCACAGTACAGCACTGGAGGGAAAAAAAGTCAAGCAGCAGATAATTTACCTTCCACACAGAGATGATTTTCTCTGTTTTTAAATGCACTAGGCCTACCATGATAAGCAAGCAGCCTCAAGATTGCCCAGAAAGCCACCTCTGCTGACTAGCTCATAATTTGCAGATTCCAGCTGCATCCGAGACTGGGTTTGAAACGTGTTTCAGGCCTCACTTGTTTGTAGCTGCTTCCTTCCCTGCAAGTACCAGACTACACTGAACGCTTCCTGAACCTCCTTACTCTTTAATCTCTTGTTCCTCACTACTGTTGATGTTTTTCTATGTGTCAGCAGTTTACAGACCAACTTGGATCTGCAATCCAGGATACAGTTCAGGACAGTCACAGCATAGTCAGCAGAGGTCACTTTATTGCTGAGTAAAAAGTTGTTCAGAGAGTTATGTAGGGACTTCAGTGGCCTCAGCTGGCTGGTGATAAACAAATTACACTTAAGATTCAAGATGGTAAACATAGGATCATGATGCGAAATCGCTTCCAACTCTACAACACTTGAGCAGCAGCAGAGGAGACCTGTGGTCACAAAGAAAAGTGAAAGTGTCACACCAGCAACAGCTCTAAAATAGGTTGCCAAGGGAAGAGAAGGTGGTCCACATAACTGAATAACTATGGCAAAATTAAGCAATAATTAATTAATTAAGCCATAAGAGCTGCAACAGTCAGAGCCGGCAATACAGCTCTACATCTTTGCCACTTAACAGTTTATTGAGGTAGGGCACTGGATAAAGAATACCCATCAACTAAGAGTCAGGACACCAAGCTCCATAACATAAAGGTCAGAAAATGCATTTATGTAACAACAGAGAGTTCGACTGGGATCCGTTTATGAAATTGCGGTAATTTTACAAAGCTGTTTGATGACTTCAAGCATCACTGTGATAACCTGAAGAAACCCCTGCACAATAAATGAAGGTGCTGATCCCCAGGTAACGTGCAGACACCAGTGTTGTGACTTCAAGGTTTTGCTAAGCTTTCTCAACACCTAGAACTACATCTCCTCATCCAAACCTTGGGCAGTTATGCCAAGTTCTATTAGTACAATTTTAATTAAGATTGTAAACCTAAATAATATATTTCCTGACCCAACATATCAATTTCAAAAGTCTTAGGTGGCCATCTCCAAGGAATAAAAGTACTTAACTCTTATCAGGCCTTCATATGGGCTGGCTTAAAGACATACTCTCTTTTGAATGTGTAAATATATATTGTGACGGTTGATTTAACCAACTTGTTTCTCTCTCCTAGATAACACGTAACTGAGCATTAAATAATCCTCAGCACTTCCATACCCAAAACCGCCCCCTTAAGACAAAAGATTTAAATGAACTTTAGCCTGTTCTTCAAGTATTTGCACTGGTCCCTGATCCACTGAAATCCCTGGCTCCTTCCCTTTTCGCCTGCTGTCCATGAAAAACCCCACAGTGACAGCCTATCCAGGCAAGAAAATTTACAGTCGCACCAAGAATGGTTAGTCTTGAGAACAAAACCAGTTTGGGAAACTTTCTCTTGTTCCTCGTCAGCCCAGTCTGGTTCACCTACCGAGAACAGAGGGAATCTCTTCATTTTGCAAGCTTTGTATGGCTGGTTGCAAGAGATACACTGGCAAGTCATACTTAGAACTGGAACTGCACCTACTGAAAACATTTTCAGAAGACTCTGTGTAAAGTGTTGATAATCACCAGTTTGATCAACTGCAGACTATGTTCCTACTTTTGTAATACACAACTTTAAAAAACAGATACCGTGCATCTCTTGACACTGACAGCTTTTGCAACACTGTTCAGAAATTTAAATAAGAAGTTTTAATACTTGTTGCCTAAACATTACCCCAATAATAGCAGACCATTTTATAATCTGTCCTTAGTGTACAGAAAGATATATTCTTTTATGGTAGTTTTTCTTTATTTCCAGCATTGAAAGTAAGTCATGGACATAAAAGCAGCCAAGAGGAAAAAAAAATAAAAATCAGACTAACTGCAATTATTTTCCCCCCGTCCTTCTCTCTCCCTCCTTCCCAAGTTGTCTGTGCATACAGAGACCAAAGCATATGCTGTGTAAGAAGGTAAATCAAATAATACATTTAAAATGGATTTCGATTTATGTACGGCTGTTACCTTTCATGAACGTTACACAGTCCCTGCAATTAGATTCTTTGTAAGGTAAGTCTTCACTTTTCTCTACTGAATCTTCTGATGGAGAAACAGAAAGGAGGGATGGAATCAAGGAGTACGGAATGATCACAGTCACTAAAAATTTTGAGAATTTAAGTAGTAAACCTTGGAGAGTCTTCTAGGAAGTTCCAGAAATAATAGGTGGCAACATGTATATATTGCAATTTTATTTCATTCGCTCAAACAAAACGTTAGCATGTAAGAAATTTTAAATGACACAATATGATAAAAATAGCAGAGAATGAACTGAGAAACTAAAAAGAAGGTAAACCTAAATGCATGAAAAGTCAACATTCATTAGTGATCATCTTCAGTCTTTGATTGACACTGGATGGTCGGTAACTTTTTAAAACAATGAACTGGAAATCATTATGACTATTCTGAAGAGATTTCAGCACCAGCACTAAGATTTTTACATTCAGTTGGTTTGCAGTTGACTTGGTAGCCACTTGCCTATAGTACAGGTTTATCATAGGTCAGATCACAGTGTAGAGGAAAGCAACGCCTCCCTGACATTAGAAAGGATCCCTTAAACTGCCCTCAGCTTAAGACATCCATTGTACAAAAGCACAGAACCACCACAATATAGGTTTGTGGTTTTTTTTCTTAAAGAACTTCATTACCAGTAAGCAAAATAATCTTAGCTTCTGCAGTTCAATACTGAAATCTCTGGAAATGGTGCAACTGTCAGTAGGACAGGAAATGTCTACAGTAATCTTTAATTCAATCCAATTTTCTGGAAAGAACCAATTCGGTAGTTTTGGGATTACAGAAAATATGTATGTAGAAGCAGCACAAAAGACGACATCTGTTCCTTTTTCTTTTTTTAACAGAAATCATGTTAATTGTAGACCAAGGCACAAAACGTTTAGTGCATAAGCCAGTTCCTTGCACAATCTAGTAGTTCAGCCTTTAATTTTGGACCACTTATACCCATTCACGCTATTCCACTATGCTACTCCTGAACTCTCCTAGAAACAAATCTAATATGATTTCTGACAAGGGTAAACTTCCTTAATGCTCAAAAAGTCCATGTAAAACAAAAAGTTACATCAACAAAGATGAAAATGCCTCCTCTTGTTTTGAGAAAAACAGTACTTGACAAGCTTACTACGGATTTTATTTTTTAATGCATGCAGAAAAATGTTTTTTTTTCTATTTTCTTTATAAAAAATGATTAATAAATGGAGTTAGGCAATATTTCCGCTGTAGTCTCCCCTTAAAATTTGAGCCTATAGAAACAGGAAATGTTTGGAGAAAAATTTCTTACTGAAGCCTCTCCAAAGCTGTAAGTGCTCTTTTGCTTTGGTGCTCAGCACTTCAGACAGTATTTTATTGAAAGCATTTGTCCTATGAATGGAGCTGCATGTACTTTTAAGCTGAAACATTAATCTCTCCAAAAGTTGTAAGTAATTTTTCCTTTTGGATCAGCCCAGATCCCAAACCAACACAGCACTGTTACGGCTCAGAAAAATTGACAGTGCAAAAGAAAAGGGAAGATTTTGATCCATATTCTTTGTCCAAAGCGCTACAGATCCAATTCACAGGATTTCTATTCCATTGAACTGTACCATATAAAAAAAAATTAAAAAAATAAAAATTTACAAGCATAAAATCCGAAACCCCTGGGAAACAGAAAGGGATCATCTCCCCTAAAAAGGATTCTCAAATTGTTGACTGAAACCAATGGCATACCATTGCTGTTTGTCAGGGTTTGGGTTGCGTGGAGCTGTGGGGGTTTTTTATTGGTTTTGATTTTTTTGGAAGGAGGGTGGCAGATAAATTAGGACAAGAAGGGGATGTTTACTGTGACCTGATGTTCCATTCCTCTAAGGTAGAACCGCTGTCCTGTTTCACTAACTGATCAGAAAAGGAGTCTCAGCAAAGAGTGATGTAGAGGGTCGTGGCAAAAAGGAAAAGGACAACGCACTTACACGGGTGCATCCTCAGTAACTCAGATGCCTACACGTTTGTTCTCTCACCGAGAAATGAGTTAGGTTCACATGGGAGTTTCAGAACCATTATGGAAGTATTACTGAATTTCAAATAGAAAACTGAAAAAGATACAAAAGCATTAAGTACCTGGTTCCATTAACATGGTTACTGATAAAAGTCACATTTTCCTCATTATTACACATGCATGTAAGATGAAGAAAAAGTGTAGAAAGTAATAAAAATGTGTCACCTTCCCCCTCCCTCATCCCGCATCTTTCTGGGCATAAATTAAGCCTTACAAATGAAAAGGCTACTCTGTGACATGCAATTTTTCTTTTAATTAAAAAGCTGGCTGTGTTGTGTTACATTACAAAAATGTCCACATGCATAAATCTAAAAAAAGCCCCAAAATCTACTGTAAATCTACAACATACTAATGATTTACATTTGACTGCTGATTCGCATTATGTAGAAGTCTTAGATTTGGTAAAGCATCGTAACAATGTAGGAAGGCATCTACATCTTTAAACTCCGGACTGTATTTGCTCTTCTTTATTTTCCTATAAAATTGCATGAAGGCTAACTAGAGAGGCTTCCTATCATAAAATTCCAAAATCTTGATATGTCAGCACTGTCTAGGTCATTCACTTACAAATATTGCCCTTTAAAAGCGCGCATTTCTAATTGCTCCATGTTTTGTGAACTGAACTTCTACACATCTGATCTTTTAAATTATTCATGGAAATATCAGATATGATAGGAAGACAAACCTGAGATACATTTGAAGTACAACAGTATAACTTGCTAACTCCTTCATTAATAAAGAAAACCTCTCTGAAAAGCCTTCCCAAGCTTTTCCCTGTTTGTTTTTTTTTTTTTGTCTGAACAACAAATTCTGAAACATGTGCAATTTTATTTTGACATGAGTAGACTTCAAAGCACTGTGATCTTGTCTGATAGGTGTAGGAATTTCTGCATAATCATTACAGTAACTTTAAGAGTCTTTTCCACCCTGCTGTAAAGGTCAGAAAAAAGCTGCAAACTAGGAGGGGAATAGCATATCACCAGAGTGATGCGTCTGAAGCTTTTCAGAATAGGTTGTTTCTCCCTCCTTCCAAGTGTCTGTCTCCGTTTTCTTCTAACAGCTCACAAAACGTAGTCAGTTTTATACCAAGTTAAAGAGTCACATCGGCTTAGTACTAGTCTTTCTATGCAGTATTCGACTTGCTGAGTTCCTGCCTGATAGCTAGAGAGAGAGAAAAATTAACAAATTAAACAAAGTCAAGGCAGAAAGCCAGAATGCGTAACTGACCTCTTGAAGAAGGCTCCCCCTGCTCCAATGCACTTAGAACCTCGGTACTTTCCACAAAGAAAAAACAAAAACAAAAAACCACGCACACCATGGCAGTAAAACAGAGTTTTAGTTATTTCTTGATTGATGGACCTTTAACATTATTCTTTCTCAATAGCATCCCTTAATTACAGAAGACTAAATAGGAAACTATCTTCTGTTAAAATATAAATTAAAGTTGGGATAACTCTTTTCTTTGATTCTTATGTTACAGACCAGAGAGGGAAAGACTGAAAGCACAATCCTAGTCTGAACATTCCCAAATTTTGAACTATGCACCTCAGAAGCTCTAGATTATTTAAAAATAACCCATCTACCACCACATTATGGATACACATTGAGGATAACTGCAAATCACTCAAATACAGCATCCCTCCAACCGCTTCTAAAAGACAGTACTTGGTGTCAATGTGCTATTAAAACAAAAAAGCACAGGAGGGAAAACATACAGGCCCATCAATGAGAACAGGTCTGGCACAGAGGACATTATGCCACCAGACTAACAACAAAGATACTTTTACCAATGTAACATTCTCAGGCTAGAAACATAATATATTTATTGCTGTGCAACTGTACCTACTTTAAGACTGAACAACAGCAGCAGATTGATACCTACCATCAATGAGTTCTTCCTTTAATTTCGTTAATTCCTTTCTCATTTCATCTAAAATGTCCTATGGTGGCAGAGCATAAATAATAGGTTAGTTTTGCAACATGAACAGATTAAGTTTTGTCATCCGTAATCTTTTGCAGAGAGAAATCCGAAATTCTCCCAACCTTTAACCCTTCTGAAATGCGTAACACAGCCTTTATCTTCCAAGTTAATCCCCCAGAACCTAAAGCATCCCCAAAACATTCCAACTGCAGGTACAATAAAGAAAAATACCTTCTGCAGAAGTCTTACAAATTGATTTCTATAGAACATCATGAGAGGAGAAGGGACATACTGAAGTTAGGAACGCAAAAAAAAAGTACCTAACTAAAAACTACAAGCAACAATTGAGCTACAACCCTCTCTAGAAACTACCGAGCTGGGCCCTCTGCTCTAGAACAACCCACTGAGCTGGACCCTCTGCTTTAGAGCCACCCACCAGTCTGACCCCTCAGCTTGAGATCAACCACTGAGCTAGGCCATCACCCCACCCCCTTAGAACCAACCACACCTGACCCCTCCGCTCTAGAACCAACCACTGAGGTTGCTTGCTTGAGTAGATAGAAGGAGGGAAGGAAAGGCTTTCCAGGCAAACAGTTTCCCAGTTCCATCCATAGTATCAATACCATCTTGTGCATGCCTTCTAAGGCAAAAGCATCCTACAGTTTCAACTCCTAAGAATACTGAAACACCTCTGATTTAGTAATTATTAGTCATTATTTTTTCCCATTATTTAAGTTTGGAACTAATTAACAAAACAGTTATAAACTGGTATTGCAGAGCTGCAAGTCATTATACTCAAGTTTTCTATACAGAGCATTAGATACGTACCTGCTTCAATCTGTCATAATCTAGACCTTCTGACTGGACTCCATTGGCACTGGGTTGCCCCGTTGGTGTGGATTTTGGTCTGCAGTACAAAAACACATCCATGAATTACTGGTCACTTGTTATTACAGGATACACAGGACCTCCCCATCAAACTCGCTAATATTCATCTATCGAAAACATAGTAAAGAATCAGAATGAAAAAAAAAATGTTGGGAGAGGGAAAGTGGGAAAATCAGGCAGACCCAAAATACCACACAGAATAGAAAGCAACAACCAAGAACATTTTCCACACGCTGGAAATATAAATTACGATAATAGTTATTAGTTCAAAACAAGGACTTTTCAAGTAGCAGACAGATTTCACTGTCGGTTTCTAATTTTTTCATGACAGGAAAGAAAAGCTGAACGCCTTCAGATGTAAAATGCTTTCCTTTCTCCCTTTTCAGCTTCCCTTACTCATTTCAAAAGAGGCCCTTCTCCAAGAAACACTCCCACCAACTAATGACAACATATTGATGCTGTAACTCTATGAATGCTGTGGAATCACCCTGGCAGACTTCCAATATGTGACAGGACATGGCTGAGAAACCTTGTCTAACTCCCTTCTAACCTAAATTATTCCATGAATTGCTAAAGCCACCGAAAGCAAACACTGTAAGAGCAGTAAGATTTGTAAGATAGTATTTGAGAGGAAGTTCTGGTGCTTTGGACTACGTCATGTTAAATGTTTGCTCACGTGATAACTGAGATGTCAAAAACTTGAGGTCTCCAAAGGATGGATGGAAGGTGTGGGAAAAAGAGGGAGGAATGTTCTGCTGTTCTAAATGACTTTTTACATCTTGCTGACCTTCTCTTTCCATTACTCTACAAAACGTTAAGCCAAAAAGATGCTGTTGAACTGTCAGCAATTTAATCGTGTCAAGAGGTTTCCCCGATGTTTGGAATTATCACTATATGCTAACATTAAGGAAGGGCAGTAGATTAAACTGAGTCCTATCTCATTGTCCTTATATGTGGCATCACTGAACAAAAAAGCCTGGCCTAAACTCAGTGTCTCACTTCAAAATTCTTACGTAGGACAAATTTGTTAAACACTGCATTCTTCTGGATTCATTACCTGAAGGTGCAGCCTTATTTATTACAATGGAAGGTGGCCAGGAACAAAAAAAAGCAAACCAGAAGGAAAGGCATAGTTCTGCGCTTTATCTTCTCTCGAATACACAGTATAAATCTTTTTTTCAGAACAAAGCTGAATGCGTGAGGTATACAAGCAGTACAACCCTTATTTTAATTTTTAAATTTGCTTATGTATTTTTAATTTAGCTAAAACAAAAAAAGCTGTATTGTCACTCAGAACAAAAAGAATAATGAACATATAAATATATTTGTTTGTTTTTACAAAACCATTACCTTTGGCTTTCATGCCTCTTTCCTTACAAGACAGGAGTTCATCCATGAAGAAATTGTCTGATTACACTTTGTTCAGTACAAGCAGAACGACCCTCATACTGGATTGTCTTGATGATTTTTATAACGCAACAGGGCTATTTTCTTATTTGCTCGTGGAAGGAAAACACTCAAAATGCAAATACCAACAGAAAAGGGGACACACACTAAAATGTCGCGGTGATACTCCAGAAACTTTTGTGGTCTCCAGCAGGTACTTTTACCTCTTGCAGGTTCCAGTGTGAAAAACGTTAAGAAACAATATGGGACAGAAGAGTTGTATATTTTATCTCCTCCTAACCCACAACAGTGCATTCCTGTACCACTGCAGAGCCTAGCACATTCAAAAAATTCATTAAAACCTTCATACAGTTTCATAGCTACCGAGTATTTCTGGTAAGAGGACATTTTGAATTGGTACACCTGAGCCCATTCATCTTTTCAAAAGGCAGTAACTCCTGGTCAGGTGGTAGAAACCTCTCAGCAATTTTTTTAACGCTTCATGATAACTTCTGTGCAATGCCAAGTTGGTTATGTCAAGCCTAGTGGCATCATTTAGGGAAAAAACTGCCAGAAATGAACCATGCAAAACAGAGTCAGCAGAAGGGAATGTGTAAGTGACCCTTTGCTGCTGGACTCTGCATCAAAGGTGCAACACCCTGTGCTGTTACACCAGCTTGGTCCTGCCCTTAGGATCACAACAGTCAACGGCTACAGCTATTCAGAGAATCTAAACCTAAGTTCCAAGAGAGAAATTGCTACCATTATTATTGCTTGAAACACACCAAAATGAAATACACGATCCACTGAGTAAAACAGAAGATAAAATATTCAATAACTTGATAGTGGAAGAAGCTGGAAAATAGAATTCACCTTGTAACCACCAGAAGGTCTACAGTCTGTGCTAATGCTATGAAGACAAACCACAAGTTGGGATCTTTTACACAACTCTTTAGATACTGATGGTGCTTAGTACCTTATGAAAGAATTCCTTGCTAAAAAACATCTGTCAAGATGAGATCTTTGGCAATCACTACTTCATCACATACATGGCATTTGTGATATTAAAAGTGTTACTGGCAATTTACACCTGAAACTGTGAACAATGACTTACTCCAAGTAGGATAGCATGAATTTTTCAGTTTCTCCATCGTTTCAGTTCACTATCGCTCCGTTCCCAATACACTACGGCAATAGAGCATATACTCAACGTTGCTGAAAAATCTGTGTCCTCCCAAATGCAATTCCTGAGAAGTCACAACAGAGACCTACTACAGGTCTTAATGGAAGAACCCAAACAAAAATACACTTCCATATTTTAATAAAATGACATGGCTTTAATATTTTAATGACATGACCTTAAAGAAGAGCTCTCAACAGCTAGACTGCTGCTTTTTTCTTTTACTTCAGATCTCTAGAATAAAAAGACAGCTTTACCCAATCATATGCTTTATAGTCCTGCTGTCTGCAAAGTGCTCAACAGGAAAGCCTGTTTGTTAACTAACACTCCATCTTAAGACTGTATTCCATTTCTGCTTTCTGAAATGCAAGACAGTCTTCATTCAGTCAAATACAAAATCATAATCTGTAAACTACATAGTTTCTATCTCGGGCAATTCTAGCTTTCTTCCCTGCAAAATTATCCTCTTTTTCCTTCCTTGGCTTGCTCAGAAGAACGATTAATGGTGAATGCAGTTGCCATTAAATAATAGATTAACTACTGAGATTTAGCAAATGAAATAACCCAATCATTCAAACCTAAGGTGGCTAAAGAGCACTCCCATGTGGTTTTTCATAGCATTGCCTAACAGGAGACAGGCAATCTCGACAGACCCTAAAACACCTTAAATCAAGCATGCAAGGTAAAGATTTTATTCATGCCATCATGCAGAGTACACCGCCCAAGATAAGTAGGTAAAAGGGGAACTTTTCATACAAAAGATTAAGTATTCACCACAATGACTGCCTTCATGGAAAAACATAGCTGGCATTTGACTCCGTAATTCTGAGGGGCTCTGTAACATGTTTACCTGTGGAAAGCTCTTAAAACATGAACGTTTTTGATATCAGTATTTTAAGACTACAGCTACAGAGAGCAAAACTGAGACCTACAGCTTAAAATACAAATGATGTTAATTCTAAATTGTTAATATGTTCCCAACAGAAATATTAATTTATATTTAACAAGTCCTTTTTTTTTTTTCCCCTTTCTGATGTTTAAATCTGGCAAAATTTCTTATCTTTACTTAATTTGTGAAAAGCACATGTGAAATCTCACCTGGAAAAATAATTGCTATTCCTGTGTACCTAAACTTACATTTTTGAAAACCTGCTTCTCAAAACACTGCAAATGGTTCACTAAATCTTGGCATATCCAATAGGAATTTGTGCCTTTGCAGGTGGTATCTGCCAAAAAGGCCAGGATTTAATATGAATTCATAGCCAGTTCTTAAGCCATCTCAATCTGCCTTTGGCACCACCTGCTTTTAACCAGTCAAAAAATGGGCTCAACTGAAGAAACAAAACGTGAAGAGGAACCTGGTCATGCCTGTGGTGATTACCAATCCCTGTAGAAAAAGTCCAACCCTGAACTGGTCAGAATGGTTATTACAGTGTCTCAAATCCCAACAGGATGATACCTGTTTAATGAATCATAGAACCTGTTTTCAGAAGCAAGCAGATTTTTCCACGGAGATTCCCGTCTATGAAGGGGAGAAACACTACCTTAACAAGCTATAATAGGTCTTAATTATGTTCAGTTTTAGTACCTTAGACACCATGGAGTTTAACTAGTTATATCCCATGAGTTCTATTTGAATGTTTCAGGAAATACTACAATCACACAGCTTAAGTCTTTTCAAAGTCTGCTAGAAAAAAAAAGGGTTGACTTTAAACAGGACACTAGTTATTTTAAAATACTTAGAACATTTATTCAGAGTAACAACTCCTTCTTTGTCTACCTGGTTTAGAAGCTCTGAAGAGAAAGTTTTGCTTACTTGCCAGTTTCTTCGGCATGCTTTGTTTAATCCCCATAAATGACTCATATCCCCTCTGCAGGGGTCAGAAGCAGGTTCTCGAGCCTTACCAGGTGAAAGATATCCCCTTTTGGCAAACACGGTATTAGTGCTTCAAAGAGCAGCCCCCTTTGACTCACTCACTCAAAGGAAGTTACTTAAACAAGTCACTTGCTGAGACAGGCTTGGCAACTGTAGAGAATTAGGGAAAACGCAAGGATATTCAAGAGGGACCTTCTACTTATACCTTTTCTGTCTCAGTCCATTAAACATTCCTCATCCTGGCAAGGCGAAGTGTCAATTGACTAGAAAACTGTATTAGCAGTCTTAAAATATATGCTCTGGCACCTTCCAGCAGGTTATGACCACTGGAAAATAATACTGTCATCCAATAAACCTGGAATTCTTATTTTGTAAGTACTTTCAGAGTATACACCCAGTAAGGGGTGAATTCTGTCAACATTTCGCATTGGATGACTGAAAAAAGTGTGATAGAGAGATTTTCTTAGTACATCTCAAGAGAAGCCACAAAACGTCTGTACTGCTCTAGATCAGAAAACCTTTTAAAACAGCCCTCAGTGACACCCAAATTTCCCCAGTTGGAAAAGGATCAATGAGATTGGCTCCATAAAACAGTTTACAGGAAGCTACAGCTGTAGAGACAGGCAGAATGAAGACTTAAGGACATCCCAGACTCTCCAAAGGAGTCTGATAAGGAAAGTTGCTCATTTATTAATCCCTTCACTTCCCTTTCTTCAATTGCTTATACATAGGGCATTTATAGCCAAAGGGCCAGGTCAGCAACTGTCTTCAGATAAAAACACTCTTTAGGATTCCTTACACAAGCTATTTCTGTGGTATCTATTGATACCTCGATCTGCTTGAAAACAAGAGACCTTGGTTAAAGCAGGTAATTCTATGGGGGGATAAGGGAGAAGCAGGTAGGGGGAAGTCAAGGCTAAAGGTAAAGCAGTATTTTGTTACACCGATAGTATAGCAGAGAGGATATCACCACCAATGTAACCTACTTTTTGACAAAACACAAACCAAGCAGCCAGCATCGTGGCTGCAGGTATTTTAAACTCCTGGACCTGGTTATTTCCGAGACAGGCAAGGACAGACTGATACAGGCTGAGAGTGATTAGCGCTGCGGTTTAGAACTGAAGAATTCAATGGCAACCTCGACCATAAGTAATGCCACTTGGAGAATAACTGGTTTTAATTCTCTGATCACCAAATCTTGCATAGCTGCTTCCAACAGGCCAGAATTTTAAGGAGAATTCAAGTAATTTCAAACATAGCTTTCTCAAGTTTAACATGTTCTTTTGGTTTTTCTCAAAGAAATTCAGGTAACTTTGTCAGATTATCAGAGGTCAGAATCCTTTAACCTCTCTACACAAAATATACAGGAATTCTAAAATGAACCACAAGCCTTCTACCTAATGTAAACGGCAATTGAATATACCTAAAAATAAATTGCTAAAGCAGCCATTTCACTCTTATGTGTTACTGAAATTCCTACCAAAGTTCCAGCTGACAAGTTACCCAAGACAGTTTAATGCACTGGAGGTATAGTATTTCTACACTTCTTTCTGAGGGTTTTCCTTGGATTGGTATGACACAGGGACTCAAAATTATCACAGAATCAAATCTTACCAAGATAGCTTAAGCATCAGGATAACCGTTCTATGACCAGCACAGAAACAGAAAGGAGAAAACCTATTCACCAGATTTGCTACTGAACATATGAATCACAGCACTGAATTTGGTTTTCCCTTGCAGGAAATTTCACACTTTAAAATTTAAAGAAATAGAAAGAGTTAAGGTATATGTTTGCCTACAGCAATGTTTAATAATTGAAGTTATACACCAGCAACTGTTAAGGAATCCTTTTGGATTTTACTTTTGACTTTATTGTCAAAAAATTCACTTGCTGGCATCCTCCAAAAGCAACTCTTCTTTCTCAATTAAAACTGCCAAAAGCATTTTCGCAGCAGTAATTTTAAGCCCCTACACTTTGCTTTTACTATTATTAAGATAATTTTTGCCATTTCAGTCCAGTATTCTTAGCGGCATGAGCAACAATAGCAAAAGCAAGGAAAAGATGGCTGGAACAAAAGGGAATACCTGGAGATAACAGGTGACTTGCTTCCATTCACTGTATTTGTTCTTTCCCAAGGCTTTCTTGTTAGTTCTGAAAAACATAATAAGAAGATTAAAACCTGTCTTTTTCTATTTGTTGTGCAATTCACATGAGGAAACTTTAAGCGCCTGACAACTTTAGTCAGTCTTTTCTGGTTTGTTTGGGTTGTTTTCACTTGTTCTTGTTTGTTTGTTTTTGCTACTAATCTACCTCCTGTTGTATTCATCATATTTTTAGTCATACTACCCTTTATGTTGTCATAGCACCTTAAAGTCTCACTTTTGTTCTAGACATTGTAAATGCCATTTGATTCTTAATCCAACTGGGAGAAGGTCTGCCTACACTTTCTGGTTTTATTGCTTCAGCTGCAGAAATATGAAATTCTGGAACTGTAAGCAAATAGTCAGCTTCAAATACTATGGGAATATGTTTTTAAGCTAGAGGAGTTTTCCTGAGCTGTTAATGAATTACATAAAATTAATTCAGTGTCAATTTCAAGGAAGCCATAGCAGGGATAATACAACCTCACCCAACTAGAATACCTTTCAGCAGTACAGTATTTATTTTCCACCAAAGTCTTGACTCCATAAAGATACTTTTAAAATTGTAATGTATCATTTTCCCCTTTCAAAATAATACAGAGTCAAAACGGAAGGTTTTGGATCCAGAAGAGATTGTAGTTTGTTTACTTACCACCCATGATACCAGATAAAGTTGTACTGTGCATCTCTTTTCCCATGTGGGCAGCTTACATGCTACAGGCAAGCGCTCTATGATACACTGCAGAAGAGGATTTTTGGGTCTAGTCTATAGATATGCATCTAATTCGTAAAGATTTAAAATCCTAACCTATCTTTTCCACACTCATGCTTCACTTTCCATTCTGGAGCCTGCTTTCAGTTCTGCTTAGAATCCTCTGCAAGGAACTCTGACTCGCTATCCTGAGTTTATTAGCGTGATCTAAAGTGACATGTGAGAGCCAGCTTTATTGTGCAGGTTTGTTTGTCAACAGCAGACGCATAGAAATCACAACTGAAATAGGGCAAACAGTTCACTTAAGGACTATTTCTTTTACGTTTTTGCATGGTGAATGAGTTGCATGGTTTGAGTTTTTTTGCCCTTCAGTGGTCTTACCTAAGTCTTGCATTCTAATTTCTTTAGACTATGGGCTGTATCTCAATACTAACATTTTTCCAGTTATTTCCATTGGGACACACTTAGCTCCCAGCTCTCCTCTTATCTGACAGCCAGTGGCCACCTGGATTTTGCTCACTCTACAGCAGTGGTTTTCAATATTAAGGTCTGCAGACTGTCATGTGGCTGAATCATCAACTGAACAAGTATAGAACACCTGGACAAGCAATCAACAAAGAAAGCTAAATATACTGGAGATGGAATATTTGTTACCCAGTCATCTGCCTTCTGCTTCCAGTATCTTTTGGGGATGATAAACTGCAGGTTATATGGCACATCCTCCCGCTTTTGTATGCGCATAGCGGGGAGGTGGCCAGGGAAGCTAAGTGTGCAAGAAGGTACTACTGAAGTACAGGAAAATAGTCTTGAGTGCCACTTGAGCCCTGGTAACACAAGCATTTAGAGTATGAACACACATACGTACTGACAGTATATCTCGGCCAGCTACAGAGCTGATGACACACAAGCTTTCCTTACTGACTGCAGCAGAAGTGTTGGCTACACAGTTCCTAATCCTGCCACCAGCATATCCCAGCAGAGGGATCACAGTTGAATTTCTAACTCCATACACTTATATTGATTTAGAAAGGATACTTGTTTTAAGGGAAACTTTACTAAAGTACCTGGAAGCAGCAACTGCTTCCATCTGACTGTGATACTGCTGTACATTGGCCTTTAGGGAAACAAACTACTCACAGAATCACAGAATTGTGGTGGTTGGAAGGGACCTCTGAGATCATCGAG
>JAOXJM010000023.1:13247082-13282025 GCA_026413425.1 Tringa solitaria | reverse complement strand
GGCTGGGAAGCGGAGGAGGAGGTGGTGGCGGCGGCGGAGGACCTGACGGTGGAAGCGGAGGTGGTGGTGGTGGGCCAGGAGGAGGTGGGGCTGCTACTGAAGACTGAGCTGGGCCAGGGGGCAGGGGGGGTGGGGGAGGAGGTGCAGGTGGTCCTTGGACAACACCTAGTATCAAAGAGAAAAGAAATAGACCGCATTAAGGATTTAGAAAAGAAAGATCTTAATGTCCACTGAAATACTGGTTCTTTTGTTCAGAGTATAAGACATTAAGGGTCCTTTTTACAGGGAAGAAAACACTGCGAGTTTCAGCAGGGAAGAAACATTCTTATTAAACACACTAAAAATATTACGTAGTATGATATGAGAGATCAGATAGTTTCAGAAATAAAACCCCTCCAGTCAGGTTCTGTGCTGCAATCAAGAACCTTGCACCGGGGAACAGGCAAAGCTTTTATAAAGAGTCGAGTGAGGCACAAGCACCAGACCCTGTAGGAACTATACTGTTTGTCCCAACGGTGCTAAATACAGAGCAACTTCTCATTGCACTAACAAGCACTTAACACACCATCCAAACATCCAAACCCTTCAACTGTTTGAGTTCCAACATTAATTTCTAAGCTGTATAAAGATCTTTCCTCTTAGAAACATTCCAGGAATCAGCTTTAATAATTTAATACAAGCACTAATTAGTGAGTGAGAAGACTGATGTATTTTAAGCTGATGGGAACAAGCTCTTCTATTTTTTTATCTACGATTCCTCTAATGCTTTAAATTCACACCGATGTGCAATACAAAATGCATCTTAAAGAAAGAATATTCTGATGATTACTGTGTTGGTATTAGGATAGGAACAGTTTAAGAAATTGTGACTAGGAGAACAGCCCCACACATCCTGCCCCTGTCTCGCCCATATTGCCATAAACTACTAAAAATGCCACTTGACCACCTTCAGCAACCTCTGCAGGCAGGAATTTCCCACATGGCTTCTCTGGATGTCCTACTCTGATAACCACTGTGTAAATTTAAAAGCCTTTTAAACTCCTCTTGGTACCACTCACCACCTGAGTACACACTTTACACTACAAGTGAGGCCATCCCCAAGGCGCTCCTCTGCCCACACCCTTAGCTGAGCTACCACAGACTCATATGCAAAGACCCTAAAGCTACTAAATCAAAGCAGGATGCAGATTAACAAGGACATTTACATCCATGGAAAGCACATTTCCCTCATATTGGTAGAGTGTTCCCTAAGACTGTCACCTGCTTAAGCAAACTTTTTTTCTAAAGTTTTTTTAGCTACGCTAGTAGAATACCACAGGAAGACCTGTCTATATATATATACACACACATATATATATGAGCATACAGCCATATATCAAAATACGACCACTGTCCAGAAAGAAATCCTATAGGTGTTACATACTACTTCCTAAATTTGAAACTACACAGGCTATCAAGGTGACCCAGGTTATTCCTTACTTAAAGACATTCACGTGTCCAAAGCCACACATATGTTCTGCCATGTTGGCTGCCATCAGGAAACTAATGGTTTCGCCTGTTAACACCATGTTCCAAATAAGATTTACCAAGCAAGTATTTGACAAGCCAAAGTTCAAGAAACCAGAATTTTACTTATGGCAGGCCACAGAACGCCGGCTCTTCTTCATGGAGCTGTGAAGTTTCCCTTACCCCAGAGTTCTCCACACAGTATTTCACTGTGGTATTAAGATCACTGCAACTTTGGAAGCTTCATATTAATTCTTCAGGGCAGTTATGGGCTCGGATACCAACTGGTAAATGGAACTGCATTCCTGATTAGCGCATTAGTAGCAATAACAGAAAGCCTTACCCTGCTGGGTCGTAGGTTCAACGGGCTGAGAGGCTGCCTGCAAGACTGGCTCAGAAGCAGAGGAGTCTCCCAGCACAGAGTTTAGAGAGTTCTCAACAGAGGCAGGGGGAGCTGCAGAGGGAGAAGGGAGAACACTAGGCTTGGACGAGGGAGTCGAGGCATTGGGGGAGTTGGGAGAAGGAGAAGCTTGAGGTCCAGAGAGTGACAGAGGCGGAAAGGAAGGCAGTGGGGGGGGAGGAGGTGGCGGAGGCGGAGTTGGACCTGAGGTAGAAGGTGAAGGAACCGGATAAGCCAGGTTTTCAGAAAGCCCGTTAGGAGCCGTGGGAGATGTGGACATTTGGGTCGCCGGATTAGAAGCCGACACTGGGAGGACAGGTCTCGGACCGGTGGCTTTGCCTGGCGGACTGCTTATCATGACTGGAGGAGATGGAGGAAGGGGGGCAAAACTGGGGGCGGACCAGGCAACAGGCTTTGCATTTGGAGGCAAAGTGGCTGGGGCGTTGACGGGAGAAGGGGGCCGAGAACTTTTGTTCAGCGGGCGAGGAACCGTGGCGTAATGGGGGAGAACGGGGTGGAAAGCCGAGCCTAAGGATGTAGCAAAACGTGATGCAGAGTGCCTTAGAGGCGGTGTAGGGGGGGTGGAAGTCGGTGGTGCAGAAGTCACTACAGCGTACTCCGGGGTGGCCTCCGCCAGTGGTGCCGAGACTGCTTTTGCATATGATGGAGGAGGCGCTGAAGGAGGCTGGCAACTGGAGTATTCAGGAAGTGGAGTGCTATACGGGGAGTTGTCGAAAGATGGAGCTGGACAGAAGATGGAAAGCAGCAGCAAAGGCAGGATAAAAAAAGGAGAAAGAGAAAAAGGGAGCTAATGAAGCAACAAAACCAGCATTCAAACAAAATGTATAAATGTAGACTACAGTTAGTACCAGAGGATTAGGCACAAGTGAAAATACTGTTAGGAAAGTTTCACACATCATCAACAGCTGCTTTTAAATTTTACCAACTATTTTTGTGCCAACATTCAAATTTACAAGTACATTCTATGGTAAGTTTTCTCAAATCCTATCTGGGAGATGGATTAGATACAGGGTTGATTAATCAGTCTTTTATCAGCTTTTATCTTCTTGTTTCGTTGCAAACTGCAAGCAAGTGTAGTGATCTTAACATTTGCTAGGACTCCACTAACAGAACTCATACCATAGGCAGCAAGTAGATATTGTCTTTCTCTCCCCAGAAAAAGCTTGATCACAGACTGGAAAGTACTGGGAATAAAACTACCAATAAAATCCGCTGCTCTAAAGTGACTACCTCTGACATAGTATTTCTCGACTTCTACCATGAGCTGAACTATGTAAATTGAGCTTGTTCCTAAAGAACAACCAAGTGCTTGACTAATATTCCATAGTATTACCAAAATGAGAGAGCTTTCAGTTATTGCTGGATATCCACAGGCAGTGCATTACCTTATCTACAAATATATATAATACATTTCACTGACATGTTACTACAATGATAAATTAAGCAAGACTTCACACTGAAAGGCATTCCTCACACTATTACTTTGCCTTATGTAGATACATACCTTCTACATTAACGCGCTCAACCTGATATGTTTGTTTTCGGGATTTTTTTTCCCCCAAATTATGTAGTGAGAGTGTATCTTGTTTAATAGAGCAAACAATGATAAGGAATTTAGAAATTTTAACTCTTCATACTATAACCAATGTTGAAGGTGCCCAATACGATTCAAGTTCTTCAAGTAATGTGAAGAGCACGGCAATGGAGTAAGCAAACAGTAACGGAAAAAAATTATTTCAGAGTTAATGGAAAATTATGACAGGAAAGTCAAAAATCTTGGACTTCTTGCCATAAAAAGGAAGGCATTTCAGCAAATACAAGCCTGAAGTACTGACTGTTGTTGCACAAGCGTACTCACTGCCCTTTGTTGCTTCTCTCCCACTCCATCACCCACACATAAAGAGCAGTCTGATACTCGAATACGCTCAGTTTTGAAATTCTTACCGGCATTTGAAATTCTTCTCTCTCTTTCCCATTCCAATTGTTCCCTTTCCAACTGTTCTTGCCGTTCTCTTTCTTGCCTTTCCCGTTCGAGTCGTTCCAGTCTCTCTCGATCCTGCCTCTCCTTCTCTTGTCTCTCCCTTTCTAGGCGTTCTTGCCGTTCCCTTTCTTGCCGTTCTCTCTCCAGTTGCTCCTGCTCTAGGCGCTCTCTTTCAAGTCTTTCCCTTTCTAGCCTCTCTCTCTCCAGCCTCTCCCGTTCCATTCGTTCACGATCCAGCCTCTCCCGTTCCAGCTCCTTCTGCCTCTGCTGCTCTTGCAACTGTCTACAATCGTGAGAAAAGGAAAAAGACTAAGCTGCAAAGCAAAAACCAAAAATATCAAGCAACTGTTAGAGGACAAGAAGAGATAAACTCATCAACAATCTTGGCACCAGTGAGAACAAAAGCACAGCATTTGTACCTACATAAAATTCTTAACTCTACATGTTATTTTTCTGAGCTGGATAATAATAGTTGCATTATGCTTACAATAAAAAGAATCATGTATCAAATTTCCTCGTAACTAATTTAACATTATAAGAGACAGCTTTCAAGTGGTAAGAACAGAAAGCTGCCGCTGATGATTTACTAACTGATGCAATCTTCCCAGTTTGGGATATGAAGTTACATTTGTTCTTTGCACAGTATTTTATACTCGAAGCAGCGAATAAAAGCACAGTGAAATAGCAGTAACACAAATAGTCATCCAAAAAACCTCACCCTCAAACAAATTATGTTTTTCAGATAAACTAGTCAGCCAGTATTTATCCGAATTTTACAGAAGCATCAGAATGCGTATGTGACCCCTCCACCTGCATACTACTATACACACATACAGCTTAACCAGCATCAAGACAAGAACACAAGTAAGAAGGAATCATACAAAATTTGCTGCCAGACCCACCAGGTTGTCTGAAATAAAGGACTTCCCTGCAAAAATACAATGGGAAAGAAAAGCTGTACACACCCCTTTTACTTTTTTCCCCAAACTTTTTAATATGTTCTTTTGTTTTTAAAAATAAATTTATATTCAAAGAAGATGTTTCTAGTCAGCTTTTTGATTTTCAAAGATTTTTCATCTCATGGAGGAACTTGCGACTGAAAAAAAATCAGGCATATTCTCCTCAAAGCTGCAGCCACTATGTTCTTGTCAATATGTATCACCAAAAATCTTGTTAGTTATCATCCTCTATTTCAATTTGTATTTTCAAGAAATCACCACATTTAAAAATAAGAACTTGTATATAAAGCACACAGCCATTTTTTCTGCTATGCTTCAGGCGTTAACTGAAGATAGCTTCTGAATACAAAGTACAGGCAGCTTTTAACTATAAAGCAAAAAGGAGACCTAAATTTTGACACCATAAGCTATTAGATATGTGTTTTCCATAGACTGCTGCTGGGCAATCTTATTTGGAAAAGTCATTACTAATTCTACACTTTATGCTTAGAGCCATGTAAAACTGAAGCCTAAAAATGAAGGGAACTTCAGCTATTTCATTCCTATTCCTGCTCAGAAAATACTGGCAAAACTGTAAACCCCAGCTCATATACTATTACTATCGAAGTCCATCTTCTTTCAGAACAATGTTTTCCCTTTAAAAAATAAACAAAAAAACCCATTAAATACTGAAATATTGCTAAAACGAATTAAATTCCAGTTATGTACACCAAGAGGGCTTTTTCCTACTGAACTTGTCACCTAATATCGTTGGAAGCTGCAAAATCGTTCTGCTCCTGTATCAGTTCTTCCATCAGCTCCTGATCTCCCCTATAATAAAGTTGTAATAGCAGTCCCCAACAAATTAGGGCTGCAGCTCAGCGTGTTAAATGCTTGATTTTTAGCCTCTGAAGTCCACCAAAAAGTCTGGTAACTGACTGACACATATTTGGAACCAGTAGGGGATTTCCAGAAAATATCAACAGAATACAACATAAACCACAAATATAAGCTCCAAAAGGGATATTAAAAATATTTTTGGCATTGCATTTTGGCTTGCTCTGTGTTGTACAAAACTAGTTTTATTATGTGCTCTTTTTCCCCCAGATAAAATCTATTATTAGAGGAAAGCAGGGTTTTCATCATGGCCAACTTCAGCTTAGTCCTCTTACACTCTTTTTTTGTACAGGAGAGGTGGATGCACAGATGTTTGTAGCTAACAGGCTATTCCAAGCAGGAGTCAACTTTTATAGCCTCCAAAGCAGCTTTTATTTTGTTCATTCTTTTTCACTCACTTGCCAGAAACTAGTGTATTCTACCTAGAAACGTACACAGTGTTAATCCTAAAACTAAAATGTAGATAAGGCATTTGAGGTTATAAACATTTCATGTTATATTTAGTTTATGGAACTAGAAGGTATCAATTCACTGGATTTAATGACATATCAAGCTGCTGCCAGATATTTAAATTTTCTTTTTCTTAAGTTCTTAATTTCTTTACAGAAATAGAACCTCGATATAGGTCACTTCTTACACAAGAGCAGCGTCACCAAGGCAGTTCTGCAATAAGCCATACCAAGAGCTGTGCCATTTCCTATTTTCACAAGCAACCTGGAAAAGAAACACTGAGGTGCTCTTGACTAAGCTTCTTAATATTAAGTCATTTAGGATAGCAAGGATGATGACTGATTGTGAGGAACTACTAATGGATCTTCTAACTCAAACTAGCTGGGTGATAAAACTGGCAAATAAAACCCAGCTGAGATATAACTGAAGTGATGCAGGGAAGAGAGGGCAAATCTGCTAAATTCACGTATAAAATGCTGGACTGCAACTTGGCCACTGACTCAGGAGCAAGATATTAGGGCTATGACAGACAATTCTATGACAACATTCATTCACTGACGTTTTCTGTTCCAAACCAGATGCTACACATTAGGAAAGGATTACAGAGCAGCACAGAAAATACCATCATCGTTCTTCACAAACCCTGCATCTCTCTTCCCATCTCAAAATGGAGAATACAACAGAACCGAAAAGGTTCAAAGAGCCCCAAAACACTATGATCAAATGAGCCAAGGAGCTTCCACTCAAAAAAAGAACTAAAGGAGCTAGAACTCTGCATTCTGGAAAAAACAACTGGAGGTCTATAAAATCCTGAGTGATGAGGACATCTTAATACAACAGCTGGGAGGAAAGCGTCGATGCAACTAATAATAGCAAAGCTCAAAAAAAAAAAATTAAAAGAAATATTTCAGTCAGCAATCAACACTCAAACTGTACTGGCTGTCTATCAAGATATAAACAGCAGTGAGATAACCACTTTCATCTACACAGGACCTGAATGAAAAAGTTCTCATTATTAAATAAACATATTGAGTGATTCAGTATTTAACATTTTATTTTTGTAAAAGAACTTTCACTTTCCATTTCTTCAGGAAATAAAGGAAGAAAACCAGATTTTTTTAAAACATACAAATAAAAAACTATGAATGAGTTGAGCATGTTCCTTACAATACAAATGCTCTACCAATAGAGGGCAGCAAAATACCTTGCAAACATTTCCTATCTTATATAAAATTCCCATCCAGTAAGACATATGAGATGTGGTGTAAGTTTGAAGTTGTTCCCATTATATAATCGCTGAAGCATCCCTTCATCAACAAGGACAAGCAACCAAAAAAACCCCAAACCAAAACAAGAAAAAAAAACCCAACCCAACAACACAACCCATTTCTTTTTTTTTCACTACTTTTAAGGATTTTACTAAAACTTTCAGATGGAAAGCCACAAATGGCACAGGTCAAAAGATGAGTATGCCAATAATGCAATCCAGTTGCTTCAACATAACTTAATGAGCAAGAATAAATTTCAAACTATGAAAGAATTACAGCTTGACACGTGTAACAGTTATAGCTTAAAAAGATAAACAACTCATTCTGCTAATTAAAAAAAACCCAGAGGATAGATTTGTTTGCATTAAAACCCCCTGGTTTTGTTTAGTTCACATTAGAAAACGTAATTTTAGTTTAAAATTTTGTCAGAGACCAAAATTATATTATGAAAAAGGGTTAGTAGATTAGAAAGAGTCATTACACATCAGTTAAAGCATTTCTGAAGTGTCCAGGCTTTGGTAGTTCTTAAGCATGAGAACAATCAAGAATATTGTGAAAGCAACACATAAAAATTGTTTGTGTTGTCTGGTTTTTGTTCATGTTGTTTTTGAATTAACTTTAATATTGCAACAGCTTTTGAAGTTACTTCCCCTCTTTTTCTTGCCTTTATACTTTTGTCCAATCAAGGAGGTAGGAGGAGGCATAGTCAGAGGATGAAGAAAGAATCACATTTACAATACTAACTTGTGACTTTGAACTCTATCAGCATTAATCCCTCTGTTTTTCGGGCAGCCAAGAATCAGGAGTGTGACTACATTCTTGAAATAACACAAGGAGAAAAATGTAACAAGTAGAGTCAAGTACACACCGTTGCATCCCTGCTGAAAAAAACCCCCACATTTCACAATGGTGAAGATGTTCAGAATTTCTCCGACATGACAACTGCCAAACAGAATTGCAATTAGTTTACCCAGGTACACATAAAGCCTTCCTAGCATGTTCCAAATCGGATCATAGAAGGGAATAATAATTAAGAAGTCGTGCTACCATCTCAGCTCTTCATATTATATGAAACGAGCCAATACCTCATGTACACCAAGATCACTTTCTATCGTGCCTTTCATTAGCAAATAACATCACTACATTCAACAGATCACCACATCAACTGGGAAGCTCTCTCAAAATAATGTTATTTAATACCTTTAGATTTGCATTTTTACAGAAAAGAAAAAAAAGATAGGTTGTTTTAGCCTCTGCTCCTGGAGGTGAACGACCAACAGAGATTCTCTGGTCCCTTTTACTAAGGGCTTCAACACAGTCAGTCCAAGGAATTGAAGCCTCAATCAATTCTCTTAAAATATGACTATTACAACATGGGCTGAAGGGAAGAAAAAGATCTCAGATTAAGAAATTTCACACTTACTGGTAAAACAGTATTCTCTGTCAGAGCAGACTTAACAGCCAGAGAGAACCTGTCTTTTTCTGGAACAATTTTCACATTTAAGCCCGTATCTTGGGTCATCTGCAGAAGAGTTACTGCAAGTGTCTCAGTTTGTGGAAAGACCATCCTTCCACCGGAGAAAGTATGTGCCTCAGCATGAAACAACTTTCACTGTGTCAAAAAACAGAGCTGTTGTCACAAGGTCAGCAAGAGGAAAAAAAGCCCCTGCATACAACAAATCCATTGCTGAAATGGTTTGTGAAAGCAAATAGCTGTCTGCTCTGGCAGGTCACCTTGCTTCCTCAGGTGCAAGTTTTTCTGTAGCTTCACATAAATCTTCAGGATTTGAACACTGGCTTGGCTTTGCTCTTAGATGTGAGATCAAGCCATTAAATATTTCCCTAAAAAGATGATAGGAAACCGCACCAAGAAGGCCATATATCAACCTGAATAACAGAATTCAGCCACAAACCCAAAAGGGTTCTTGTCACGAAGCCAGATACACTAAAAACAGAGGTATGTCCATGAACAGTACAGACAGAAGCATCTTTGTATTGCATCCAAATTCAACAGCCTCTGAGCTGATAAACATTCCAAGATGAACAGAAACTGGTTTGAAGTATTTGATCTTAAAACTCACTGTAGAAAACAAAGATCCAAGACAAAGCCTGCAGAAAACAAAATATCTTGAAGAACAGGCCTGACTGAAGTAATTGCCACATTGAACGAAGAGGTCAGCTGCAGGCAGATAAATACATAGTATTTGACAGCTGTTAGTCATCATTTATGAACACACCACTTTCATATTCCATTCCTTACTGGCTGAGTAACTTGGTGTCAAAGCAGGGCATCAAAGCACTCAGAAAGATCAATAGGAATACTATCCCCCTTTTGTCTGCTTAAAGACATAACAACAAGAAAAAGGATGGGGGGGGGGGAAGAAAAATCTCTAATAAGATCAATGTAGTGAAAAAGGACATCAAAACCCATCACTTGAGCCACTTAAAAAATAATGTTGAATTAAAAATACTTCATAACCAGATCTTCTTGAGGGGAGATTTTCAGGTCCGTGTCCCACACCAGTTTTGGTTTTGTTTTTTCTTTTTTGAAGAACAGTTTCTTGCTTCTGCTGTTACCTATTCTGAAAGAAATGTATATGGCATGGTGGAAGACAGACATGAGGATGACACCTAAAAAGCAGTACAAAGGTTGACCATTGCTAACTTGAAATATTGCAGTAATATATTCTGCACTTTGTCTATTCTGAAAGCTACTGTTATGACATTCTGCATAAGAAACCAAATGTGATTATACAGAAGCATTCAACCACGTATGCATCTTTTATTCTATACTTCACTACTGCTTTTTTTAAAATGTAAATTTTATAACCCAACATAAGCAAGAAATCTAGGAATAATGCTACCATGTGAAAGTTCTGCAGGTTAAGTGTATAATATCAACCATGATTAATGATCAAAACTTCGATTCATCAACCCAAACCAATGGAGTTGTTCAAACTGTGTTAGTGACCAGGCCATTAAACTTAAATTACCAAGTAAATAAATATTCTAATACATTGAACCATTAAAATACATATACAAATTTTAAAAAGTTGCATTGCAATGTCTAGCTCTACGAGAAAAAGTCCGTAGAGTCTCCGTATGCCCAGACTTTCAGGGCTGCTCCAGGCTCTTATGCTGGCTCCTCATCCCTGCCTCAACCTATGGAGCAATAAACAAGACAGCAACATTTGCGGAGTTTTATTCTAAAAATGCTGAAAGCCCCAGTGTGTGGGCCTAGATACCATTATCTAACACAACAGTCACTACCTACTGGAATACATCTCACATGATGGCTCGCCTCCTCCCACCACTGAGTCACTGAAACAAAAGGCGCCAGCACCAGATGCAGGGTGACCTCAGCTCCATCTGAAGCTTGCTGTTGTCTACAGAAGATAGAGTCAACCTACTTTATCACTATTTCAACCGTTCATAGGAAAAAAATAAAACAGAAAAAAATAGAAGAGTGGTTTAACATGTTGATTATTCCAAACTTAGCTGATAGTTTTAGTTTTAATAGCTTAATCCTCTGATGATCTTCTGCGCAAGTTCAAAAAAGGGAAAAGCTATGTCTGCTATGGCCCTCCAAATTTGCAGGAACTTGCCTGAATAATAAAAACTGCATATCAACTTAAGCTTGTTCTTCCATCTTTAATATCAAATACTTATTTATCGTTCCAAAATCCAGCATTTGCCACAGAGCTCACTCTCACATATGGTCACATAAACCTACTGAATATGCATCTCAAGGTCCAACCATTAATGTTTATGTACCACGGAATGAACACACACCACCCTCCAAATTTCATAATTCATTTGCAACGAGAAAATATAATATAAATCTTGTCAATACAGACTGCAAATTTCCATTAAACACAGGCAGCCTCCACTGAGACCAAGAGTCTTCATGAATAAAAAGTACACTTGATGTACTAATAACATAACCTAAGCAGAAGTGATCAGTATTTAACCTCTTGGCATCTTCCTAAGCTCTCTCAGTTGCATGAACTTCACTTTGCATCAGCTGAACTGAACTCCTGCTGTATGCTCTCACTAAAACTCTTACTAAAACTCTTACTGAGTTACCTTTATTTAGTTATTTATTTTTTAAAAACCATTGTTCACATGCTAGACAGCCTGGGCAGCTTCTATCTGAGCATACTGCACACTGTTCAATCATTTCCCTAGTCCTACTCACCACACTGTTCCCAATAAAGGCCAGGATGCTGTTGGCCTTTTTGGCCACCTGGACACCCTGCTAGCTCATAGTCAGCCTACTGTCGATCAACACCCTCAGGTCCTTTTCTGCTGGGCAGCTCTAGCCACTCCTCCCAAGGCCTGTAGTGTTCACAGGGTTGGTGTGACTCAAGTGCAGGACCCAGCACTTGGCCTTGTTGAACCTCATCCCATTGGCCTTGGCCCATCGATCCAGCCTGTCCAGATCCCTGTGTAGAGCTTTCCTACCTTCAAGCAGGTCGACACTCCCACCTAACCTGGTGTTAGGTGCACTCAATCCGCTTATCCAGATATTAAACAGAACCAGCCCCGATACAAGTGCTGGGGGCACCACTTGTGACTCGCCTCCAGCTCGACTTAACTCCATTCACCACCACTCTCTGGGCCTGGCCTCCAGCCAGTTTTTCACCCAGCGAAGCACAGGCCCATCCAAGCCACGAGCAGCCAGCTTCTCCAGGAGAATGTGGTGAGAAATGGTGTCAAAGGCCTTATTAAAGTCCAGGTAAACAACATCCACAGCCTTTCCCTCATCTACAGAGTGGGTCACCTTATCACAGAAGGTACCCTCTTGGTATCTGTCATATGCTTTACTGAAGCCCAGGAACACCACATGAACAGCCTTTCTACTTTTCCAAAAGAAAATATTATCTGGGCACAATTTACTGTGCTATGTTTTATCTGGTTAATTATTCTTTTCTTCAAAAGTAGTTCTAAAGCTTTTCACATTAGCAAGGCCAAACTAACAGGCTTTCATTTCCTTGATCAAAAGGGATTTAAGGTCTAACAACAAGCTTTTATGTTGTAAGTTCAAACCACGTTAGTTGGAAAGAAGAAAATAAGAGAAAGATCTAGGCTTTATCAGTCAAGCAAAAATTGGTAACCAACCACCATGATGAAGACATGAAGAGGCATCTATAAACCTAAAGGTTATTTAGATACAGGATTTCTAGTAGATAAAGGGATCAAGTAATGCTCTTTGATCAAACCTCATCAAGCCTTGTTTTCCTCACCTTGATCTTTTCAACTTACTAAGTTCAAGCGTTCTGTTAGCTTACCTATCTGGCAGAAGCCCAGCTGCAGGAAGTCATCTGTGCACATCAAATTTTAGAAAAAAAAAAATAGTAGAAAAATCTACTTCCATTGGCAACTCCCTCAGTGGTATTTCTAGTGAATATGGCTGGGACAGAACTAATTTCATAAAAGGGAACCATAATAACCAAAATCTGGAAAAATGTAGAACAGTTTCTAATCCAAATAACATCTTTTGCATTAAACAGAAAAACAACACAGAACTGAAAGTTTTGCAGAAAGGGTAAGATTTCAAAGAGACATTTTTTTTAAAAGTGTTAACTAAGATACTTGTCAGAACCACCCTTCAAGCAACATCCATATTCAATTACAGCAATTAAGGCAGCAATTTTGCCAATGTAGTCAAAAGACTGCTTAATGGAAGAGTGCTCTTCTCAGCCTGCTAAATATGTCAATGTTACCCAACATCTACAGCTATTCAGTACCCTCACCAGACAGCACCCATTACCTCCCCATAAAGCCAGTTATTAAGTCTCTGAAAGCTAGACTTGACAGAATGAAGGAAAACTTTACTGTAAATGGGAAGAAACTGAACAGGAAGAGAGAGGCATTAAAAAAAATAATAAAAAAAAAAAACAAACAAAACCTAAACAACCAACATAAACCCAAAAAACTTTGAGGACAAGAGAAAAAAAATTAAGTCTTTAGAACGAGATAAACAGATGGGTCTTTCTGCTGGTCTCCTTTTGTTTCTTGTCCTTATTCTACTGACCACTCATACCCCAAACCAAAAAGCCAACTACTATATTATATTCTTATGCGTATCTCTGATCAGAACTGTTTGCTTAGTTATCTAATCAATTCATATGCCTTTAAAAAGATCCTACTTCCTCAAAAATAAGCCAAGAAAACAAGACACTACATCTGGCTACTAATTAGGGAAAGGTCATGGGCTGTGGGAAATCAGTAGAAATCAGGCTACCAGGGACACAAAGCAACGGCCAAACCTTCCTTCCTTTAAATTATTATAGCTACACATTGCTACTGAATTGTGGGAAACAGTTTGGGTAGGTTTTGGGGTTTTTTTCAGTATTTCCACACATTTTCAAAACAGCCCAGGAATTGTACATTAATGATTATTAATTTATTGGGGGGTGTGGGGGGATTCTTTTACTGCAGTTAAAAATTAAGATTAGTGAAATTCAGAAAAATTACTTTCATTATGTAAAATAAAAAGCATTCCTTTAAGTCTATCGGTAAATAAGAAACTACTACCCTTGTCAGCCTCTGCCCTTGTGCTAAGAACACTCCCAAAAGATGTTATGACAACCACACTGTATCAATACTACTTTCTAGCAGTCACACACCCAGTTTTCTTTAACAGTATCATTGCCATCCATGAAATAAACTAAAACTGTAAGCAAAAGAAGTATTTAAGTATTTAACAATGACAAACCCCCTTGATAATATGTTTATGCAAATGTCTAACATTTTTGAGTACTTACGATAGAAGTCGGTCAAGTTTTGGTCCATTACGCCCTTGAAGGGCAACAGGCGGCTTGTACACCTTCATTATTCCTTACAATCGATATGCTTTCTCTGTTTCTGGTGTTCTTGGTCTCTTTATTTATGAAGCAGCGATGATTTTGAAGTTATTTATAAACATTAACTCATTAAATTCCCAAGTGTCATATTAGATACCAACTCAGTGACTCATATTCCTGACAATATATTTATCGTGGCTAGAAGAGAAGGTAAATTTACATGCACGAGTAGCACACAGAGGCATGCCATGAACTAATCTTATATTTTAAAATGGTATTTGACATTAAGTAACTCTGAAGTTATTAACAAATACATGTGTCAACTGAAGTTGGGTCATTATCAAACAATCAGTAGAATTTATAAACGCTGCCTACCACTTTGAAAAAATGAAAAATAACCCATGAAACAAAAAAATCCCCTTCATTTCTGAGGGTTGAAAATGGAAGCTGGAGTGTTTTAAAGCTTGTTATTACTGTACTTAAATGAGTGCAAGTTATGGAAAATTACAGTTATTTTAAAGTACTCCCTACATGGACAGGGAAAGCATATACCATGTGTTAAGGCTTCTTAAAAGAAAGGAACAAAGCTACCAATTCACCAGACAAAATAATTTCATTGACCACCTTGTGTGAAATCTTGGCCTCATAAAAACCTCAGAGTTTTGGATCACACATTGGGTCCTAATGGCTTTACAGATTGTCATCGCCACACAGCAAACAACACAAACGTTCAAGTAACAGCCTCTGCCACAAAATAAACAATGTAGTATTACAACTTTAGCACTTTTACTCAAAACACAGAGCAACTAAACCCCTTCTAAAACAGAGAAAAATCTTTGAACCAAAATAATACACCTCTGTTGACAATGATCTGATTTAATTCTTCAGTTCCCAATTTCCCCAAGATTCTTGAACACTGGTTACAAAAGCGAAGGAAAACATCAGATCAGCCAAAGAGCTCTCTTTAATATGCCATTCTTCAGTGGTTGCTCCTCTGACAAAACATTTCTGAGGAAACATTTCTATTTGTGTCTAGGAAAACCCTGAAGCTACAAGCCACAAAATTTAACTTTGAAATTAGCTCCGCTTTGGATCACTGACCTCCACGGGTTCCCTTTTTCTACTTTAATTTTTATGTAAGCAGATCTTTTTTTCTCAGGCTTAAAATAATTTAAAAATAATTTTCCTGAATATCTTTAAGATGGGAGTCGGTCGAACATTACTGAATCAGGTGCACTTAAGGGGAGGGATATGAGACCAGCACTTAAAGACAACTATCATCAAGCCACATCTTAATCAAAACCCTTACCCCACAGACAGGCATTTCACAAGCAACAGATATAAAGCCTGTCTTTCTACTGATCCATCACAAACCCCGTGTTTGTGATGTTAATAAATGGTACACAGTAACATTTATTTTCTTCTCTTGCATTCCCTGGAGTCTTACTGGTCCCTGCAGAATTCAATTCTGCCCACACTGACTGTGTCACCTATATATAAGCTAAAAGTAATATATACCTAAACCTTTTCTTCCCAACTATTTGCTACTCTCTACCTTATGGTGGTAAGACTATTATTATTACAGTCTGGAAGCAGAAAGACAGCTACTGCAGAAGAAAATTCTAGCTTAGAGTTAACTGAACTGAATTATAACCATATAGTTACATCAGTAAAGAGACCAGAGAACCATTTATGAAATATTTTAACAAAATTACATGTTCTTCTTAGGCTTAATGGCACAACAGCAATAGTCTTTCCACAGACAATCTGGCTAGCAACATGAGTAAACACTCATTCCACTTCTCTATCCTTTTTCAGGGTAAAAAAAAAATCAAACCCAGGACCAGACTTGAAAGAGGACATTATATTAGATGAAAACAAGTAGAGCACACTGACCACACGAGAAAGTGAAGCCCTAAGAATGCCATCTGATAATATGTCCTTTACACACAAAAAAAAAAATCAAGAGAGACTTGGAGAGCTCTTAATATGAGGCAGCACTTTTTTCCTGAGGAGACATCTATCTACAATGCTTCTCTGAAAGGTATTTCAGCATTAGAAATTTCAATTAATGCAGCCTTCTAAAGGAATAGACAGGAAATAAAAATATTAAAAGCTATTACTGTGGAACAGAATAAATATAAAAGAAAAAAGCTTTTTAAAAGTCTGTCTGAAGAAGTGACATAAAAGACCTTTATCATGACAGCAGACTCACAGGTAAACATATCAGATAGATTTGTAATGAGCTTCTCACTGCTTGTTTTTAAACAAGGAGACTTTCAGATAAAGTAATCCTGCGCAAATTTAAGAACATACTGCAGAAAAGAGATGAAGAAGTATGACCAATTTTGATGTCGAAACTTTGTTTAACACACATAGCTAGTTTATCAAATTGAATTATTCCCAAAGTAGCAATCTGGTTCTGCTCAAATTTGCATAAACAAACTAAAGGCAAAATATCAAAACAGAAAAACCTTCAGCGCCAATTAGATCCAACATGTTAAAATATTTTTCCAGTTACCACTGGAAGTTATTAAGTGCATTTACACCATCAATCTGGACCACTTCCTATTTATTCAAGGATCCCATTCCCTGTATCTGTACTGCATGTGACCTAAACGACTCTCAGCATCCCTTCCAGAAGGGAACAGCTAATCTCCTGGGAGTATTTTGATGGTAAAATAATCCAGGACTGCACCACAGGCAGTGTGCTTGGGACAGCCCAAGGTCTTACTGTTTTCATTTAACCCAGTCTGATAAAACTATCCCTAGAAGACTTTTCCATTTTATACACCCAAGTCCCAGACAATCTACGGCACTAACCAGTATTGCCAAAAAAAGAAGGAATATGGCAACTAAAAGGTTTGTTCCCAGAATTTGAGCACATGATTGATATGTAACAATTTTTAAAAGGAACTGAAAAAAATCCACATATGTTAAAAACGCTACAGGTCTGAAAAATATCCTACTGAGCACGGGACAGGGTACAGTGGCTTCTCATTGAAGGGAACAGCTCAGCTTGGAGGAGTGCTGACTGGGCAGGGAACAGGGAATACTCCCCAAGGGGAGCACAGATATAACCAGTATTGTTACAGCTGAAAGTTAAGACTACTAGATGTTCCATAAATTTATATACGCTAAAGGCAGAAAATGAAGGTTTCTTTGCTGAAGAACTAGTGTAGTGTAAAGGTGAACAAGCTTTCCAATACAATATTTTGATCTCATGCAGTCGAGTGCATCCACATTCAGGAAGAAAAATCGTCACTCTCCATGACAATTTAATTCTCTACTTCTAAAAATAAAACTTCCTTCCTTGCTTGCTGTTTTCTTCTTTATATGCATGTGTCAAAAACTGAAGATACTGCAGGCACTGGAAAATTAGTCTGGTTGAAAACAACAGCAGTGAAATCTTCCAAGGCTTCCTATCGATCTTCAACAAATCCATGACAGGCCAGCAGCAATCCAGCATTTGAACGGGTGGAGATGACAAGCAAGGGATCTATCTGTAAAGTTTTTACACCTAAAAGCTGCACTACTGAAAACTGCAAGCATAAAACACTGCCCTAATGCAAGAGAGTAACTGTAAGTCCTTGACTCTGGTTTGTCATCGTTAGTGAGGAGCCACTACGTTCTTTAATTGAACAGCTGTTCCCTTATAATACCATACCTTCTCTGGATTTCCAGCTCTTCTTGCGATGGACCATTTTGTACTTGAGAGGGAAGCTGTGAATTCTGTCGAGGCAATGTAGGACCTAAAAGCAAGGACAGACCATAAATTAATGATATGAACTTTTACTTTACAAAAGAAAGCACAAAGCCAAGGAAAGAGGCCAGCCATCACATGACATTATAGGAACTTTTTACTTCTGCCTTTTAAGCCAAACAAGCTCAACAACATAATACAGCAAATAAAAGCTGCAACAAATGTTACTGCACATAGTTGCAGAATGGATTTATTTCACATGGATGAAAAAGTTTCACAGAAACGCAAAATAAATTTTGTATATGATGGAACTTCACAAAAGCTCTGAAAAGCACTCCAAGTCTGAGATTTTTCTTAAAACAATGAACAAGTACTCTTGGGAGGAACAGAAGAGGCTCAAAAAAGTAAAACACTCACCTAAATAGAACACTGGAGAAAAAAAAAAGAACAGGAGAAAAAAACATCAGAAGCTTATCACCATATCAAGAGAAGGAAGATAAAATATGTTTCTACAGGTCACACCAAAATTTACTCGCATTTTAGCTCATCAACCTGGAACAAAGACCTTCCTTTGTCAATAGGCAAGAATTGTGTCCGAGGGAAGAGAGGTGTATGGCGAATTGTGAGTTCTGTTAACCACGAGAAATGCAAAAGAGAAGGGCATGCAAATTCACCTCTGACTTTTACCGATGGGTAATTCTCAATCACAAATCTTTCAAATAATTGTATATGCCAGATCTGTCTTCTAAAAACAAAGAGGCTTTTCCACTTTCCTCACAAATGTATTTACAGGGCAAAATTATTTTAAAAGAACAGAATGAAGGATGAAGTGTGGAATGGAATACATTAGAAAATGAATGCATTGTTTCTGTAAAAATGGTCTGTAAGTCAAGAAATTTTTTAGACCATAGCTACACTTAAGATTATGGCTTATAAGCAAGCAGAATTAAAGACAATAAAAATGTACCCAGTTCTGAAAAGGTCCCAAAGCAAACCAGTGATTTCTTGCTGATACTCTACTAAAGTAGTCAGAGTGATGGAGTCGTAATGACATCTCCCCCGTCTCAAATATCAAAATGTAAAAGTTGTTCACCATCTGAACTTGTGAAAATCATCCAAAAACATGGAAAGTCCATGCGTGACATATTGAGACATCAAGGACAGGCGATCTGCCTCCGACTTTGCAGCGAGTGCCCTCTTTAAAGGCTACACAAAAAGGTTCATTTACTCAAAACAGCAGAGTGGTCGCACTGTGGTCATAAAGACAACAAAACCTGAGAATTGTAAAATGTATAACAGCAACAGTTTAAAAGTAATGCAAGAACTTATTTCTAGAAGATAAAAGCAGGGAATGTACTACAGAGTTTGTGTCTGTCTAATTTATTCTTTTCAGCAAGCATTAAGCCCTCATACCTAAATATATGATGTTGCTGTGGATGTACTATTTTTGCCTGTAGTATTGCCAAGAGATACCCACAGACACAAATATATATTATTTTTAATGCAAAAGATTGTATTTCTTACACACTTTTGCCATTAGGAAACGTAACCTGAGTATACCAAAGGCTTTCAAGAAAGAAAAAGTTCAGCTACCAAGTCACTTGGCCTGTTCTCTGGCAAATTCCTCCCTGCAAGCACAGACTCCTCTTAATAGCCACCAGGTTAACAGACACTGGCAAGTTAAAGGTACACACCAGGTGAAGAAATAGGTTATATCCTATAAAACTAAGTTATTACAGGAAGCCAAGACCACCACTTCATTGCTAATGGTCTGGATAGTGAGGCAGACAATATAATAAATAAATAGGCAGGAGCTAGCTAATAAAAAGCTCTCTCAGAGGCTTTTGAACACTTCAAGATACTTCAGAAACATCAAACCCCAAGAGAAATATTCACAGATACTGCCTGGAAAAAGAGTCTGATCCTTCTACAGGATCACTTTATCTTCAGAAACCGGTATGAGCCAAGTAGGAGATGAGGCTGAATGGTCTGTTCATTCTGAGTTTTTAAGGAAAGCTGAACATCTCTCTTTCCTAAAGAAAGCACAGATGGTGCACTGCGTGGCGCGCTCTGACAGACAGAGGATATAATTTCATACTAATTTGTTCAGCAGTCGTTCCAGTTTAAATGCTTTCTGTTTTCCAGCTTATTCTCACCTTCCTCTGTGACAGTTCAGGCAACTGCGTAGTGAGAGATGGACTGGAAATACAAAGCATTAAAAATCCCAGGGGGAAAGCTCTGCAACAAGCGTTTTCACCGGCTGGATCAGGGCCACATCTGGTTCTTCATGCAGTCACCAGTCTGGCATCACTCAGAATGACATGGGACTGCTGGGGTCTGCTTGAGCCAAATTAAGCATCCCCAACGTCACCTTTTTAAACCACAACCAGATCTGTAGTTTTATCAAACCCTTGAACTTTATTTTCACCTCCAATTAACTTCTTACCTCCGAATCTCCATTCAAGAGCTGAATTAACTCCAATGGCATGACCCTATGAAAAGTATAATTAGCAAACTGGAGCTGGAAACACATGGTTTCTCCTCCCTTGGTTCTTTTTGTTTCATCAATTCCTTCAATCTTTGCAATAACATTGTCTGCTTTGGGGTTTCACACCAAACTCTCCTTTTCTTTTAATGTCCCCTCCCTTGTGCCAGCAGCATTGACACTGAAGATATCATATTCCTATGAGGTAGTAGCCCTAAAACAATATCTGCTGTTCAAGATAGAAACAATACAGTTTATATAACATGCTACAAGATGTATTTTCATTTCGCTGGACAGGTGCTGGTATTGTAAGGACTTGTGAAGTGTTTTTTGGGGAACCACTGGCAGCCAGATCACGTGAAATCTGTCTCAGGACCCCACATGCCCCAGGGTTTCAGAAAGCCAAAACACACACAAAAAACCCACTCCTGCAATTACTGTACTGTTCAGCATTAAAAGACAAAATCTAATTAAAAAAACCCCACAACCTAGTACCTATAGAAAAAGCTGGTCAACCATCACGCATAAGAATTGTAGTTTAAGATGCAGATCTCAGTTTTCCCCCCAGAGAAAAAACTTGGTAATGAAGATTTCCCCCTCTTTCATATCTCAGTATGTTAGCGCCAAAACTAAGGAACATTCCAGTTATACAGTCTGATTTTTGAATCAGAGTATGACTGACTGATCAAAGTATGACTGAAGAATGGACGGAAAGCAGATAGCAAGTTAATTTATATAGGCATATGTTAGTAGAAAAGATTTTCATTAAGGACAGTTCGAGTACACCTGTGGGGCAAAGAATACACCACAGGCAAGAGTTCAAAACCACCCCAAAAAGATGCATTTCTGTTACAGAATACAAGAACTTTAAGAAAAAAAACAAACCTGCTTTACTAAGTGCTTGCATCAAAGTAGGCTTTTTCCAAGATCTACGCTAGGAAGTAATAATTATTATGGTAGAGTAATCTCTTTCACTTGTCTCATCCACAGCCTGTCCTGCCCTGGGATGTTACAGAATGAAGTCTGGGGAGACTAGTAGCTCACTTTCAGCAGAAGCAAAGTGGCCCCACTCCTCTAGACCTTGACTTGTGTTATGGATTTATAAGCAAGACTGTGATGGTCAAAAGCAGGGCATTAACAAGTGACAAAACTGTTCTCTAGTACTTCTATTCTGGTGAATTATCTTCCAGCTAAGACTTCCATTTCCTTCAGCTATCTAATTCCTCATACACAGCTACTGTTTTTTAAGTACCATTTACTCATCACTTTATTTTATCAGTGGTAACTATTTTGCATTTTCTATACTGAAAATAAATGCTTTATTGGGTAAAAGTGCTTGTGAAGTAGAATATAAAGGTAGTAAAATGGGACAAGAATAACAAAAATATTCATTAAAATCTATTTGTATTTCAGTAGAGATAAGCCTCCATTGATAGGAAGTGCCAGCAGAGCCTTGGAACGCGGGTGCTGATAACAGGATGCCAGGTTTGTCCCAGCACCAGCTTCCTGGATGACCCCAAGCCAGTGCTTACAGTTTGCCATCCTTTAACACAGGAGGAGACAGAGCTTCGACATCAGAGAACTACAGTCACTTAACAAAACTACAATATCACAATCTTAAAAAAGCAAGTATCAAAAGTTAAATGTATCAATACCGCCTACTGCAGCAAATTTATCATTTTTTTTCCACAGTTCTATCAGAATTTGCTTAAACAGCAATGTTATAGATGCTGTCACTTTTTGCCTATAGTACTAAAGAAATGAGCCTAACAAAGCTGTATTTCCACAATGATGCTCATGATTCTATGACAACACCCTGTTTCTGAGAGACAGTAGATTTAATATAGCCACAATTTCTACTGGTAATATTTATATGACAACAAGAGAAAGATAAACTAACATTACCCAATGTTTATTAAACAGAACTTTACCCTCAAAACTAATACATGTTTTCCATGTAGTTAAGACCAACTACCAAATTTTAATGACATTCTTTGTGTTGCCCACCCAAACTTTAATGCTGTCACCCCATACCGATGCTGATCCTGAAGAGCCACACAAATCAGAAACATCACATAGGCAACACTCGAAAGTGATTATAAGTCCAAGAACTTAGCAACTCTCCCTTCACTTCCACAACTAAAAGTAATGATGCTTTCAGTAATCTTATGTGCAATTAAAACAGAACAGCAGTATTTTGGCCAATAAACAGTTGAAACTTCCTCTAGGTTAATATTTTGGCATATAAATCAGAATCAATTAATCAGGATTAGCTATTATAGAATCTAGTAACTACAAAAATTTTTTCTTTAATCAATGCCACATTGTAAAGGAAAATAAAGAGCTCACTAGCAAAAACAGAGATATTATCTGACTTCTTACAAGAAAGGTAATACCCCATCATGTTGCTCCCATTCTGACAGCCTGCTCCAGAGGCTTGCCAAGAGCACAGGTACAGCATAATTACTTCATTGCAGTAGAATAATTTTTCTCTCAAAACAAGTTTAGCATGATATGAAGCACAACAATATGAGCAGAAGCATTTGAGATCTCCCCTCACCCCACACATAAATTTCTCATTTTGATCTCCTATAGTCTCTATGCATATTTCAATTAGTTAAGCCCAGTTTTTGTTTCAGTTTTCATTTCCCAGAGATACTAAATTATTCAGTTTGATATGAGTAAGTGCATTACCCTATCAGCAAGGATTTAATGAACTATCTTTGCTCTAAGAGAAAGGACCCCAGAACAGTGGAAAAAGCATGCATCTTTTCCCTAAAAAAGGTTTGTTTATTTAATAACTGGACAACTGAATTTCTAGGTTTACTAATAATTTCAAATAAATTTAACCACAAGGTGTTTTCCTAAGATTAGATGAACAAAATAAGACGACCCTGGAAACAAAAAGCCGCTGTGTTTCTTTTTCCTCCTCCCCATTTTCCTATGAACTTAAGTATCATCTAAGACACTACTGGAATAGCTTCACCGAAGCCATTCCTATCCTTGCTTTTACATACAGAATATCCCAAAAATCTTTTCAAGAACCAATATCTAACTTTTAAAGACTAGCACAAAACCCACCATAAATCTTACATATATGTAATTCTATTAGAAAGAATTAGAATAGGCTTATTTACGGTTGTATGACATCCTTCAGTTCTTCTTCTGCTGCTTTCATCTTCTGCAACGAACAACTCAAAAATATCTCCTCAAATGCAAATTACACATATATAAATCTCATACTTTGTTTCTTATTCTCTTAGCAAGGCTTTCCTGGGACTGAAGACAGATGCCACACAAAACGACGCCAATTCCAGCTGAACTAGAAGGTACTTTTTGCAGCAAAACCGAGCATGATACCCCTTTGTTCCTCCCATCTCCCAACACACACCTCCCTTACTTGCCCTTATTCCTTCAAAGGAATAATCCCTTTTCTCACACATCAGAGAATTTTCTCAGCCATCTCATTTCCCTTCACTGAGCCTCTTCTCTCATTCCAGAGTCACTTTGATTGCAACACTGAGCTCTGCTTAATGCAGATAGGAAAATTTTCTTTGCAATTCAATGCAAAATCTTCACGGAAAGCAGTCATCTTTTCTCGAGACAATTAAAACCAATTCCTGAATATCTGAACACAGCACACACAGCCATAAAGCCAGAAATCCTCTTCAAATGACCTGTTAAATTGATAACACATATTTGTCATTTGATGAAGGTGTAACTTTTAACCACCTCAGATAATTATTTAATGAAATGAGTCTTTCAAAATTTTCCCAATTGAGTGCCAGAAACAAATCTCAAAACATTTTTAATACATCTCTTAAAGAGTGTAGGGAAGGAACTTGGAGCATTCATAGTCTCCCGTAAAATTCCAAGAGAAAGTGCAATCCTGTGCTGTCGTCTTTCTCTTCTGGATTTGCAGATAGCCCACAGTCTGCTCAACTAGCCAGCAGAAAAACAGGGTCTAGCTGACTAGCTACTAACTAATACAATCATTCAAACCAGAATAGAATTAAAATGCTTGGAGAATAAGAGAAATAAGTGAAATTAGGACAATCATGTGATCAATACTGCAAACCATGGAAAGAAAAAAAAAAAAAGGACACATAATCGTCTGTATTTTAGACAATTGCACTGCCAAGGCAGCCATGAGTTCAGAGTCCCCTGAAACAAACCTATACCACTTTTTTAGAAGAAAAATGCCAGTTTTGGTAAAGCCTTTTCTCTGCTGCAACTTCAAATGCTTTCACTCTACACTCTTTAGAATGACAAAAAGCCAATCAGTGATACAGACACCCGGTGTCTTCGCCTCTGCAGCTGTAGATCCACTAGAGGGAGATCCTAAATTAAACAATCTCAAATTATGCCAGCAATACAACAGGTGAAGAGCCAACTGCAAGCAAGAGCAATGACATTTTTCAAATATATGCAAGAGAAGGATACTATGATCTTTTCCTTTTTAAAGAATGAGAAAGAGCCATAAGTAACAGCTGACTTGCAAATCAAAAGGATGTCCACAAAATAATCTTTAATATTCCTCAGAAGTCATTTAGATTTCTGAGAACCCTTGCATAAAGTTGAAAAGTCATCTGCAGCTTTATGAATTTCTGAGCAGTATGCTCAGCAACCATTAAAACTTCTTTCCTTTTATGAACAAAATACAACTTCAAATAACCAAGCTAATAAAGAAAATTGCCAAAATGGGAAAAAACAGCAGAAAATGAGGAAACTGCAGGAATCAAACTTTAATTGTAAGTAACTTCCCTTTTACTGTAGAACTATCTATATAGGATTTCTTTATTGTGTTGGAGATTCTAGATGCTGTTTTAGATATACTAGGAAACACAGCAATCTACATCAATTATTAAGAGACAAGTTATCCTCATCAGGTACAAATTTCTGAAACAGTGTCATACGACTACCAATTAGGACTGCATAGGCTAGAAAATTTTAGAAGTCTAGCAGATAAATTGGAAGAAACAGAACTATCAATATATAATATATAATGGGGCAACCACAGCTTCTCTGGGTAACAGAGATACTAGGGGAAAAAAAAATTAAAACCAAAGATTCATCTCTAGCTGCACTTTTAGGAAATCATACCAACTATAGAGAAAAAAAATGCTTTAAACTTTGAGCAAGGAATCTAATTAGTTTGTTTCTAAGCTGCAAGCTACTTAGTATCCTAGTGCCATTATTGAGGCAGGCATGTTCAGAAAGATATTGGATCTTTTTTACTTCTTACACTGATACAGGTCAGAAAAAAAATTAAAGAATATGTATATCATACACCATCATACCTCCCAGCTGATAAAACCTGTTGACAGTATTCTCACACAGATACATTACAAACATTGTCTGGAAATGGTAACAGGCTTACAAAGCCATTCTGTAGGCATAATTATGAATTATTTTTTTTACAAGCAGCAGTGCAAAACTACTCATCTTCAGACATCTGCTGAAGCAATGCCAATAATGTTAAGCTGCTTTTTTTTTATTTCGTCTCAACGGAAGGTAAAGCACCTGTATGTCCATTAAATAGGTAAGTGACAGCTAACCTCAAATAGCCACAGTCCTTCTTGGCCAACGGAAGTGACAGAAAAAGTTACCTCCTCCTGTGACGATGGTGTCCATCATTAGCCAGCTAATTAACACATTTTGACTTATACCTACTACTACCAAGTGAAATCACAGGAAAAAGAAACAAAGCAACTATCTCAAAATTCAGAAAACTTAGAGGTTATGACCAGCCACCATCAAACACAATTATGTAGCTTAATTCATGTCCTTCTCAGACCTACACCTCAAAGCCATTAAGAACAAATTAAGCAGACTACAGTGCTGTAGCCAGCAACCAGGACATGTTATTACAGTCATACTCAACTCTGATTTCATGATCAACACAAAAATCCACCCGAAAACAAAACAACCTCCCAGTTATTGGGGATTAACTGATATTAAAATGAACAAAGCAGACAAACTCAGACTGAAGGGCCGCTTCGGAAATGAATGAAGAGACTAACAGCAGAATGATTTGGAAGAATTCACCATTTGGGATAAGCAAAAGACTGAATTCTAAGTACAGTGATTTCTAGGCTAATTGCAAAGCTCAGCTCCCCTCCTCTACCCCCATCATTTCAGAAATTACTGAGGTGATGGAAGAGAAAGAGTTATTTTCATTTAGTTGTTTGCTCCTGTGGAATTATGTTGACTCTAGGCTACTGTTTGAATGACATTTTGTATCATTAAAGTAACATTCAAGGAAGCCCCTAAAAACAACAAGTCAAAATAACAAGTCTTTATAAACTGAAATGGCTTCTTAATTCAATAAAATTTCTACTACTGAAGAATATAACAACATAGTTGTTTGCCCACATATACTTTGCATAAAACATCAAGAGAACTAGTCATTAGACAAATTACAATAATCTGTGAAATGAAAAACCAGACACACTGACCAATTAAAAAATGAGCACTGTCATGCCTGTCATTTCAGCCTATTAGCTCAGTTTTAGTGGAGGAGTTATATTAAATGATGAAAAATATTTATGTATATATATACCAACACACTTGTTTGAGACATGTTGTACCAAACCCTTCAAGTACAGGTAACAACGTAAAACCCGTTTTGATTGCCATAAAACAGGCTTTTTCAGACTTTACATCAAATGAGTAGAAACCAACACTTCATACGATCCCAAACGTTGGCTGGGAGATTTTGATGATAAACAGTCAGAAGGCACGAAATATTTACAATCAAGTAACACTTAGGGAAAGGGGAGCTGAGGGATTTAGAAGAGAAAATACCCAATTGGGAGGTAGGAGAATGGGATACACAACTGGATTATTTTAGATGGCAAAAAGGAACCTTCTACCTCTAGCTACCCTTTATATTTTGGCCTCATATGCTGCGTAACAGCGTAAGCACTGCAGAATTTATCATCCTTCTTGGTCTAGATTGCTTGCAAAAGGTAAGTCTTGAAACAACTATTAGAATGAAAAGCAGCTTAATAAAGTCACCCCTTTTTGCTGTAGTTGAGACAGCGCTAGTAAGGTTATCTACAACCTCTCCTCTACACAAGAGAAAGAAAACCTGGCACAGAAGCGCTCTCTCTTGTTACACGGGTAATCTTTAAAGTTTAATGAGGACAAAAGAATTCTATTTGGTTACAAGAACACAAAAGTCTCTTGAAGTCTTTCAAAACAGAAACTCCCTCTGTGTGCCCCAGAGTTACGCTGATCAATCTGCTGTAGAGCCTGTCTAGAATATATTACAGACACAAAGTTTTCCATCAATGCTTTAAACCCTCTATGTCATCCTGCTCTCCAAACAAATGAGACCATAAATATGTTGTCTAAATTATATGTTCATCTGAATGGTACCCCAGGATTCAACTTCTCCAAGCTAAAAAAATTCTTTATGTTAAGAAATGCCAAAGAGGATGACCCAAATTCCAAAGTTCAGAGGAAAAAAACCTTAACATTTTCACAATAAACTAGTACTCAATAAGAATGAAAAACACCAATATAACGTGTGCTTGATTTGGCTGAGGTAGAGCTAATTTTCTTCTTAGCAGCTTGTATGGGGCTACGTTTTGGATTTGTGCTGGAAACCGTGTCAATAACACAAGGATGTTTCAGTTATTGCTGAGCAGGGCTCACAGAGTCAAGGCTTTTTTCTGCTCCTCACGTGGCCCTACCAGTGATAGGCTGGAGGCATGAGAAGCTGGGAGGGGACACAGCTGGTACAACTGAAACCAACTGACCAAAAGGCTATTCCATACCATGGGACGTCACACTCAGCATATAAAGTTGGGGGAAGGAGGTGGAATGGGGGGATGTTGGGAGTGATGGTGTTTGTCTTCCCAAATAGCCATTACTCGTGAGGAGCCCTATTTTTCTGGCAATGGCTGAACATCCGCCTGCCCATGGGAAGCAGGGAATGAATTCCTTGTTTCGCTTTGCTTGTGTGTGTGGCTTTTGCTCTACCTATAAACCATCTTTATCTCAAACACTAGTTTGTTTGCTTTTTTTTCCACTTTTACTCTTCCAATTCTCTCCCCTACCCCACCGTGGGGAAGCAAGTGAGTGGCTGCATGGTTCTAGCTGCTGGCTGGGGTTAAACCACAACAGCACACTAAGAACACCGGATGTCTTATATATGTAGAAATCCTGAAAAGTAGCCTGATTAAGAGCTACATATTTGTTGGTCAGGTGTTTTGGTTGTGTTTCCTTAAAGTCAGCAAGTTTCTGTATGTAATAAATAACAAGAAACCAGGTTTTTCTTGTTAGGAATTGCATTTACACAGATGGCAGTCAAGTTGAGAATCACTATCAAGGAGCAGCAATTAGGCAGAGAAAACACCCAAATAATTAAAATGGCTAAAGGCTGAATCATGATTAGAAAAAAAGACTTATTGACTTTTAAGCATAAACATTTGATTCTTTTCCATCTCTGTATTTGAACAAGCTTCAAAAAAAAAAAAAAAAAAAAAAGAGAAGTTAGAGACTCTTACCAGCTTCCTGTGAATTTAATACTTCTAAGGCATGCATCATGGCACTTGCGAAGACGTTGGCATCTTCTTTGCTGCCAAAATTCAGACCATACACCTGCCTAGCATCACGCCACTGGTGGAAGGTCTGTGTAGCCTGATTGTACTTCAGCCCTTTTGGAATGGCACAATTTATTACCACCTATAATCATATTAAAAAAAAATACTTATGTTTAAAATTGTTATTTCATCACAAGTTTCAGCTTCATGTAGATTTTATTCCCTAACCATATGGGTTAATTCCAGTCCCACAATCCTCAAAATCACAATGTTGAAGAACAAAGCCATTTTGATTTTAATCCCAATGCCATAAGAGATCAGTGATGAGAATACAAGGGGACAGGTGAGATATTTTGTAGCAACTTTTGTAGCCTACATGTTCTTATTTCAAAAGATGCAGCCATGTTTCATAGCAGCAATTTAGTAGCATCAACAGTTCTGACCTTTACCAGCAGACTACTTGATGTGAATATGCATTTGGATGTCAGAAGCCCAAGTTTTCCATTGACTTGTTAGAATTATGTTTTTTAACCAAGTTATCGCCTTCTGTGACTGCTGTGCCCCTTCGCTTGATGTGGCTTCAGTAGCAGTTATGCAGACTTCTACTAGGCATCACAAGGTATCACTTTGCAACATTATTAGAGCTTACACTAAAAGTGATCAATTCTAACTAGTAGGGCAACCATTTATTACAAGCCATTTGCTAAGAGGAAGCCATTGCACTTGGACAAACAGATCCTCTCACCTTTTTCCACTGAATTAAGGGAGGGAGGAAAAAAAAAAAAAGATTTGTTCTCAGATGAATGCACAGAGACCATTTATTCTTGGAAAAAGTGTTTACTGACAAATCACACAGGACATTATCAGTCTATGCTTCGAGTGTGACATAAATGACCAAGAACAGACCAAAAGAATTTTATGAAATGCTGGGAGAGAGGGAAACAGATACAGAAGTTTTCCTCAAACAAAAAGATTAGATCTTTAACCCCATTAAGAGAGCACAAGGAATATCACCTTGGACATCTATAAAGTGCTTCATTTATGGGGGGAAAGTCATAATTCAGTTTTGCTACTTCCATTCAAAACAAAAGTAAATTCATAATTTACAGTTCCCATAGCTTTATTGAACACCCATGTCTTAATATTAAAAACAATAACGAAAATATCTTGATTCCTATTCCAAATTTGCAGATATTTGCTTACCTGATGATCCTGAATCTTCCTGCCCACTACTCTGAACGTGTTGTTGCCTGTGTGATGATATATATGAACTCTGCTGAATCCAGTTGATCCGCCAGCCGGTACCCATTTTTTATTGGCATCATCGTAGACCATTACAGCAGCTCGTGCTTGGCAGATACTCTGTTCACTGTAAAAATACAAGTATTTTAGAGTTGAATATAAAATTACTTATGGCAAATTACCATTTTAAAGGTTAACTTTTTTTTTTAAGCTCAAAATGTTAAAGTAACACTCCTTGCAACCTGCTGAAACATCCACCTTTCCAAATGCGAAACCACCAGCACTTTGACTTTTGCTTCAAGCTGTTCATTCTGAAAAGCTGTGGTCAAGACAAACAGACCTCACTACTAATGAAAGATCACTATGAGATTTACTTTTTGGTTTGGTGGGTGTTTTTGTTGTTTTGGAGTGTGGGGGGTGTGTGTGTGTGTTGCACTTTTTCCCACTGCAGGCTTCTCCTGCCCTGGCCCTGCCCTTTCTTCTCAGCACCAACCATGAAGCTGAATTAAATGTCATAACCATATACAAAGTTTTCCTCAAAGACTGGAGAACAAAGATTCTGGAGTTGCAGTCGCTTCATACAGTTTATATTTTCCAATGGCAACTACTTCTACAAGAAATAAGGACTGGAAGGCATTTGCTCTTTTTAGCATATTTAGAAGAACACACACCAAAAAAAATTCACCTGCCCATAAATGAAATGCTTTTTGGCTTTGACATATTTTACAAACATTGACACCCAGATGTAACATTTTCTCACGAGAAAACATTCTCTGATTACTGAAAACCACAATTTCATCTGCAGCTAATCCTTGGCAGTCACCTGGAAGCTAAGGCACAGCCTAAAGTTAAAAAGGAGTGTGTCACCAATGTCATTGAATTAGAAATGCAAGAAAGCAGAACATACCATAAACACACTATTTATTAGGAGAGGAGCGGGTGACACTATGCAAGTTGTCTTTACGGGAAATGTCCAGATGCAGACAGGAAATAAAAATAGAAAGGAATGATTTCTTATCAGTAAGTGAAATTCTCTGAACATACCACCCCAGCACATCCAACATTATAGGAAGCACATGATGCCTGGCGTGCAAGGAATGCAGTCTGCCATGTGGAAAACTGAGACGGCTGAAGAGACACACATTCTTCAAAAGTTACCAGAGGAAAGTAATGAAATATTTCTTCATGGTTTATGAAGGAGGGAGAAGACGACTCCCCCACAGGATTTCTTGGGGTTTTTCATGGATTGGTTTTGGGAGGTTTGAGGTTTTTTTGTTGGAGTTTCTCTTAAAGATCGTGCTGAATTTCCCAATATCTTATTTCCATCTCCCAGCACAAGAAAAGTCAGTATCCAGCTGTTTTATTAACTTTCAATACTGACGTTCTTCAGAAACCAGAGCATCAATTTCTGTCACACTTCCCATGGCACTCCAACAATTAGAAAAGCGCTCAACACTTGGGATGCTTTTCAAGACTAGGGGAGAAGAGAGAAAACTGAGATTGTCTCATATGCATGCAAGAGATTTGAGATCAGATGAGGAAATATATTCTTAATTTTTAAAATGCTCAACAACTAGACGGTTACAGGATAACAGCCTCTAGTCAGACCACCGTTTCTCTAGCCAGAAATTAGTTCAATATAGGGATAGTAAAACTATAATATACACCCATACAATGCTTCTTTTCTAAGCATAGATCATCTTATAGTTTACAATTTAGACTGAAAGGACCACATCTGATCCGAGAAGAAAAATTAGCTGCCAAGAAAACAAAATTAGTTACAAATCTCAGGTGTTTCACAACCCCATTAAAAGGTAAGTAAGAGAGGAGGCCAATGCAAGAACCTACTGGATTTCTTTACTTTTAGACTATTTTGGCACAGAACTATCTTAAAGTTCAAACCTAGAAACATTCTGTACTGCTCACAAAGTACAGAACAAACAGTAGTGGTTTTTTTTTTCTAAAATGAGTAACACTATTATAGGAAACTTCTGTAAAATTTCTGAACCTGAAACGAATTGCTACTACCTTTGGATCTGGCTCGCTCTGGGGCCTGGTAAAGCATCACTGACAGGACCTAGATACTCATTTTGAAGCAGAGCCACGTGGTTTGCAGGGTTCTGGCCAAAAAATAACTTCATCTCAATCATGTGTCAGAGATATAAAAAAAAAAAATCATTTCGATTCTATTAAAAATTGAAACTATGAGTATAAGCTAATATGTTCCAATTACAATGAAGATAGAACCAAAGGGTGATTGAGTAATGGTACAGCGATCAGAAGACTTAATTAACAGGACAGACCATCAAGTTGAGACATTCTTATTCAGAGTGTTCTTACTCTTTTTGCCCAGTCACGGTCCTTCCACAAGGCTAAGTTTTTATAAAAGCTCTGGTTTGACATGATTTTATTTAACATAACAAGAATAAACACCTACTCATTTTAGAACTACTCAGTATTCAAGTGGCACAATTCGTAAGCACAAGTAAGATGACCTTGAGCAGAATTTCTAGCTTTTCTCTAACAACCGTTAAAACTATTTTTAGTTCCACTTCCCAGGCTATGCCTTATAACTGGAAGCATTATACAAGTCTAGATCTCAAATATTTCACGCTTCATTTAAAATAAAAGAATTTTCTTAATAGCAGGGGATTATTCTTAACCATATAAAGATACAAGATGATTCACATACTTTAAAAAATGACAAATACAAACAATTTCCAGTTGACCTATTCAATCATTATACAATAAGCTTTCTGCCTTCATTTCACACAAATCCTGTAACTAAAATTTTAATGTTCCAAGACTATAATTTTCATATCCAGGTACCAATTTGAAGGTGCCATACTCCCCTCCTGCCACTAGTTCCCACCACCCATCACTCTGTTTATCACACTGCAGCAGGAAGATGGAAAAATGAAACTATCGCTACCAGAAACAAATTAAACCATCACAGCGTGCTAGCCTTTTTCCAGGCTTCAATGATTGCACATTACTGGATGTAGGGGAGATTAATTCTATTTCCTTCTCTTAGTAAAAAGTTCGTTCTGCACTCTCAAGTGATGACTTTTTGTTTTGAAGAAAAGCATGGAGGCAGGAGCTTTAGTAAAGAAGAATCTTTAGGTCTGCTCTTCAGTGACCATTTGATAGTTTAATATTTGAATATAGTATATTACAGCAATTAGACACCCTAAATCTCAAAAAACATTTCCCTTTTTTAAAAATAAGATGCATACTGGAATCCCACTAACCTCAAAGGGCTACACCAAATCAGAAATCCATGCTGTTAGCTCATGACTGTCTTTGACAGATCTAATGAAAAACAAGGTTTAGTTTTCTTTCCATGATCTACCTTTTCCTAGCAAAAATGCTGAGTTTAACACACAGATTGTTACTAGAACCTGAGCCAGTGTTCTTTGTATTCCTCTACTATATATGAACTTAAACTTCAGTTCAAAGCAGCAAGAGCCAAGTGAATCAGAACAGGGTCATTTATCACATTTATTGCTCTTCAAGCTTATTACACTTCCCTGCTGTACTTCTAACAGGAGACAGGTCTTCAATGATCTCAGTATTTATACATGAGCTCTTCACAGTCCAGAGGGTTTTCTGCAATACACATGTCCCTCAGATGGCAGGAACTGACTGTAAGACACTAGAAGATGACTTACTTCATTCACTGCACCATGATCACTTTGGTCCGACCACAAATGCCTTTTAACAGACACTTTAGCACTAGTGGGAAATAAACAAATTGTCTACAGTCATGTGGCATGAGAAAAGGAAAAGGGTCTTCATCTCTTTGCCATGTCATTAGGCTTGCAAAAGCTTCCTATGGGGTTTATTTGCCCATCTACAAATTTTCCTTTTTCTGGTGTGCTGTACTGGTGTAACTGCTCCAGAAACTATTATACTTGGATTAGCCTGCACCTTCCCAACATAAGAGCTCATATGGGGATGCAGGAGAATGAGTGAAGGGATCCATCTCCAGCTTCAAATGCTCCTGCCAAAACACACAGCAGCTCAAAGAACTGATTGCCAGCTTATCAGGGCAGTGGGCTGGGAAATAAAGTGACAATCTAAATATTAACTAAGAAAAACTAAGGAATTGCCTGTTCCCAAGTAACCTTACCAAACCAAGTATATGAAATTATATGTAGAAAAAGGAAAATAAAGAAAATGGAAGACTCATGCAAAACAGTGCTTACCAAACCTTAGGAAACAAAGTGTACAATCTCTCTTCCCAAAACATAAAGCTTGACAAATAGCTGGATAAATATATGTTAGGAGGAGTCCTCCTCTAGACAAAGATGTAAGGCTGTGATTGTTAAAGCCAGCCATTATTCCAGCTAAGTCCACCTACAGCAATACCATATAAAGCCAAAGACAGGGTGGTTGTTTTTTATTTGGGGTGGAAGAGTGGGGGGGGAGGTCTGGCACTCAAAAGCCTCACACAAAAAAACCCCACAGTAGTAATGAATCATAAGGATAAGATTATTCTTATGGGAGAATACACTTTCCTCCTCCAGTGATGAGATCATATGGAAAGCTCAAAAACCATAGCAAACTGAACCCTAACAGACATCGCTCTCTGTCCCAGATGGAAAGTGTTCATTCTTCCACATCCCAAGTTCTTAAGCTCAATACCCAGTGACACAGTGCTCAGTCTGCTGACCTCAGCCTTGGGGGGG
>JAOXJM010000023.1:13221255-13246982 GCA_026413425.1 Tringa solitaria | reverse complement strand
CCTCACCAGCTCCGTTGCCCTTCTCTGGACCCGCTCCAGCCCCTCAATGTCTTTTCTGTCATGAGGGGCCCAAAACTGAACACAGCCCCCGATGTGGGGCCTCTGGTGTGCCCGGTACAGGGGGACGGTCACTTCCTCAGGCCTGCTGGCCATACTGTTCCTGATACAGGCCAGGGTGCTGGTGGCCATCTGGGCATGCTGCTGGCTCATATTCAGCCAGCTGTCAACCAACCACTGGGCAGCTCCAGCCATTCTTCCTCCAGCCTGGAGCGTTCATGGGGTTGGTGTGACCCGGGTACAGGACCTGGCACTTGGCCTTGTTGAACCTCACACCATCGGCCTCGGCCCAGGTCCCTCTGCAGGACCCTGTCTCCTTCCTGCCCTCCAGCAGGTGGCTGAGCTGCAAAGCCACCTCAGCACGTTGTGACGGTTGAGTGATGACACTCCTGCAGAGTCTCACCAGGGATGAGGCAGATGCTGTCTCTTGTGCCGTGTGAAGGTAAAGCTGGCCTTGACTAAGAACATCTTTCCCTTTTTTAAAGCGGGAGATTCAGAAGCTGTATGAGAATAAGTCATTCCTGTTCTTGGGCTGTGGTTGGACTGTTGATGACACCACGTTTCAGGCCCTGTTTTTAGAGGCTGTGAAGCACAAGTCAGACCTGGAGCACTTCATGCTGGTACGGAGGGGAGACGTGGATGAATTCAAGAAGCTCCGTGAGAACATGCTGGACAAAGGGATTAAAGTCATTTCCTACGGAGATGAATATGCCGACCTGCCCGAGTACTTTGAGAGGCTGACGAGCGAGATCGCCACACGGGGACGAACAGGTACGGGGGCTGCGGGCTGTGCGGGGATCCCGTCACGCACAACGCGGTTCTTGACTGTCACCGTGGCCTTTGGAGTGTAGGCAGCGTTAACACCCCCTGTTTTCTACGCTGTGTTATTCCTTAAGCTTTTCTTTTTTATTGCCCCGGAAAAATTGTCTGCAAGTGTAGCTGAATTTGGGGTTTACTTTTACGAAACCACCGTCTGTTCTTATAAACAGCTCTGCTGCTTCCCGCACGTTATCTGGCAGCTGCAGTTGTTTGTTCCCTTTCAAGTGAAAGGGTATTCCAGTCTTGCGAATTTTCATGCTGTAACACACAAGAGAAAATAAAAATGGGGAAAGGAAGCGAGTTGGGTCGCCAGAGCCTCCCTGGGATGCGTTTGGAGGGTAAAACCCAGCCCGGAAAACCTGTCCCTTGCGGGGCTGCCCTTCCACCCGCTCCTTGCTCTCTCCCAGGTGTGCCCAAGGAGGGACAACAGCTCAACGGCTCCGCTGCCGACATAAAAGGTAAGACTCTCCCGAGTGGCTTCGCTCTTTCCAGCCCCGTTGGGACTCCCTGGGAGCCCGGGCAGGTTTTGCAAAGCTGTTGTGTTCCCACAGGATGCAGCAGCTGAGCCCCAGCCCGGCCTCAGGTCAGACTAAAGCCGGAGCCGGCAGCTCCCGGAGAGGTCCCGGATGGTTTGAGGCCAATCCAGGGGAGGATGGGATCCTGCTGCCGCCCACACCCACCCACAGCCCAGACACTTCAGGCAGGAGCCAGAGCCCCCCCGGACAGACAGACGCCTGGGTTAACGTAGTCATTCTTTTTATCAGGGCTGCACGCAGCTGGGGAGCGTGGTCTCCCTTCAGGAACTGCAGCCTCCTCTACTTTCATACTTAGTGCTTTTTGTATTCTGTACTTTCAATTAAAAACACAAAACTTGAGCAGTTTTTGTTTGGTTTTTTTTTTTTTTTACTTGAAGCTCTAGTTTTCTAGTCCTGTCTTTATACTGTACAGTATTTTGTATGTTGAAGCTTGTATTAAAGGCCTGTTCACTTAAAACTTTTGGCTGGTGTGTGATTTACACGCTCGGGGAAACAGCTCCTGGCGGGGGGGGGCAAGTTACTTATACACAGAGAACAAATTATGAAGTTTATTTTATATAAATTATGTCTCTTAGCAGACAGCATTCAATTTATTGCACTAGAGCACATCTGCGATACAGAGCTACAAGACATCGTAAGAGTTTTGTATTATTCAGTGTAGCACTTCAGATGGGGATCAAGAGGCACTCGAAGGGGGGAGAAAGGGGGCAGGAAAGCAGCAAGCAGCCACCATTATCTTCCAGTATTAATTGTTTGAGTTTTTTTGTTTGTTTTTTTTTTTACTAGCAAATAACACTGAGGCCAGCAGGCAGGAGCACAGTGCTGTCCCCCTCCAGCCACCACCAGCACCGTGGGACCAAGCTGCCGCCATTCCCCGGCTCCTGCCCAAACGTGCCGTGTCCAGGTGCCCTGCTCCAGGTGACAACAGAAACAGGGACCTTAAGGCAATTTAGCGTGTCCCCCCCCCCTCCAGCCCAGCGCAGCCCCCGGCCACTTTTGGTTGATCAGCTTGGGTAGAGCTGCCATGAGCAGCGACGTTAACAGATCACCTTTCCTGCTCACCCCTGACAAAAATTCGCTCCTATGTCCTCCCTAAACTTGCCTAAAAATCAAAAGCAGCTCAAAAAAAAAAAAAAGCCTTCAAACCCCCCAAAAACACAGCAGATCCTTGCGCTGCCCCCTCCCACCCCGTGCAGCACGAACAATACAAAGCTCTGGCTTCAGCCTCCCCCAGGAGGGAGCCTGCGTCGCTGACACAGAAGGAAGGAAGCCAGGGGAAAGGTTTTTTGCTGGATAAAATGGGTTTTATCCAAAAAACCAACCCCCTTCGCGCTGGTATCCCCTCGTTCTGTTCTGCACTACACGAGAAAGAGTAACGGGGTTAAAGCATGTTCTTCTCAGACATCTGCGAGCGGCGATTTGGTGGGTTGGTTTTTTTTTTTAGGCCTTCATGAGCGCTGCGACCACGGCCTTGGCGTTAAGGCTTCGCAGATCACAGTAAGTTTGTCCAGTACCAACGAAAACGATGGGTTTGCTCGTGATGTAGGTCATGGAGATGGCAGCACCGACCTGCCGAGGATAAGGAGCACCGTTAGTCCACGGATCCCGCCTTCGACCATTCCCGGTCACCAGCGGGAAGCTCCGCACGGAGCCGTCTCGCCGCCCTCCCTACCTTGTCATCGATGGTGTCAAACTTGGTGAGGACAATCCCGTCGATGAGGCGCGGCGTCTGGGCCATGGAGTGATCAGCCAGCGCTTTGTTGAACTTGACCTGAGGGAGAGAACGGATGAGAGAAACTCATTTGTGGTGCTGCCGTTCTCCAAATCTCCGGTAAAACCTACAGAAGTGGATTTTTTTCCCCCCCAACCAGTCTTTTGAGGAAACAAAGACTCGACACTCACCAGCTGATCCACAGCCTCATTTCCCACCAATGCTTCCCCAACAAACAGCACCAGGTCGGGAGCGTTGACGGCGATGAGTTTGGCCAACGCCATCATCAAAGGAGCATTGTCCTGCATGCGGCCCGCCGTGTCCACCAGCACCACGTCAAAGCCCTGGTTCCGGGCTGGGGAGACGTAGAGGCCGCGTTAAGAGGGATAACACCCCCAAAACAGCCTCTCCCACCACCGGCCTCCCACCTACCGTAGGAGATGGCCTCCATGGCGATCCCCGCCGCGTCCTTGCCGTAGCCCTTCTCGTAGAGCTGCACCATGGTCCTCCCGCCGTGGCTCTCCGGAGGGTGCAGGGCGTTGAGGCGACGGGTGTGGGTGCGGAGCTGTTCCACCGCTCCCGCACGGAAGGTGTCACAGGCGGCGATGAGGACACTGAAACCATTCTCGATGAGCCAGAAGGAGATCTGTAGGTGGCAAGAGATCAAAAAGTAAAAATAAAGCCCATTGGCAGCTGCAAACCAACCTTAGTGTTGGTCACAGAAGGACCGTGTCCTACCTTGGCCAGGTTGGTGGACTTCCCAACACCGTTGACACCACAGAAAGTGACCACGTAGGGTCGGCGATGGCGCTGAGCATCCATGACATCACGGAGGACATCCACGCGGCGCTGGGGCTGCAGGATCTGCACGAGAGCCTCCTGCAGGGCCTGCTTCACCGTCGAGGTCACCGCTGGAGAGGAGGAGAACCCGTCACGCCTGGGGAACGCTCCTGAGCCCCAAAACCACAAGCAGGAGACCACACAACCACTTACTGGTGAACGTTCCCATCACCTTCCCTTCCAGTTTCTTAGCCACCGACTCACAGAGCTGCACCGCAATCTCAGCTGCCACGTTTTTTGCTTTGAGAAAAGAGACAGAGAGAGGAGAGTGAGCACTGCTGAGGAGGTTCCACACGCTGGACATCGGTGTCAGGGGAAGGATGGAGTCTGTGCAGGATCCCCACCAGACTAGATTCTTGCCCCCCTGTCGGTGTGCTGTCGAGGGCTCCCCAGAAGCAAGACAGAACCCACCACGGTTCCTGTGGGCAAGACCGTCCCAAAACCGTGGGTGCCCACCCAATGGAGCACAGGGAACCCCGTCAAACTAAGCCACTCGTGGCAGATCCAGACATACCGATCAAGTGATCCTTCATCTTCTCCAGTACGGGGTCCATGTCCTCTCTCGTCAAGCTCTTGGAGCCCACCAGGCCTTTCAGCATGCCAAACATGCCCCCCAGCCCACCCTTCTTCGCACTGCGGAGAAGCAGAGGAGTTACCTTTGGGTTTGAGGAGCACATCGCACAGAGCACACAGCAGACAGCCACAAGAAGAGCCCACCACACAGCTGCCAAACACACCAATTCGTCCCCACTGGTTGGACCAGGAGGGAAATCAAGAAGCCCATGCAGGAGCATCTACCTGGGTTTTGAAGGGTTCTGAATAACCTTCTCCTCTTCGGCTTCATCATCGCTTTCGTACTCAAGGTCGTAGAGGCGGCCGGGCTCACGATTTCGATCCCCCAGGGCCTGGGACAGGGAGGGGGGGGAAAGACACACCTTGAAAATCAGCAGCCGCTGACGGTCACCTGCTGCTGCCACCAAAGCTGTCCTCGGGGGCAGAGATCTCGGCTCAGCCACCCAGCGCCGTTCACAGCCAGAATCAATATCCTTCAGGCAGCAGCTTTAGGGGCCGGGCGCTGCCATTCCCCGTTTCCAGCACTTTCTCAGCCAGCCATGGAGACCAGGCTGGGATCCCAACGCCCAGCCGATCCCAAAACAACCCGCTAAAAGCGGAGTGACCCCATTTTTCCTTACTGTATCAGGGTCAAATTCCTCCACGGGACAAGCCTCCACGCTGCCGTTGGTGGCCGAGTTACTGTAATCGAGCACTTTGGCATTAGAGTTCCCCAGATCCCACACTCGGGGCTTCTTCCCCTTCTCCTTCTGCGCCTCGGGCTTTGGAGACCTGTCAAAATAAAGAGCAGAAACGTGCTTTGTTCAGCGCAGCAAAGCAGCAGCAAGCACCTCCTTAGAAGGTGTGAACATTAAAAACCGGGATTACCCAGAAATTAAGGCTAAACCTGCCTGATTCTAAGTCTCCAGAGTTTATCTGAACTTTAACCCCGTATCCGACCGCTTCACCCCGGGCCAGGCATCGATGCGCCGCTGCCCTTTGCTCACAGCGGCAGAGCCTCACCAAAAAGAGGTCTGGACCTCTCCCAGGCACACGCTGGGTTTCTGGGAGGCTCCATGTCCCCTCCAGGAGACCCAGTATGCCCTCTCCCACTGTCTCCAGTAAGCAGGGAGATAAGGTCAAGGGAAACCAGGGCTGACTCCCAGGAAGAAGAGACTCAGCCACGGCCGAGGGACACCAAGAAGAGCTGGTCTGAAGCGCAGGCAAACCAACAGCGTCCTCGTGACCCACCTGGACTTCTCCCCTGCTTTCATGTGTCTCTTGAAGAATTCCTCCCGGTTCTTCTGCAGGATTTCATCCTTGGTCAGCTCCTCCTTCTCCCCGGCTGTGGAGGGCTGCTTGTCACCAGCAGATGCTTTACCAGGCGCTGTGACAGCTTCAAGTCCTGATGGAGAGAGCCCCAACACGTGCTCAGACCAGCGTTTGGGTGCTACGAGAGAACTGGGAAAGCTCAGGAGTATTTATTCCACCCCCATCTCTCTCTCTCCCATCAACTCACCCTCTTTTTTGGAACCTTTGTTCTTCTTGTTCTTGACTTTCTCCTTTGGTTTCTCCCCTCGGGTTTCTATCATACACTTGACAGTCTTCTGGGACTTGAGAGACTGCTCAAATGTCTTCATCACCGTGGGAGCTCGGACTTTACTGCTCTCCTCTGCATCCCTGCGGGGAGGCGGCCCGTTAGCCTGAATTTCAGCTCTGCCTCCCCCCCCAACCCGCCCCATCTATCTCCGCTCTAAATGGAAACCGGAGAGAAAAAAATAAAACCCAGGCTGTGGTACCGGAGGAGGCGCATGAAGTCGTCTTTAAAATCAAAGGTGCCATTTAGGAGGCCCAGGGTGCCTTTTTGCTGGAACTCATTGCGATACTTGTCCCTGAACTCCTTATGAACGTCGTCTATCAACTTGTCGACGTAGGTTAGAGTCAGGATCTTCTGAAACCCCACCTGCAAAGCAGCACAGCAGAAAGGCCTTGCTCTTCCAGCCCATTTAAGCACAGCATCGAGCTGGTAACCTCTCGGTCTGATACGGTTTGGGCTACGTTTTCTAGTCCAACCTCCTGAGCTTTTAATACACTCTCAAAAAAAAAAAAAAAAAATAGGAAAACCAAACACCGCAGCCCCGAGCTTCGCTTTAGAAGGCTACCCCGATAAAAATGACCTGAAATGACTGTTTCGTGGCAACAAAGCCACGGAGCGAAGGAGCAGCGCGGGTTTTTGCTTATCTTTAGGTACACAAGGAAGGTCGTGTGGATTTAGAGAGATAAAGGCAGAGCGGTAAAATAGTTTCTGAGGTAAAGAGGTTGACACATTTCTGGCTTTTGTTAAATAGATCTGGTGAAAGTAGAAAGTTCTATTAGGACGTAGCAGCCTGTACAGCTGCTGTTTGAGGTCTAAGGAGTTTTAATCCTATGGCAGATGATTACAATAAGCTGCTGCCGCAGCGGTGTGTGACCCAGAGACACCTCCATCCACCCTCCGCATCCCTGCACTCCCTCGGGAGAAAGCAGTGACACTGGGATCGGCGCTCAGCTCCCGGGGAGCCTTCCCCAAAACCTCACTCCCAAAAATCCCACAGCCAGGAGGGAGCCAAACCAGTTCTAGGAGTTGAGCTACGGCCCGGCGCAATGAAATTATCCCTTTGCTTAAACCCTAATTGTTCTCCCCGTTTTCAGACGGGATTTTTCCCAACGTTTGAGCCCCACGGGCCACGGTTTGGCCACGTGGAGGAGGAAGAAAACACCACGTCAGGAGAACACCTTCCAGTTATCGATGCGTGAGCTGCTTCTCTTCCCAAGCCTCCTTGCCAGGGTAGCCATGGCCCCCCCAGAGAGATTTTTGGGAAGGCTTCGGGAAGCCTCACCCCTGCGGGAAGCTTTTTTCCAATTAAGCCACAGGTGGACACCCTTGTTTTTCAGCGCAGCCCCCTGTGGGGGGTTTTGGGGGCCGGAGGGGGGTTACTCACCACAAACACCAGCTCAAACTGGTTGTCCAGTTTGTACTTGAGCGTGAGGGCCTCATGGGTGAAGGAGTTGTTGCCGCCTCGTTCCTGGGGGAGAGAAATAGTCACAAGGGGGGCTGGCTAGCAGCGAGGAGACCCCCATATCATCGCTGCCACCTCCCCATTGAGCCAACACCCCCCCCCCCTTCCCAAAAAGTGGATGCTTGGTTTTCCTCTCTCAAGAGCTAAAAAGATAAACAGATCTAAATGATCACACTCATATGGAACACAGCACAATTGCAGCCACAGAAGACACCATTTAAATACACTAACAAGAGTAAGGAAAAGCTGGGATTGCTCCGATTCTCAAATTGAGTATTTTTGCCAGTGATCTAACAATGAAGTTCTTTGAAAATCATATCCCACAACCACTTCTTCTGGTGATTCAGGGTTTTTTTTGCTATGTTCTCAATTTACAGAAACATAACAACATGTTCTTAAGTGTGCAGTCTTTGTGGGACAGAAGGAATGGAAAGAGACGCTGATTCATCAAACGCCTGTTTAGGATTTTCAAACCATGTGGCACAAAGCTAGAAAAAAACTCCAAATGTTTCCAACACTAACATCTTAAAATACACATTTTTAAAAAAAAGCAGCTAAATGCTGGTCCAGATATCAAGTTTTCTGTCTTGGCAGTGGCGTTTTGTAAGATGTTTTTCCCTGCTTGCTCCTGAACACTGACTGGCACATCCCAGTGAAAACATGTGTTTCTCTATTTCACAAACAAACAACAACAAAAACCCCCACAAGATACTGTGCACTGTACCCTTACTGTCCCACTACTTTCTATTAACTAAAATAGACACTTTGCTCCTTTGGCTTAACTCAATGCTTAAACTACTTGTTGGTATCTTAACACAAAAATGTTTCCAATGCCCTCAAATATGCTGTGCTGAGAACCAGATTGAACTGAGCTACACAGATTAATATTTATTTTTGAGAGTAGGGGAAGGGGCTTGGATTTGCTGGGGGGGATGTGAGTGGATAGAAGGGAAGAACTTTAGGTCACTTAAGTTTTTACTTCATAACCCACTGCTTTAATTTTATTCATTTTTTGAACTTTGGCACATTAGCCAAAAGCAAATCTCAGGGAAAGCTGGGCATAACAATTACCATCTCTCTGCCAACTAGATCAGCATCAATGCCACCAACAAGACACCATGAAAAAATACTATCCATTTGGGCTCAGCAAGAGTTAACATACTTCTCACAATAAATTAATAGTTAACATAGTTCTTACAATAAATTAATTTTCCCTGTAACTCATCCTCAATTGAAAGGTAAGATCTCAGTTTTTTCTGTGTTACTAAATCCTTGCTGAACAGGCTCCTGCAGGGGAACACTCTGTGCTGGGTACAGCAGAAGGAACATTGCCGTGCATCCAACTTGCCTCCAACATCAAAGGATGTGGCTTGCCCACTCCAACACTCCAGCTAGCCTGCAATTTAGCTGCTATTCAGATTTTAGAATAAGACTAAATCAAGACCGGCTGATTTATCTGACCAGTTTTCATGCAGATTCCTCTACTGACACTACAACCCCCCCCACACAGCCCGTGGATAAAGGTGGTTGTTGAGTTCTCCCAACAGGTCCAACTGGAAGAAGAGCTGCTGTTGAAATGGGAGGTCAATGTGGGAGGAGTAGTTCCAGATTGCTTCACTAACAGCTCTCCCGCTAGCGAGTTAGTGCTTGCCTGTGCCTAGAAAACTTTTGATTGATATCCGAGAGATTCATTCAGCTCTCCCACTTTTTCTTTCCGTGAATTACTCAGAACACAGATTTGCTGCCACATCAGAAACCAGAGGGAAATCCTGCATGGGAAAGTCCCCACTAGAAATAAAACTACTGCTGCTGAGGAGCAGGGGAAGCTGAATCTAAACACTGAGATTAACAGCAGGCAACAGAAAGGTGCTTCGCTTTTGACACAGAATTCTGCTACACTCCATCCCAGAGATTTACTTGGCACACAGTTTATTGAAGCTCAACTTTGCTCAATGAGCACCTTCCACTGAAAGAAAATTGCTTTTCATCTCAGGTATAAAAGCATTTAACATTAATCAAGGAGCAGTCTGCTCTTGGAACAAGTGCAATTTAAAGAATAAATTTCTCTTGTTGCTATAAATCTGTCCCTTCACAATTTTGCAGTTGTAGCTTGTTCCATAGCAGCAGGTGAATATCAAACAGGTGAAGGAAATCATTGCAGGACACTCAGGCAGAAAAAGAAATATTATTTAGAACAACAGCTTAATGCAAAACGAGAGTCTATTTTTCACATAGAATTATCAATTTATAACCCCAGGAGGGTTTTTTTTCCCCCAACATTGTTTCACATACTCTTACATTAAATATGGCATCTCATGCAATGGACAAAAACATTTTGAGCTGACAATTCAGTATTGTCTGCAGGTTTGTCATATGCTGACTCATGTAAAAATTCACCTATTCTTTTTATTAGGAAATGTTCTTTTAATTTGAAAACAAATGCTGGAGTCAGACTGAAATGCTCACAATCTAGACTAGGATTACAGAAATACTGTATAAAATATCGAAATTTCTGTATAAATTGATTTTTAAATGGACAATAACACTTAGAGAAAGCACACAAGATAAAACAATCTGGAACAGGCACCTAAGAAACTGGAAGAGAGAAGATGATCTAGCCACAGACAGTGGGAAAAGTGGCAAAAGCAACCAAAGTTACATGAGGAAGAGTACGGTCAAGTTCTGAACCATCTTAACATATCAACTGGTGGTGTACTGCTGGTCCGTTGTAAAAGCGATAGGGGGACTTCAGAGTAATTTGATGTCAGTAAGTGCTAATCATTAACCTATTCAAACTGTATGGGAGTCAAGGATATCTAAGAGAGAATATGACAACAGTAAAACCAAGAAATAGTCACGCTACAGAGATGAACCTTAATATAAAACAAAGGATTGATGGGAACTAATAATAGCAGACTAAACCCCATGGATTTTTGAATAGCATAAAACTAGATATACTAATGATACAAAACGATATATGTAATATTCAGTGATAAAATATGCTATAATATTAATATAGTATATATTCTTATACACAACTAATTATATTTAGTTACAATCTCAATCCCAAACTTAAATTCATAAACAGTTTCTAAAGTCAACCTTCCAATTCTCATCTCAAACTGAAGAGCCCATTAAAATACCTGCATCTATACATTTCAAAAATTACTATTGTGTCCACTACAGATGGATTAAGTAAAATTTAAACACAGAAAAAGGTTTCTAAAGTGACTAAGTCAGCTGTACCAATGATATGTTTCAGGTAAGGAATTATTTAACTATTAATAGAAGTCACTTCTCAAATCTCAAACTAACAAGATTGTACAGTTACTCAAAACCAGGCGTCAGTTTTCAAACAGGAACACAAAATGATTTAGTACAGAAAGAAAGAGGTGCTTTTTAAGGAATGACTTCAGCAAACAAAAGGAACAGCTATTTGTTGTCCTATTTTTTAAAAATGAAGAACAAAATTCTTAACTTTTATCATCCATACTACAAATTGCCTTTTTTTCTATCAAACCAGAGATGCTCAAAACTATTACCTAAAAATACATGATCCAACTCAGGGTTTCATCTCCATCATGTAAGTTCCCAGAGGCTACTTGCTAGCCTTGATTTTTTTCCTTTGCTTGTTTGTACTATCATACTTTCCTGATATTTCTCTATTTTTGTGTCTTTAAGATAAAGTTTTCCACAGTTTGCACTTCAGGTTCAAGGTTTTCCTTATAACCAACTTGGACTGGAAAAAAATGCAGCACTAGAATGTTACACGTGTCCAAAAAGCATTCTCAGCCTTGGTACAGACAAAACTTTGGATGCTTAAAACAAAAGGTGAGGTTTTAAATCTCAGTGAAGAATTTACTTCAAAGAATCAGACAGTATAAAGCTTGTTGAAACTTTACTGTCAAAAAACCCACCAGTTTTACTTAAAATTGCAAGTTACGATATGGACAAGTAAGAGTTTGGATATACTGGAATTTTATACACAAAATTTGGTCCTTGCCTAGTGTGTAAATCTAGTGATAACTTCATGGAAATACTTTATTCAAAGCCTTCTTCATTTAGTCTTGAGGTAAGATTTTCAATGAAGCAACCTGCAAGTGACAAAAGCAATATTTCCCCATTTTCTTCTGGAATTTTCTAGAGCTTCCATCCTATGAAGAATCACAAAGATTATTTTTTTTTTCCCTCAAAAAATGTTTCCAACAGATGTTTTGAAAAAAAATAAATATCAGAACTACGCAGTAGCTGGCTATTTCATTGCATCATCTGCACTGGGGGCAGGGAGAGGGGATATCTTCCCAGCCATTCTTTTTATACTGGTAAAATAAAGTATTACATTTGGACTCCATACAACCATGAAATTAGATAATTCAGTTTATGCTTCCTTCATGCACTCATCCATATTCTTGTTTTCTTTTATCCTCTTACACAGGGTGTTCTCTTAAACATGGCCTTTTTGGTAATTTATCCAGATATCTTTCCTGAAAATACTGCATTGTTATAATCAAATCCATTTTTCCACTGATTCTTCCAACATATTTCTCAAGGGCATTTATTGCTTTGCTTATACTAAAAGGTTATGCAGAATCTATGCAGTAATTTAAACAGATTACATTTCCTCAATGCAGATTTGATACAGGGGCATTGCAAGCCAAAGGTTCTGCCACAGTAAGGCTAATACAGCCTGGATAGCGATTTTATTCAGCAGTAAAACAGAAGTAGAAAACTCCTACCATGATTTTTCATCCATGTCCAGACAGATTCTTATCAAAAATCAGTTTCTCAGTTTGTCTGCTTTTTGACAAAGCTAATGGAAAACAACTTCTACAGCACAATTTGGGAATGAACCAATTTTTACGTACCATGGTATGCTGTAACTGAACAAAGCTAACAGCCATAAAATCAGTATTTTTGCTGAACAGTCACAATCATGACAGATTTAAAAGTTGAAATATTTAACTTAAAGCTCTTAAAGACCAGGGCCAAAAGCTAGCCAGACACATTACTTCCTAAATATAGTCTATTTTTGATGGTTTGTTGCTTTTCTTGCTACAATTCCATGAATCTGAGCCCGGTCATACTGTGGAATGCCATTTTAAGTGGGCATGAAAAACAACATCAACAGTAGCCAGACAAGACAAGTTGATGATTTCCTGTGAAAAACCACTTAACATACATTTCCTATCTTCTCTACATATTTTAACAAAAAGTGACCTTATTATGTTATTTCTTAAGCTTTTGACACATGGTACAAATCACAGCTTTTGGAGTTCAGATTCCCTGGGAAATCTGAGTTCCCAAATACGCTCTGTAACAGAATCAATCATTACGTTACCGTCGCTGCGGATCACGTAACTCATTTTACTTTCAGATAAAGAATGCCCGACTCCTCCTGGAACAGCGAGATAGGAGGACTTTTACATTACCTATTTAATATAACAGCTGCCTCTGATGTGGAGAGATGCGTAAAGGGAACGTGGCTGATCTTTGATTGAGACATTATAGCCCCAGTGTTAATATATGAATATACAAATCACAGTTCATTACAAGAAAGATTCTTGTATGAGGTGTCTTTCTAAAACTTAATTTCACCTAAAAAATATGAAAGTAAAAACCGTATTTTGTTAATTGAGCGCTTGTTTTCAAACAGAGAGTTGATGTTAACATGAATTAATCAAGGAAAATGCGGGTCCACTGCAGAAATAAGACGGGTTATCCAGCAGGAAAGAACACAGAAGAGGTTACGTGTATTTGCCTTGGTCTCTGCTGGCAAGTTTTCACTCTCAGATTTCCCAGGTCTGCATGAGTACTGGAGTACTACTTGTGGTAAAGGAAAACTCAGTTAAGGGGCCTCAATTTGATAAATTGGACATAGAAAGTCTATTGAATTGGATAGTAGGCACCCATTGAGGGTGGAGGTCACTTGGTGGTGACATTGTGAGACCACCCTGATGTCTTTACAAGGCCATCAAGACAAGTTCCTGACAGCTGGAAAAAGGCAAATGTCACAACCCTCTTCAAGCAGTGTAAGAACCAAGGTTTGGGGAGTTAGTCTTGAAGGGTTGCGGTTTGATGTAGCCAGTAAGCTATTGCTGGGAAATTTCTCAGGGGTCAACACCAGCTCTGATGCTGTTTAATGTCCTTGTTAATGACCAGGAAAATGGGATGGAATCAAACTTCAGCAAGTCTGTGGACGGCCTTCCCTAAATTGAGATAGATTGATATGCCCAGACAGTAGAGCTCAGTCTCAGCAGGTTGGAGAAACTGGTTGACAGAAACTTCAAGAAATTTGAGGACAAGAGCAAAAACTTGGCCCTGGGTGACAAAGCAACTGCCACGCTGCAGAAGGTGATTATTCCCCTCTATTCAGACCGTATCTGGCATCCTTTGCCAAGTTTTGGGCTCCTCAGAAGATGGGAGACTTTGACAAATCAGAGCAAATCAAACAGGAAACCATTAAGGGAGCTAAAGAGAAAGATGCAAGAGGAGAGGCTGAGACAGCCGTGTTTGTTCAATCTTAAGCTGAGGCAGGAACATAATTGCCATCCACAACTACTCAATAAATCACTACAGAGAATGCAGAGTCAGAACCTTCTTTAAAGTGCACAACAGAGGATGAGAGGTAATGCTCAAAAGCTGCATGAAAAGAGCTATCAACCAGGTAAGAAAAAGTGACACCAAGAGAGCAGTTAAACACTGGGACAGGCTGCCCAGAGGAGCTGGGGCACCTCCATCCCTGGAGACTTCAAAATGCAGCTGAACAAGGTCTTGAGATTATTTCTGAGACAAAATGCAGCTGGACAAGGTCTACCTAACTTAGATGACGGATCCTTCCGAGCAGGGGACTGGAGCAGAAGAGCTCCGAGAACTCCTACTTTGACCAGTCACTCAATGGCTATAGAAGAAATAAAATCCCTTTGAGAAGGTCCCACTGAATTGCAGACATATCATAAGTACCTTATTTATGACAATTACTGCCATAGCACCTCATTTTATTGCAATGTTCTTCCCAAAAATAGCATCATGCATTTCACACTTGAAGTTTCAACTAGGCTCTCCTTCTGTAGCCTCTAAGTAAAGATCTTAAACACTAGTAGTTCTAATATTTAATGTCTAAAAGTAAGAGGTTTAAATAAACTACGTAGTAGTTTGTTTTATTGCTGACCTGTACTATAAAGTAAATGTCTAAATATTTAAAATAGCATTTTACAACCCTATTTTAGACTGTTGTGACTAACAAAGTATCTCACTGAATTTGATTGTGAAAGGGAAACAAAATACTACGGTTCTTCACTATGGATGGAACAAGCAAGAGCAAAACAAAACCCACTGAACTCAAGGACTTGGTAAGTAAAGAGCCAAGAGAAAACAGACCCCTCAGTATCTTCCTTTCTGAAGGAAGATCAGTTTTCGGTCTTCACCACTTTGTAGCTCTTCCTAAACTTCTCATAATTCTTTCTACTACTAAGAAAACCAAAACATCCAATGAAACTATTAGAGGTACAGGGAAGTGAGGCAGAGAAAGCTGAGCACATTGCTTCAATGGAGACATTGCTCAGAGTTAAGTGGAAGGATCGCTCCAAATTTAATTTTCCAAGCAATGATGCTAGCTGACACTTACTAAACATTACAGATGTCCTCATGACTATGACAAAGATTCTTCCTTAAGATTATTAGCGTTTTCTGAAGTCATCATAAAATCACAAGAAAAAAGACTGGGGTAGTTTCAAGTTACTGAAACAAAAAGTTTACTAATATTTTTATAGGCAACTGCAAAACAGGAAAAGTATCCATTGTGTTAGTAATCCTAATATTCTGAGGAGATATAGCCTACCTAGCACAAAGCTATTTTCTATTCTACAGAAAAAGTAGCAACAACAAAGCAACACCTCAATTTTCTCAAGTCAATCTTGAAATACTTTCTGTTCCCTAAAATAAGTGTCCTGCTAAAAGCTTGGTCTTGTGCCATATTTATTCTACTCCATCTTATTCTTCTTTAGAAAGCAATACATGTATTCTAAAGCATATGCAAGAGGCAACAATTTTCTCAACTTGAAAGACTTAAGACAAATAAGTTTCCTAACCTGGCACTTTACCAGTAAAGTCACAGTAAATTGTTCCAATATTCACGCCAGTTCCTTCTATCACACATGCACACTCTTTCAATACATACACTTTCCTTATTTAGGTTTTCTATTAATTATACACAAAAGTCACCTTTAAAAAAAAACCAGGAAATATTAGAAATAAGAATAACTGATAACACTAAATTAACAAGTTGTAGAAATCTCTTAAATGGAAAAGTGAGGCTAAATTCTTGTTAAACAGATTCTTAGAGTGTTCAGTAATTACTTCTGAGACAACAAAAAGTTAAAAACATTGTGGTAAAATTACCTATGTTTGGTTAACAAGACAAGAAGCTGCAGCCTTTTGTGCAAGAAGCCTCGTTTCTTGTGTACTCTCCTCCTGACAAAGCACGCAAGATTGATTCATGAATTTCTGAGGAGCGAGTTTGTACTACAAAATACTTCAAATATAAACACACATCTTGACAATCTCATCCTTATTTTCGAGGGTAAGGCAAAGTCCTAGGCCTTATTCAGGCAACTCCAAATGTGTGAATTCTTGCAACCCAAACCCAGTCACGGTGTAGAAAGCAAACACTGATGTGTAAAAATTGCTCTACCTACAACTACTTCCTTGTTCAAGAAGATCTAATGAGCATTCTCACATTAGGTGTTCAATATAGACATTTATGATAATCTGTAAAACAAAGGAATACTACATTTCCACTTACATGCCTACCTACAGCTCCATTTGGAGCATGGCTTTCCACATACAAATTCCACCACAATTCAAGGAGAGGTTATTCTCATCAAGTTGACCCAATCTGGAAGCATTCTGCTTCCACTTCAATTATGGTTTATTTGCATTTGCTTTTGAACACAAAGTTACACCTATATTAAAGTATGAATTCAACTTTCATGCCAAACTACTGCATTTACTTGCTGAACAGCAGATTTTTCTTTCACTCATCTCTTCTTTGATCCAAATTACTTTTTGGCAAGTCTATTTCAGTCTTATTTTGAGTAACTCTGATTTCTTTCCCACATCATTTAATCTATAAACATCACTTTTTAAACAAGTGATTTTTTTTTTCCACTCCTCTTATACCCTACTTACTAGCAATATCCTTCTTGAAGTGGTTACTCGCACAGCTATTTCAGAAGCCCTTCTTCCAAGCTTGACTTCAAGTCCATCAAGATTTTAGCCTCTAACTTGAAGGAAGTCCTGAATCCACCCTACACACACCCTAATTCGTCACCACTTCCAGCAATTTTTACTAATGTGCTTCCCTCAAGGTACTAAGGCTTGTCTTTTCAAAACCTAATCCCTCAGGTATAAACCCACTTTCACACACTCTTCTATTAAACACAGCTTAAATTAGCCTATAATAATTCAAACCCATGATTGTTATTCCTCTAGTATCCTTCATACAATGCTAGTTAGCAACAAACAGTAAAAAAAAAAAAAAAAAAATTGCATTTCCCAAAGTCTGAAGTTTGGCTTCATTAGTTAATGATTTTGATGACAAGGTAGTAAATGTGATTCAATCTAAAAATTCTACCACTGTGTTACGGTAGTGATGATTGATTTTAAATGGAAATCCTTTTTCAGTAGCTGGGGGAGGGCTTCAGCTGAGTCTGTCCTGTAATATCTGCACTACTGTAATTCTAACAGAAGGGACAGGTTATTTTTACAATTCTGAGGCTATAAGCAAAAGGCTGAAAGGTTCTATTCTTCCTCTCCTAACAGCCAAAGAACAGCACGAGCAGAAATACGAAAAATCAACACTAGAATTCATTGCAAAAGTACTTTTGAGTCTGGGTGACCCACTTTTAACAACTTTGAACACCAACAGACGATTGCGGTAACTAATTCAATCTAGTTAATAATTAACATTAACATTTGTGCATTCATTACATCTAACGTTCTGTCCTAGAAAAAAGGATGATCCGGATGCACCACAAGCCATGGAGCATAAGCTGTTTGATTTTCTCACGCTGTCAGCTGTTTCATGCATCTCTTGCAATAAAAATGAAGCAGGTAGAGGGAAGCGGCAGTGACAGCCCTTGAACAGAAGCATATCAGTGCACATGTGTGCTCTAAACACTTGTTTGTAAGGGTTTTTAATCCACACAGAGTAGTTAGTGTAACATCTGAATTGTCATCTCAATGACTAAAGAAAAACAACCTATTTTTCAACATATTTTGCCTCACTTAAATAGGTCTAATATCAAAACTACAAAAACGGTTACACCGGGGGGGGGAAACAAAACCAAAACCCAAAGAACAGTCTTACTCCAGAGCAGAAAACAGACACATATAAGAAATTACTAAAATATGATGCGAGTTCACAAAGGTTATAAAATTGATCAACACCTTTACCGTGACATTAGACACTGCTTTTCCAGAGAGGAGTTCTTCTAGTACTTCAGACCTCTTGGCAATGCAATTACTGTCTAAGGTTGCAATACTTTATATCCCCCATTTCCGGATGTTTTGTTTATGAGCTGCTTAAATATTGTCATTGAGATCTACCTTCACACCATGAAACCAGTTACCAAGTTAAAGGGCAAGAGCCTGCGTTTGCCTAGGTTTTCTGGTCTCAATTCCCAGGCAAATTCAGCTGCCTCCTCAGTTGTCATGTTTTGAGACAAAATCTGAAGTTTAAAACTGGAAAGTCAACTCCCTTTCACAATAACTTTAATCTTAAATATGCCAATCTGTTAAACACTAAGATCGATAGTGACAGGGACATACCATATTCACCTTAAGAACATCTCCTGGTGACAGCAACAAAATGGGATCGTATTTCCCAACAGTCCTTTCATTTTAAAACTTTCCCAGACATGACAATTCATACCTTTCTTAAGTGTATCTGCATGAACAAGCACAAATAATTAATCAACAAGTCCAAACCTCTGCGTGTGAACTTCTGTTTGTATTTGGGCACAAGTTTTGACTCCAGAGTGGGCTAAATCTGCAGACAACATTACTCTTTTATATTTTCATATGTTACATTGTATACACAGTGCATTATATTAAAAAATTCCATTGTGAGGAAAAAAAAAGCCTTTTATACACAATGGTATTATCAACACTACTCGGGAAGTCCCTTAAAGTTCTGACAAAAATATTTTTTCCTTTTAGGGCTGGGAGAAAAATAGTTACTGGCTTCCTTTACTAGGAAAACAGGAAAATAAAGTTTTCAAAACTGCAATAAGATCAAAAAAACCCTGATGTAATAAGAGCGCTTTTGTTACATCGCTATCAAAACTGAAAGAGATGTTTAAATACTTGTTTCTAATATCAGTCATCAGATGTCAGTTATTCTATCTCATCCTTAAGGAGTGTAACTCACTGTACCTTACCTCACATTGAAAGCCCGGTATTTAAACCAAAAGCAGTGCAGAGGTTATTACTACTTTGTACTTCATTTTTCTGCTAATCTTTTCTTACCTAAGTTTCTTCAGTGAATCATTACATAAGCAAATGCTTCTCATTAAATTGAAAGTAAAAATGCTGTCCAGAAAGCAACACCACAAAACCAAACAGAACAGCAGCTCTGGCCAATTAAGACTTTTTTTTATTATGAGTATTAAAAATACAGCAGAGGAATAAAAATCTAGAGACCTATCCTAATAACTTCTTTCCAATTGAAAAAAAATAAAAATCATAAGCTCCAACTGGAAAAAGAGTATTTAAAAGCATAATTATGTATTCATTGATGGAGTAACTGTAACGTGAAGGTGAGCTGAAGAACAATTTAGCTCACACTAGAAAATTAAGACTTCTTATCAGCACATCCATTGTTTAGGTTTGTGCTAACTGCAAGTGCCAGAATGCTTTATCTGAACAAGGATTTTCACTAGTTCAGCTAATCCAGCAGTAATTATTGGAAAATGCTATTTTAAAGTAGAAAAGCAGCACAATCCAGCTGGCATCCCACGGGCCTCTCTCATTGTACAAGATGGCTCTTATGGAGCTAGAAATTTAATGTGGCTTTCATTATTCTAGATCAACAGCCCAACCATTCTATTATCTTTCCTCTCCAGCTCTATCTTCACTTTAGAAACCACCTTTTCCAGTCAATCTTGCATTATATTAATCAGCATTTTTTAATTTATTATGTTACTCTCTGCAATAGTAATTTAAGTGCTTAAGCTCTATACCACAGGGCAAAGTTCTGCTATTTACAGCATTTCCTTCCAGGCTGGGTTTTTCCAGTGTCACGACACCCTTCCAACAAGTACATTCACAAGTTTAATCTTTAAACCACACAGGGAGTTTCCTGCATCTTGCCTCTTAACAGAAGCTTTGGGAAACCTACTCTCCAACCGGAGCCTTCAGGTTTTGCAAAGAAAAGTTTTGAGGCAGCTTGGGGGGGGGGGTAATATTTTTTTATTTTGTGGGCATTTTTTTGTTTGTTTTGGGTTAGTTTTTGGATTTTTGTTGGCTTTATTTTTAACTCGAACGGTAGTCATACACCAATATGCAGTAGAGCACAGATCATTTGATAAACAAGTCTTGGTAAGTGTGCAGCTGGTGTTATCTTCAGTTACTACCTGCCCCACAAAAGCACTTTTTTAGGTAAGCAATGCACAAGACTTAACAGCGCATTTTCAGACTAGCTAAGCATTCATATTCTAGAATATATTATGTGATCAGCTGCAAACTTAAGGTAAGCAAACAAAAATGGACAGACTGCATTACCAACCATAAATATGCATTTTGTGGGGAGACACAGAGGAAAAAAAAGGAGTTTTATTATCAGTTTTATGCCAGATGTGGGCATATGCTGCAACCACAGCTCAGTTAGCTAGTCCCTGATACAGTATAATCCATTTTCCATTTATGCATATTCAGTTGTCCAAATTCACATCTTAAGAAGCATGTGATGAAATATAACAGTAAAATTTGGTTAATGTAACATGAAACAAAGTCAATAAAACTTAGTTTACACATCTGTACGCATAAATGAAAAGGTAATGTTCCAGAAAACACTCACGGTTTATTATAGACTTTAGAAAATAATATACTTTAAACTTTTTTCCATAATGACCTTTTTTCTCCCCTACATCAGCGTATTAGTTGTGGAGGGCTTATTTTTAAAGTTTATCATTATCTTTAACAGCAAAAAAGGTAAACTGCTTGTTCTCCCTCCTCCTGTGTTCAAAGAACAGCATCCACTGAATCTACAAAGCACCCAAGGGCTGTGAGTCATTTGTTTTGGAGGAAAAAAAAAAAAGAGCTCCCAAAGGCTATCAAGCAAGACTGTTGAGATAAAGCCTTTCAAGACTTGCATCAGGGTTTCCCAGACGCTACGTGTACCAATAAGTGCAGACTAATCACATTTTGTCAGACTGCACACTACTCCTGAATCCATCCACCCGCACGCCAGGGAGGAGAACGTGAGCATGAACTATTAGAAGCACACGCTACTCCGGGCGGCAATTCCACTTCTGCCACCTTGCACAACTGCCTTTTTACTAAATTAAAATTAAGACAAAGGGACTCATACAAAGAAGAAAAAAAAAAGGCAGGGAGGGGGGACTCAAGGTTCTGATTGCCAGCGGTGAACGAACAAAGCAGAAAGCTACAGAAAGGCTGTTTCAGAGCATAGGAGAAAAGAAGCCCCAGCAAACTGGCCGGTTACCCCAGTCAGCACAATCCGCTGAATAATCCACAGCTCTGGTTTGGTTTAGAAACCAGTTACTTCAGCTTTTATTCCAGCAATCAAAGGCTGCCAGTGACCCAGGCAGGCTAATCAAATCCAGGCCTTGTTAAAAACAGTAGTTGGAATGTCAGTAGCTGTTTTCCTTACGGCACTCAGTCAGACCAAGGGCATCATCTGAGCTCAAAGCAGGACACAAAGTTTATTTAAATCTAAATGTGGCAACACAGCTCCCTTCCGTAGCGGGGACATCGGGCAGTGCCCTTTAACAACTACTATCTGTTAAATTCAGTAGACACACACACTGATGTTCACAGGACCAAGAAGTCAAAAAAACCAAACAAAACCAAAAACCAACACAAAAAGCCCAAAATGTTGATAGTCACTTTAAAGAAAATGTCCAAATGAAAAAAATACAATAACAAGCACCAGCATTGCAGTTTTACCTCTTCCTGCCTAACAACAGCCAGAAAAGAAAAGGAGTCAACATACTTTAAGTAAGCATTCAAAGCAACGGGAAAGGCCCAGGCACAGACCAAATACTTTATTCCCAATTCCTTACAAAACACAGCATAGGAGTGGGACCTGCTACGAGCACCAGCGTTTCCATCACCTCAACAGCCAACAGAATAGTTAGAAAAGCCTTCACAGGGGTGAAGCAGCACCTGAATGACCCAGAACTGCTACTGCATCAGGTAGACCTTCAGTTTATGGAGCAGGCTCATGAAAATACAAATGAAGTCTTTTACATAGCAGCATAAGCCAATAGGTAATACCTTTATACAAAGTTTTTAGAAAAAAAGAACTCTATGAAACAGATGCATAAAACAGAGCTTCTTCATATTCATTAAGTAAGCAGCATTCATGCTGTAAGATCTAGAGATGTTTGCCAAAACAAGTCAAATAGCATCATTACTGCCAAGAGCCAGAACTTCCTAGCAATAAGCAAAATCTACCCCTCAAACTATGAAAAACATGGTCATAAAAACCTAGATTCACAGTTCTCTGTGGAATGGAAGATTTAGCACTTTACAACCTTTTCTGTGACAAATCTATTGAGTAGCTGTTCATGAACTAGCACACAAAAAAATTGATGTGGGAACTGTTTGTAATAATCTGGCTCAGGTAAGGCAGCACGTACAAGACAATATGCAAAGTACTACCTTGCTATCGGGAAGGACAAGAGATCACGTAGAAGAGATAGGCACTTCCTTTCATCATTACCCAACTTACTCTGGAAAAAAAAACAAACACCAAAACCACCAACAAAAAAAAGCCAACACTGCACAGAAGTACATGGTTTTGGTATCTAAAACATTACCATATGAATAATTGGTAAAATGGAGGTAGATGTAAAATCTAAAGGATAACGAAAAATTAAGCTCAATTGGTTTTCTAAAAACACGAGCACAATGTACCACAGTTTGGACTACAGGAGACATACAAACTGGGAAAACACTTGAGAAGGCAGAAGTGCATCAAAAAAAAGACACGGAGATTACAAAAATAAAAGAGCAAACCACGCAGTGCAGATGAAAAAATCTGGGAGTGTACAAACAACACCTTCCATAAACAAGAATGAGCAACAGGAAAATTCCCCAAGCAGTAACAGCACTGAAATACTAGAAGAGACTGTTTAGAAATATTGTGAAACCTCACTGAAGATTCTGAAAAAACTTAAGACACGTCAAGATAATGGATTGAGAGCAGCCCTGAGGAGAAGGACGTGGGCTACAAAGACGATCAAGGGGATGGAACACTAATTTTATGAGGAAAAGTTGAGAGACCTGGGGCTGTTTAGCCTGGAAAAGAGAAAAAAGAGAGAGAATCTCATCAATGCTGAGCAATATCCAAAGGGTGGGTGTCAAGAGGATGGGTTCAGGCTCTTCTCAGTGGTGCCCAGTGACAGTACAAGGGGCAACGGGCACAAGCTGGAGCACAGGAAATTCCATCTCAACATGAGGAAAGACTTACTTTAAGGGTGGCAGAGCCCCGGAAGAGGCTGCCCAGAGAGGGTGTGGAGTCTCCTTCTCTGGAGTCATTTAAAACCCACCTGGACACGGTCCTGTCCAGCCTGCTCTGAGTGACCCTGCTCTGGCAGGGGGTTGGACCAGATGATCTCTGAAGGTCCCTTTCAACCCCTACCATTATGTGATTCTTTGAATCAATCAGCCAAATTAATCTGGCTCAGGTGTTCCCAGGCCATGGCTCCAGTCCCATGTCTGAGAAACACCCGAGGAGCATGCATAACTTTATTAGGTTCTGAAGCTACAGCTCAACTAATTTGCAATTACAGCACCAGCTGGTGCCCCAAAACGCTGTGCCATGTCATTTAAGTCTCTGCATCACAGCCCTCAGTATCTGTGGCAGTAAAAAATCTGGATGCCCAGAATATCCCTACTTCCTTTAACGTTTGAGAGACAAAGTGAAATGTAAGAAATTAACCAAACAAGGATCTAAACACTAACACTTGTCTCAGTAGTTTAGGAAATAGAGACGTCTTCTCAAAAAGCACACCTGAATTCAGAATAGCTCATCAACAGAAGTGAGACACAGCTTTATATCCTTCAAAGTGTTGTTCCTGGTTTTTATCATCCTTCTCCAATTGATTCGTATTTGGCTTATCTGCCCATGGTAAACAGTCCCTCAAATGCAGCCGTGTCTATAAATGTTCCTGGTAAATTATAAGTTGGCACCTGATTAATTCTGAGTCCCAGGATAACAAATTCACAGAATGAGCTCTGTATGGTTAAAGCAGAGTATTTTGCTTCCTTAGATACACCTCCCACAAGATACACCGAAAACTTTCAGGGCTGCTGCTGAACAACCAACCTCTCCTCCCAAAAAGAGAGCAGTACTTGCATAATAAGGGTCCTAATTAAGCATTTCCCATATGCCGATGGACAGAATAAATTGTATGCTTTCAAGGTCAAAAACCAGCATTAGTCCTAAAGATTTCAGACAAGTTTTAGAGACAAAGTTTCTCATTCCAAGTTTCAAAAATTACATACAAAGAAGAGAACTCCTCTTGGGGGAAGAAACAAAACAGAAATCCTTCCTTTACCTTCACAGGAGGCATTGACATCACTGTTCTGAGAACCAGGAGGTGCTCCACGTGGCACTACAACATATCCTTATGGATGGCCCTCACAAATGGGAAATTGCAAAAAGGACAAGAGTGAGGACAAATAATCATCATCAAGTGTTATCTGCCTCTATAATTTCTAGAACCCATTAGCTTTTAGCAATAATTTTCCTTAAAATGAAACGACCCGTCCCTAAATAGCCCAAACTCTTAGTTGCAGTTCCCAATTATTTTTAATATAGTAAAATTGACCATTATGGTTTTAGTACTATTCTACTTAAGTTTCAGTTGTTTCAGAGTCTAAAGGTGCCTGGTGAAACTCATCCCACTCTGGTTACTCAAACTGTGTTTGTTCCAGCTGATAAGAAAATTCAAGTTTTTCCCCCCTCAAAACAGTCTGGTTCTTTATCTGCTGCTTTTAAAAGTTCTGGAGTACAGATGGCTCCAAAGTTCCTGAGCACATATGGCTTCTCCTCACGTGTAATACACTGTCATCCTTGCTACCAGAATGCTCAAAATACTCTGTTGTACTTGAGTTGTTGTAGAAACCCAAGGATGCCAGCCAGCCCAAACCTCTGCAGGTGCCTGACAATTGCAACTGTGGTGATTCAGTATCTGTTCTCCACCTTTGCAGAGGTTCTGCTGTCTCTGCAGCAGAGCATACACGCACCATCCTCTCAGATGGCCCAGTCCATATTTAACTGTAATTTTTCAGTTATCAATAACTCCAGATGTTTATCTCCCAGCTGCTACTACTGCCACAGCAATAAGTAGCAGCAAACACTTAAGCCATCAATCTTACCCATGTCCCTGAGAAACCAGGCACCAGTTCACATCTGAATTCCCACAGTATACGGATTAATTCTAACACCTTGGGACAACTCTGATAATTAAATTCAAACAACCGACCGCTGAAGGTTGAATAACTATTAACTCACTCTTCTGAAAAAAGGTTTGTGGCATTTGGTGTTGGTTCTGAAATCTGCTCGCCAAAGCTCCAGCAGCTGTAAATGACCTTTCATGCCTGGTGCATAAATATGTATAAAGGTTGAAAAGGAAATGCAGAACCTTCTCTCCTGCTTTTTGTAATAGATCAGTCTGAATCTGTCTGCAAGAGAACAGGAAAAAAAAGTGTAGGAAAGTTTGCATAGATGTTCTTTCTCCCAGAATATGGTTGTTGCTATCCACACTCCCCTTTTGTATAAAAAGTCACATTTTCAGGAATAATCACAGAATCACAGAATCTTCTAAGTTGGAAGGGACTTTCAAGACCATCTTGTCCAACCATCAACCTAACTCTGACAAAAATAAACACCCACAAAACAAA
>JAOXJM010000023.1:13208187-13220941 GCA_026413425.1 Tringa solitaria | reverse complement strand
ACCACCTCCCTGGGCAGCCCATTCCAATGCCTGATAACCCTTTCAGTGAAAAAATCTTTCCTAATATCCAGCCTGAACCTCCCCTGTTGTAACTTGAGGCCGTTTCCTCTAGTCCTGTCGCCTGTGACTTGGGAGAAGAGACCAACCCCCACCTCTCAGTATCCTCCTTTCATGTAATAATGGCTAATGGAAGCTTAGACAGACTTGAAACTTGCACGTATCAGCAATATTTGAATGTGTGAATACATTGTCTGAGCTTGCATGACCATAGCTGTAATGGAAAACTAAATCTTTAAGAAATAAAGAAAAGCATCTATCCACAAACTTTTAGAAGTGCTTCAAATACTTGTTGATATCACAACATCACTTGTTATTCTAAAGCAGTCTCCAGTCTTAAAAACTATACAGCTTTGGCAGGAAAAAAAACTGCCTTACAAAGCCCCACATTCTTGATTCCGAGGCTGTTAAAAATAATTTTCCATGAAGTCTTCTATTTTAAAGAGTTTCTGATGTCTCTGAAGCTTCTTTATGATTACAAGCCGAAGCGCTGACTTCTATTATTGTACCACATCTCATATCGCTTTAAATGATGTCTACTTATATAGTGAATTATTGCAGAATCCACCTAAAGTTTTCCTCGACACCAATGTAGAATCACAACAGCCAAGAAATGCTGTTCTCCGCAAGATTTATGGGGCAACGCCAACCAGAATCATGTCCATCCTTCATCAACGTGCAATTTGGGGTACTCCAGTGATAAAACTGAAACCAAATGATTCAATTATAATCGCAAGTTGCTATAAACAGATTTTCATTACTAATCTGTTGTCACTACACTTTCAGTAGGAATTCTGATTTATTGCATGATTTTTTGTATTTTAATCTAGGTTATAGTAGATACCTGTTAAAACAATCATCAGAACATTTATAGCTCATTCATTTATTAAAAAACCAAACCAAACAAACCAACCTTGAACACCTTTTCAGTAATGAAGTTTGATTTCCAGGACCAAAAATCACATGAAAAGAAGTTACATTCAGAAAACCTAAGCATACTCTTATTTTTGCAGCTGGCTGGCTGCAAAAATACTGCAGAGAAACAAAATAGTTGAATGCAAGGTTTGGCATCTTAATTAGATCAAAGAGAAAATTCATTGTTCACAACAGTTTTTAAAGTAATGAAAAGGCAGAGAGCTTTTATGTATTAAAAAATGTTATGCACCTTAAAATGGAGTTCTACACAAGTTATTCATAAAGGCATCTCATTGTGGTCAGCATATATTCTCAGGAGATGCTACCTCTTCCTAATTTTAACATAGAAGACAAGCAAGGCCTTTTCTGCATCATTCACTGTTCCAAACCATCCAAAAGAACCTAGTTTGCCCTAAATTTAAATTATATAACTGTTCTTCTTTCAACGGGAGCTTTACAAGTGTAAATAAAGACAGCTTTTGGTCCTGACATAGAAACGTAATTGAATTTTGAATGAACTAGGACACAACTACATTTTCTTACATACAGCTACGTTCATTCTTTACAGCCAGCAAATGTCAGACAAAAAAATAAGAATTGTGCTGTAAGTAAATGCACCTTCTGAGTGAGTGCACGCTAGATGTGAACTTTTTAAACAGCATTTCAGATTCTCTGGAACAAAGCAGGAAGAATTACTCAGAATTTTCTTGCCTATACTTCAACATTAGAATGTTAACTTCTTCAATACCCAAAGCCCACCAAATTACCACCTTCCATCACTGCAGTATTAGTCCTGTTCATGATAATGGAGGATATAAGAGAGAAACCAAGACCAAAACCTTAGAGTCAGATTAAAACTTAAAACATCCAGAAATTTATATGTTAAAATTCCCAGAGTAACCCTAACATTCGTGATATACAAACTATGCCAACCCACAAGTACAAGCAACAAGAATGTAACAGCCAGCATAGAACTTAAAAGGGGAGTAATTTCAAGCATTTCACTAGATTTTAACTGTGATACTATAGACGGTGGGGTTTTTCCAGGCAACAAATACTTACACTGAAAATCTCAAGTGTCAAGTAAAACTCTTTTATCAAAGTCACACCATATAAAGTGCTGCCACCATAACTATCTTCTGAGGTCACCGTGTTTTCTCCAGTTCGGTTTTACAACTCTCATAACAAGGAGATAGAGGAAAGGAATGTGGAAGAGTCAAGCGATACTACTACACCGTAAAAATCTACTGACTTTTCTCCTGACCTACAAGGGACCTGGGAATTTAAAGTTGAAAAAGACTTAGTACTAACACTTCTGGATTGCAGGTCTAAGCTTGCAAATTATGTATTTTTCTGTATTGTAGGATTTCTACTTCAGTTTTCCGTGTTTTGGTCAGTTTTAAAAAAAATATAAAAAATAAAGAAAACCAAGCAAAACTACACTGACCTGTGGTATGAGTAATGAAGGAGGAATAGCAGCAGGACCATGGCCTGAAGCAATAGCTAAGGGAACCCCGCTCTTGTACACTGTAAATCGTACACAAGAGCTGTACAAGTTTCCAGCTCTTCCCTCCAGCCATAAAAATCATGCCACATGTACTGCCTCTCTGCTACATACACAAAGAATACTTTTATAGAAACAAGTTTCATAAAAAGATTACAAACTGCTAGAGCAATCACTAAAGTAACCTGTCAAAAAGTTGTCAAAATGTTTAGAAAGATCTTTCCTTGCTAGCACAGACCTTTATTTGCTAAAAGGAATAAAACGGAAGGTGCTATTTGGATAGTCAAAACTACTTCATCTGCATATCCACTTAATCCACACCAAGGGAAATTAACAGTGCCCTTTTGGCCTTACAGCAGCACAAGCAACATGATTGCTCCTCCTTTCCATTTTACCTGCAAAGAAAAATATTCACTATACCATATGACATACCATCAAATATGGTATATTTACTTAACAGCAGCAGAACCCGCAGCGAGGGGGGAAAAGTGAAGCCAGTGGCCAAATCTGAGCTTTTGATTTGACTTAACATCAATCCCTACCACCCTAAAGGTTAAAGTTACGTACGAGAAGAGTGAATTTCTTTGTTGCTACGGGAAGTTATGGAGACAGATAACATCGGCAAGCTAAAAAAGAATTAGAAGAATTCATGGATAATAGGTATGGAATCAACAGGCACGTTCCAAGATGTTTCACATCAGACAATGGATCCCAGGGTTCAGGAAAGGGATTACTAAGTGGCTGCAGGGAGTTTCTTCCAAGCAGCTTCTCCTACTGCTACTATCCAGGACAGAGTTCGGGACCACAATGACCATTGGTCTGCCCCAACTTTTCTCATTTTTAACAGTACTGCGACACTGAACTCTTTAGTTCATACAAAACCTTAGCTCCTTCCGCAGGCAGGGAATCCCAGAAATCCAAAATTTGCCTTGTTTTTTATTATGCATCCCATTCTCTTTGCTTTGTTATCAAGGGGATTATATCTAAGATAGGAAGCAAAGTCTTTTAGATTAAGAGTCATTTTCTATTGTTTTTAAGCCAGAAGGAAGTCCCAGTTCGAACAAACAGCCACACTGCCCAAATATCAACGCTGGGGAAACCTTTGCAAGCTTTCTTTTTTTAATCTGACATTGATTATAGCTCTAACAGCTTTCAAACCTACTTGCATGATTTCATAGGTAATCTATTGTTACACTACTTTTGATATATACTTATCTAATATTTCATAGCAGACCAATCAACCTAAATCAAGTCCCTAAAAGCCCTGTTCTCTAGTTATCAGGCAACATCAGAAAAGCACTGCTACGTGCCCCTCTAATAGCACGTTATCAGATGTAAGAAATTTAAAAAGACAACACGTTGAAGCACAACATGGGCCAAGACTGAATTTGAGACAATGAACAGATCTATGTGAGTTCCACCATGAAACCGTGAAGCGTTCAGTATCCAAATTTTATGCTGAAGGGGGGGAAGGAAAAAAAAAAAAAAAAGAGAGAAAAAAGAGATGACTATCTCTTCTGCAACAGCACAGAAGCACCCGTACATGGGTTAGTGACCCTGCTGTATGGGTCACTAGATGGGCTAGATGTGAACAATCTTGTCCTCACTACTAACCCACACACGCACAAGCACACACAGTGTTTAATCTCCACGGTAAGGAATTAACCAGGGAGAGCGCTTCTACTTCCAAAAGACTCTGAATCGAACAGGAAAGCTAACACAGTGAACTTTACAGGCTTCTAGAGATATACTGCCTGCAGTCGTCTTAAGAATTTAAAAGCCAAACCAACCACATAAGTTATGGTCTCCCACATCTCAGCTCCCCCACAGCTACTAAAAGGGTGGGAATTCTGCCAAGACTATCACCTTTAACTACTCAAGACGGATACAGCAGCGCAGCAGGTCTGGCTTGGACAACCTCAGCAGAGAAAAACAACTCCTGCTCTTGCTCCAGCTGGAGAGCGAACAATAGATGCAGCGCATTCCACCCATCAACTGGAGCTGCAAATCACCCCAGCATTTTTTGCCATGGTCACATGGAATACACAGTGTCACTGAAGTTCTCCCCAAACATGGGAAATACCTTTTTGGGAAAACCTAAAAGTCTTGGGGTTGCTGTAACCTGCAGCCACTTTTTAACACGGCTTTTTAAATTATAATCTCTGAAGATGAGTGTAAACAAACAGATTCTAAAGTAGTTTGAGCTGGACCAAGCCTTGCCTAAACTGTAGATCAAGACATTCTAAAGGCAGGGGAAAAAAAGCTCCCACTTTAGACAAGAAACTGTTTTGCAAACAAGACACATCAAAAAATTTTAAAAATGCAAACTAAATTTAGGATTGATAGTTCAGATATAGTTTGTCCAGTTAATCCCAATCACAGACAAAACTATTAAAGATCTTTATACGAATAAACCAGCATTTCAATAAATAGTTTTAATTGGCATTACAAAAAATAATGTTTCATGATAACGATATTCAATTAACTTCAAAACTTACGACAAAAGAATCATAGAATTGCCTGGGTTGGAAGGGACCTTTCAGATCATCTAGCCCAACCATCAATCTAAAAAGCAGACAAAGTTTTAGCCAAAAAATAGGATTCTGCTTCTAATTTCCACAAAGCTCACAATGAAACTACAATTTTAGCAAGTGCTGGACATCACTCATCAGCATTTACTGAAGCTTAGACAAAACACAGATCAGATAAGCTTCATAAAAAACATGAATAAGTCCTCTTTACCCTATTAAATTTTCTGGCAGCACCTCCGTGACCCCTGGGCTGGAAACCCAAGGTGTAAAGATTGCCCAGTGGATGTTCTCCTGATGATCCCATCTACAGGTATCGTAACCCTTTGGTTAATCACCTGGAAAGCGCACTTGGTAGGTTGAGCCAACAGAGAGACATCGGCTGCCAAGCAAATGGAGAAGGCACTTGTTTTGTTGAGAACTCCCGTGACAGGGGTTTAAAACATGAGTATCTATTTCGGATTTTCATGTGCGCCTGTGCTGGCCCCACTAGTCAAGTTGTACAGGTGGGAGTGAGAAGCAGCACTCATGTTTTGAAAGGGACGTGATGATAAAACCTGAGAAAAATGGTCACTTACCTTCACACCTCTGGATTTTAATGTAGTACAGCAAGTTAAATTCTTTCTGCGCATGCGTTCACTAGAGCTGAATAAAAAGACTGGACACTCTCCCCATTCCCCTTCCCTTTTTGATCTGTTCTTCCACATTACCTATGAAATGTTTTAAGCCTCACATCCGATAAGGTGACAAGCAGCAGAAAGTTACTCACTTAAACCTGAAGATACTCAGCACCATAAAACAGATTAAAGGAACTCCATGATAAGACCATAACTACAAATAGTAGCTTGTTGCAACACAAAAGGAAAGCAAAATGAAAAGGTTTCCACGTTTTGGAGCTATTCTGCAGACAGAAGTAGCCATACTGACAATTTTTAAAGAAAATTCAGCTAGAATTTCTAGAAGTCAGTAGTCCTTGATTACCAGTTTAAGAGCTTATCCCCTAAGTGTACCAACTAGCTACACAGAAAATTAGTATTTGAAAGAGTGTGTAGCAGTATTTCCAGCACTTTCAGGCTGCTACAAAACACAAATAACCCATGTACAAAGAAGGCAAACTGCACCTATCTCTTCAGGTAGTATTTTCACTAGGTGCAGAACCCACAACTTCTGCTAGTTACATCTCAGCGAAATTAACTCTTATGGTACAAAACAGCTTCAATTAGAGGATTTATTTTCAAGTAAAACATTTTTCTCTCAAAACAGTTAGCTTATACTGCAGGCGAAGAACATGCTGACTCTAAGTCACAAAATATTCTCTATTGCACTGGGCTTCCTTGAAGGTTTTTTGAACTATGCAGATTGCTGTTATGAAAATATGCTTCATTCTGATGAAAACCTGGAGTTTCTCCTGAAAGTCAGAGCAAGTTCAAGCATTTTTAGATTCAGTCCAGGACTTGGCTATGATCCACTGCAGCAAACACCACCTTAGGTCAAAATGAAAGAATTTTAATCAGGTATGTGTGACACATGGGTACCATGGGCAAGGGAATGAGATCCGTAGCCTTCTGCAGTTGTGTAACTATAGCAAAACAGAAGTTTATGGTAAAAAGAGGGTTATTCCTGCAAAATCAACCTCCTCCCCTTTTTTTAAGTTATCATCCTTAGGTTCTAGCCCAGCATCTTACCCCATAAACTGTTACACCACACTTGGATCCCAAGAGGGTAATCCTTCTCAATGCAATGCCTCAAACATTACCAAGGAATCTCATACCCTTCTCACTCTTCATGCTTTAGTCTTTTCTCTGCAATACTATCAGCGATGCTAGCAACAGATTGTTCCATGCTGCTTTTTACAAAGCTCATGTTTTCAACTCTGTAAAAATTTGCAAGCTTCAACCACGACAGATGACTTTTTTTTTTAATATATATATATATGTATTTTGTGTCTGCATTTACTACAGATTTTTTCCCCATGAGAAAACCCTGAATGTCATAGCTACGAGTCTCAGTTTTCAGAAGATTGCAGTTGTTGGGCTTAGGCTGGAGAAATTCCATTCCAAGCTGTGTTTTCAGCTGTATGTTCAGAACGTTAGACCATGGAAGGACATTGATCAGATCTGCAGAAGCCTGTGGCCCCCGTGGTTACCTCTCACAGCAGGTTCTGAATGGGGAAGGAAGCAAGCTGTCAGGTTTATAGAGATCCTATGTTTAACTTGAATCCTAAGAAAAACAGCAGCACAAACTATTAGTAAAAGCTTGCTAACAGATAACACATCTTTAGTGTTACTTAAGAACTAATAATGTCGAGTAAGTTACATTTTCTCTAGGTCTTCTGAGTCCTACACTAACTACCATAGAGAAGTAGCAGATGCCATAGTATGGCTTGTTCTTAACAGAATTTACAGGGCAATTTCTTAAGAAAGACACACATAAAAATTACTACAAGAAGAGCAGAAAGGAGTTTTGAAAGCCATATTCAGATAACAGCTATTGATGCTACACTCAGAGGAAAATATACCTGCCTGTGCTGCAGCAGAACTACAAAGAGATGGAAGGGCACGCTCGCTGTCGCCAGGGAGGACAGAAGCCCAGAAGAAGGTGCAAGTACAAAGGAGGACTGGAATACTGGAAAAGTGACTGGAGAAAAAAAGTTCAAATCTACATTTAGATATATTCCAGTGAACAGATCAGTACATGACAGGCTGGACAACAATCAGCCTTGGCTTCCAAATGATGTAGACCAAGAAGAGAGTAACAACTGGCAGGTGGTCTAAAAACAGCCCACAATGAAAGATTAATGAGATCGGTGATTTTAATCTGGAAAAGATTTAGGAGAAACATAAACCCTCACGTACACCAGAGGTAGCTTCAAAGAACAGAATAAACTGTCCGCAGTTATTGAGTATGGAAGCCTTAATACACAGAAAGAAAGATTTAAATCACATAGCGAGACAAAAACTCCGAAGGTTAATTCAGAATGGGAGTAAGTTTCCCAGTAGGGGCGATACCATCTCTGATTAAAGATACATTTAACTGAGGTGCCTGAACTGCAGTCTACAGACCAGAGTCTGCAAGAAAGATCCATCTGTCTGCCCAGACTGTACCTGGGCATCGTTTTTTCCCCAGAGCCTGCCAAGAGATAGCCAGAGTGTTTGAAAACCTGTTTCTTGCTGCTCTGAGGGTACCACACCACCTCCCTCCTTCATAACCAGGCCTGCATCTGCCAGGTAGCCAAAATATGTAAAAGCAAGCCATTCCATCATTCACTATAGAGCAGTTGCACCTCTGACTATCTAAAAGATATCTTAGATATCTAAATATCTAAGTGGACTGTCCCATTATATGAGACAGGTGAACACCACCTGTCTTTTACTTATATGGTAAAGGAGAGATCAACACAGACCAATTCAAAGCATCTTCAGCAAAAGCCACATGGTCTAACCCACACAAAATATTGGAACAAAGAGCTAAATGTCAAGGCTCTTCCCAGTCCTATCATAAAAACTGACACATAAATATTGGTGGATCTTAATTTGGTTGAAGTTGGCGACTCTGATTAAGCACGGTATGAGTGGAGTTAGAGTCTTCCTCCCTGGGAAGCGCACACTGCTGTAATCACAGTTCCAGCTTCCTTCACATCCATGCTCTACCAGCAAGACAAGAACCACCAAGAGTTACGCTGATTTTAGGTAGCACATGCAGTTGAGAATCTAGCTGTTCCAAATCTATTTTTATTTGAAATATCAGGGCACATTTTTTAAAGAATCTGAGAAATTACACTGCAATATGGTTAAAAAAAATTACCTTCAGGGCTAAAAAAAAGTACAAGAGTTAAGAATAAGTTCTGTTTGTTTATCTATGAGAGGAAGGAGTGACTTACAGTTGTAAAACCATTAGAAAATCTTAGTTATATATTACTCCTCTCACTCCTCCCACCTTTTTTCTTGGACTACCTCTGACATAGGACAGATGGACTCAGGAGTAAATGAACAGTTAGTAGGTTTCTTCATTAATCAATATGTAGTGACTTTTTTTGCACGTTGATCAAAACTTCTTCTAATACAAAATTCAGAAGTTATTCCCAGTTTAAGCACAGTGTCATAAAATACAGCATCTGAGAGCTTCAAACTTAAATACAATTATTTTTAAGAAATCAGCAAAAGTCAGAAATTCAAGGAGAAACAGATGAGAAGTTGTTTTTTCCACTGGGGAGCTGAAGCACAGTAATTAGTACCAAGTCTTCTGATGGATCATTTAATCCAAGATGATCTAGGGGCCTTTGTCTTCAGTGGCCATATAATGTTCTCTGCGCTTTGAAGGATTAAGGTATATGCTGAATAATTTAATGTTTCGACAGATGAGGCCCACAGTTTTAAGTTAGTCAATACGAAAACAAGTCAGGACATTGCTAGTGAACATCCCTGACAACTCTGAACAGCTCAACCAGCACCAAAGGACAGAAACTCTTTGAAAAATAAAAAGCAGTCAGTAGTTGCAGAAAATACTGAGCTGAGACCATGAAATCCTCTCCTCTCCCAGCAGTTCCCTACCTCGTTCATGACAGACTTTCCAGTCTCTGCAACAGAGAAAGACAACCTAAAGCAAACAAACAAACAAAAAAAACCCAAAGCCAGCCTTCAAACCACAGCCTAATTGCGCAAATCAAAATGCAGCCCCTATTGTAGGGGATGAAAAATAGCATATAATCATTCACAAGCTTCCACACCTTTTTTACACAATTCTGCATATAGTTTATGCATTAATGACCACAAGCTGGTAGGCTCGTGTGACTGCACACACTAACATAAAGAACGTATCCATTTCTTTTCAATGGCCAAACAGAACTTTGGACTGCTTGTATCAAATCTACAGGATTTAATTTCAATTTGGGGGGAAGATGATGGATAAGAAAAGCTGACTGTTTTGTAACTGCCCTATTTATAGCAGCATAGCACCTGAGCTTCAAAAAAACAAAAAATAAAATTAAGGCAGTATGTCCTGCCCATACACTGATTGCTTTCATCTGGCAACCATTAGCATGGAAATGGGATTATTGCTTAACCTGCTGCATCCTTCTGCTCATTTTTCATTGACACTCCATTATACTATGAAACACAACAGTACAAACGCCTCAAAGAAAAAAAAAATTAAAGATTGGAGGGAACAAAAGGAAAAAAAATATTGTAAACAGTGTTTGTTCCCAGCTGTTAATTTTTTGCTCTCAATTGTTTGCTTCTCCTTCCCAAAGTTATACTTGGAAAATTTCTGTGGAGATTTTCTTTAGCCTGGGATGCTGTAAGCAAAATCATAGCCGTTACCAGACTTGGAAGAAAAAGGACTACATGATACAGTTGGATTTATGGTCCGATTAGATCAAAGTGGAGGGCTACTTTAGACACCTGAAGATAAAAATACATTGATTAGTAAAGCATTTAACTTTTAAATGCTCTATTTCCTACAACCATTGTTTTTAGAACATCCATTTTCTACTTTGAGCTCCTTTAAGATTTACCCGAGTAGCCTAAAAACACACTGCTTGGAACTTGCATCTCAAATTTCCCAATTTCCTGTGCATAGTCTAGAACCTCTCCATCCTACATATTAAAATAAGTTCATTTCATTAAGTTACAGATAAAACTGTTAGCTTCACAACTAAATTTTGTTCTGCCCCCCCTCCTCAAGAAGAGGAGGCAGTTTCACAAATTCTTTCACAAATTCACAGTTGCCTGTGCTGAAAGATACCATTAAAACCAGTCATCACAGCACTGAAAGCCACAGGCATTATTCTCATTCTCGCCAAAAAAGTTCTGCCACAGAAGCAAAGATTCACCTCCCCAAAACAGAAAGCAAAAAGCCCCCAAGCCTCCCCGTCTGTGTCTTTAAATCATTTCTCTGCAACAGAGCTCAGGTTTGATTTCACCAAATACATACGAATTTTATCAGGTTCTCTTTGTGTACACGGAGAAACTGTTTTTATTGGGTCTGCTTGGGCACAGGCATGAATAACGCTCTGCCACCCAGCTCTGAATTCAGCAGCAGAAAGAAAATGGTATTATTAAAGACTGCTTCCTCCTTTAAGGATGCTTTATATATTAGAGGCATCTCCTTGGCAAAACAAGCAAGAGAAGAGTACTGAGAGATGTTTCAAATCTTTCCTAACTTCATTTATATTAAGCAGCCAGACGTATAAGTAAATTTACAACATTGAAAAAAAACCCTGCTACTTGCAAATCTGCTGCAAACTGACAATTTAAAGATATGTTTAGACAATGGCATATTTCAATTCCAAGATCAGAGAAAGCGACACTGTTTGACCTGCTAATTTTAGTATCTAACTTAATTTCAGCCTAGATATATAAGGTGGCTTTCAAAACCCACAACAAAATTCAGAGGACTGCTTAAAGTAAGACAGACTGTTATATAGCATGTGTTACAGCACGTAAGACACAATGCATGCATTTTATTGTTAAAGACACGATATTAAAAATCCACAGCTTTCAAGTTTCTGTATTTTAGTCATCTACATGGCATGACAGCCTTTGGAGCAAAGATCAAATTAACATCCTTCTAGCTTTCAAGTATTATTTTTGCCTTCTTTTCCACTACGGAAGTCTAACTAGATTATAAAATAATGCCTTACCAGATGTTGTCATTTGTCCATTACTTAATTACTGGTTCCAGAACCACAGAATGTAATTTTCCCAAACATGCCCATATCATTTATTCCAGAATCCATCTAGGGCACATGTAAATAGTTTGGATGCTGAGATTGGTTGGTTTTAGCACTGGGGGGAGCGGGAAGGAAGGGAGGGGAGATGTCAATATATTGAAATGTCAAAGTTAATTCTAATCATTAAAAATTAACTGGATCTTTTGCTTTAAAGATTCATGGAGTGCCATCTGCATTCACTTGCTCTGCATCACATTTAAAGGTTTTCAGAATTTCATCGCCTAAGATTTTTTTCTTTTTTTTTTTTTTTTTTTCTCCATACAAGAAATTTCTCCCTCTTCAAGTCTTTCCATGTTGCTTGGTGATACCATCCCAGCTCAGGGAAGAGAAGACGACCACCCCCCCCTCCGTTTGCCTGCTGGGAAGCCTGGTGGCGTTACACAGGTGTCCCCTCCATCCCAACACAAAGAAAGGCTCTGCGACTCCACTGACGTCACCGCAGCTACGGCGGGCACCAGAATAGAAACTCAAATATATCCTTCAGCTACAGTCCCACAGGAAGTCAGAACCGTACCCTCCTGTTAGAGCATAAAACGAACGTGCAGAGATATGTGCCGGGAATACAAATTTAATATATCCTGTACAAAGTGACATTCTGTTTGTTGCATAGCAACAGGAATCTACTGCAGAAAAACAATATGGAACTTTTTTTTTTTTTTTTACTTGCCAAGCTACAATTAACCCCAGTGTTCCTGAGAAACACAACATCCACTGCATAAAGATTGCCCTCCTCAGCGAAGATGCTACATCCAACACTTCCTCTGCTTTACATTAAAATGATTCCATACATTTAAATGCTTGTAAGGTACGGTGCTGCTGAGAGAAAATCCATTGCTACAGTGCATGCAGCCAGCAACGTTTAAATTCTATACTAATGTCCGAGGAAAAGTTCTTAGATGCGTAACATTTCCATTCTTAAGTGTGGAATGCTTTCATCATTTTATATCAGATTTTTGTCATACTATGTAAAAAAACCAAAGGTCTCAACTTCTAGGAGAAAATACTGTGGCTATATTTCTA
>JAOXJM010000023.1:13197402-13208087 GCA_026413425.1 Tringa solitaria | reverse complement strand
GTGGCTATATTTCTAAATTGTTTTGCTTTGTTTTGATTGTGCTGTGTTTATTTGTTTGAGGGGCTGGTTTTGTTTACGTTAAAAAAAAAAAAAAAAAAGAAGAGCATCAACCCAAACTACTTAAAATTTAAGATCTATTATGGATTTTGAAGTAAAACTATGTGTCAACATCTAAACTGTGCTCCTCTTTATGGGAGAGAAAGTTTTTTGTCAGACAGTATGACTTGCATAAAGTCTCTCAAAGAACAGGAAAATTATGATCACTCAACTAGTTGGGAAATTGATACACCATAAAGTATATGAAAATATGCAACACCAAATTGGGGAGATTCCTCTCTCTTTTTTTATTTCTTTGGGTTTTTCTTTTTTTTTTTTTTTTTTAAACATGCTCCCCATTCCCAGACAAGATCATGGTAGTTCCCTGAGAGTTACAACCAAAATATCCAACAACTAGGGGCTCTGGGGTGAGTTCCCTCCCTACACCCTCCCCAACCGCAGACACACTTGGGGACAGGGAGCTCAGTTCAATTCAGAGGAGAAAAATGCAAGGTTTCAAATACACAGATGTTGAATATGGAGACTGCCACTATATAAATCACCAAATCTGAAAGCATTCCTAAGAGTCACATTGACAACTCGGTCTTCATCCTGACATCACTTACAGAATACACACAATTTATGTAGAAGAACAACTTAAAAGTTATGAAGACCTTACTAAATAAGGTCTAGATAATGTAAAACATAGAATCAATGAACAAACTTACAAACACCTCTCAATTCAAAACAGGCAAGGACTTCTCACACCATACAGTCACTTCTCTCCCTCTTCAGTCACAACTGGTGAGCCACAGAACAGACCAGAGAGAAACCAGAGACCTGTTTGTGGGTGATGTCTGTGCATCAAACATCAAGAATCCCAAACAAGTGAACACCTTCACACACAGGGGTTAACAGTTCAGACCAGGAATAGTGTTTTCTTTTGATTGCTGGGGCAGTAGGAGAGGAGAGGTTTCTTGTTTTGCATCCCTCTGACCTAAAGAAAGGAATCAACATGAATTGAAGGCAAGACATTCACGGTATTCAGCACTGGCTTAACTGTACGCTCTTCTATCCTGCGATGACTAACCAGGGGCTTCAACAGGGCAAAAATAAAATCCTACTATTAAGTATTATTAAGCATTAGTCATGTCTAAAGCTGCAACCCTTGAAATGCATCAACTTTTTATCTACATCTTACAGATTTACCATACACAAGTCACACTAGTGACCAAGACTGTCTCTCTCCACAAAAACACCACAGACGGGTTCCTCAAACAAGGCATTCCAAGCATTTTTCCAGTGATTCCCAGCATTCAGATACTTCAAAGGAAAATGTACCATCACGCTTTACACAGAACAGTAACATTTGAGAAGTATTTTCACCGTTTTACTTTTTGATGTTTTTCTCTGCAACACAATCTTCACTTCCTTTACGCAGACATCATGTTTGCGGAGTAACGCAGAAATAAATAGCAATATAAATAGTATCCTACAGCTGCTTACTGGTTTTCAAGCACCTACTACCTTATTCTTTGAAATAAGAATTATACCAAATACTGCTACTAGGTCAGACATCAAAACTTTGAGCTGCCTATAAAAAATAAACCACACAAAACTTACCTGTATCTGCAACGCGCTTGCAATGATCCACACAGTACAAAATCTCCACATGGTGTCTCCAAAGAATTGAGTAACCTTCTCAGGAACTCAGCACTGGAATGGCTGAAAGCTTGCCCACATCTTGTTCCCCACCACTGCAGTGGTTGATCTAATAAAAGATATTGCCCCTCCTTATAAAAAAAAAAAAAAAAAAAAAAAAAAATCTTTCTCCTGTTTATATCCTGAGAGCAACATAGCAAGAGCATTCACAACCTGCGAGAAAACCTCCATCTTTCTCTTCCTGCCATCCGTTCCTGGATTTAGCTGCGGTTGGAAACAGTGGCAATTACAGGAACACAGAACTGTTCTATCAGTAAGAAATGTACAGCAAATCAAAAATACACAGCAATACCCACTGATTTTAAAGTCATCTTTGTAGTATGACAAACCAAGGAGCCCGAGGTGCACTATTCTTCCAAACTCTATGAAAAGCTTACTCTTAAGATGTTGCCAAAATACAAAATGAAGTCCTTGAACACAGCAGTCCAGATCTCTTCACCTCACAACTTAGCTGCAAGGTGGGATCTAAAGTTCAGCAGTAATAATTTTGAGAATAATTAATATATGATGTCGTTGACTGAGGTGATCACTGAACTCAAAGCTACTTGACTCATCACACCATACTGTGGAAACTAGAAAAACGGTACTACCGCGATCCTTGAGATTACAGCATAAGATCTTTAGGGTGCAAAATCTGTTTCATTCACTTCTTTTATGTATTTGATGGTTTGGTCTTCTCCCTCAATCCCATGCCAAAATTTTCATCTGAAACCCACTGCTACATTTCCACTTGATAGCTAAAATCCCAACGATACCACTGAAATGCTATGAAACCTCATTCTCAACTGCTCTCCAAAACACATAACACTGAAGAAGCAACTGAAGTACTGGATTCAACTTCTACTGAAGTTTATTAGCAACAACTAATGCTACAGCACATGCTCCAGCCATTTATCTGCTCTTCCTTCTACTCTTGATTAAGCATGGATTCCCTGCCAGCTTTCCAAAATTAACCTGTCTCCTCAGAAGAACACTGAGCTGAATAGAGCTTTCAGAGACTACTATCAAAGCAGGAATATTCTGAACTAGAAAAAAGAACCTCTAAACCTAATTTTAAAAAATAAATCCGTATTTTTGCTAGAGTAATACACAGTTACAACCAAACTATGCCTGCTTTTCAGTTCAGTGATTAGACTTACACATACATAAGTGATTAGACTTACACACTGCTGAGCTTCAGCACTGATCATTTTCCTACCAGTGCTGTCATTCACTACTTTTGATTTATTATCTCTGCCATAATTTGGTTCATTTGGATTAGATTCCCCAGTTTTGTCAGTCTGGCTACACCATCTATTTCACGCAATAGATAACAAAGTTTATTCTGAAGCTATAAAGTCCATTTAGTTTAACCCACAGTAGCCAACTGCTAGTTCTCTAAAAATGGGCTCTGTAAATGCATTCAAGAAAACAGTACAAGTTTTCTAGTAAAGCTTCGATCTGTTCAACTTTAGGCACAAATCCAGCAAGTTTAAAAAAAAAATAAAATCTGTTCCATTAACTTAGACTGAGTACTCCTATGTACTTTTATAGAAGAATCAACATTGTTTAATGGACTAAGGTTTGCCAAAAGGATCATATACTTTCCTCAAACATCAACAAGAGCTCAAGACAGGAGAGGAAATAAAAGATGTACAGATCACTATGCACTGTTTATAAAAGACTCCAGGCTTTTAAAAGAAAGGAAAGAAGGGGAAAGACTTTTATAGAACAGGAAAATATACAGAGAAAACAAGTTTTCAAAACAAGTAGCAGTGTATATTGTTCATTGGAACACATTATTTACATGAACACCTACAGTAGCTAGAACAGTAAAATGCTTGCTAGCCTAGAGTTAGAAGTTTGGTACCTGGAAAACACTTATATTTAACAAAAAATGCTCCAAGAGCTAGCAATTTTAAGCAGCAACATTACCAGGTTCAAGGCCCAGATTTACTTAGAGCATATGCTTCAGTCAGATTTGCAAAGCCAACCCAAAATCTGAATGGAACCTAAAAATACCAACCGCCCCTTTCCACCAATGCCAGTAAAAATACCACTAATACAGCACTATTGAAAGTTTTGTTGGAAATACATGAACTACAACAGAATCCTAATCATCTTCCCATACAGTATGTGCATTTTCAATCCCATACAATAAGAAAAAATGAAACTTCCATGCAAGTCTCCACAAAATATAGAATTCTAGCAGATACGATCACATATGAAGACATATACTGGTCTATACAACTGAAATATAAAAGCATTTACCACTAGCCAGACAGGACCACAATAAAATGTTCCCTTAACTACGTGCCCTTCAAAGTGTTTCAATTAAAAATCTGGAATCACTGTATAGTAACCTGCAATAACGTCACAGCAGTTAGTGGCCTTAAAAAAAAAATTAGGTATTAGATTTTAGAAAGTTGCTTTAAGGAGAATGGCACATACATAGAAATTGATTTCCCCCAGAATGAAAATTTAAATATTTCTGTAAGTTGCTATAAAACTGCAATTGAGTCATAATAGAGGCTTTAGCTATACCAACCATTACTCTTGTTCTTTTACTATTCTGCTAAATTCCAAGTTTTAATACTTTTTTAAACTAGGTTGCTAGTATGCTCAGAACACACAACCACCTCAACTTCTTCATGGAATTGGCCATAAGTATAGATTACTTTGTAACCTGATTCAGGAATCTGAAAAGAAGTTTCAAATTTGTGAAGAATAACAAAAGAATGTGAGAACATTTGAAACAGAATCCCTCCAATCTTGTTTGTGCTGCAGAGTAGGAGTTCTGAGAGTTATTTCTGGCAACACACCAGTCCAGCAAAGTAGCATTTTTTGTACTACCCTCTGGAGCCCAATCAGTTTCCACTTCTCTGCCCCTTTCTTCATTGTGTGTCAGTACGTTTTTTACCATAGTTTAAAAACAAAAAAAAAAAAAAGAAAAGAAAAAGAAAAAGAAAAGGAAAGGAAAGGAAAGAACCCACAACACCAACCTACACACTTCTTTTAATGAGCCCTGCTTAAAGATTATTCACGGAGAGCAGGGAAATCTTACTTCAACTATTTATATTAACTTGTGCATTGATTTCCAACACGTGTGCTTATCACCAGCAGCGTAACTGGAAATACTAATCCAAAGTAGATTGACATTCATCTCTCATCACATTAAAAAAATCCCACCTTCTCCACTGGGCTCCCACTAGGCATTTGGGCAATAAACACAGAAAAATGTCAGATCACCTCCCAGGGAGCCATTCTACAAACTGCCCCTAAGTGTCTACAAAGCTCTAACATTAGGATCAACACGTGTGTAACACTGTCAAAAGGTGGTAAACATGATTTTTCACATTTTTTTGTAACTTTTTAAACGTCAGTCATCAAACAGCTACAGTGAAGGAGACTTGTAGTAAGTCATAGTAGGGGAGAGGCTTATCAATTATTAGAAGAGTTAATTCTGAGTATCCGAAACAAAGCTCAACATTTTTCCCTAAAACCTGTTTTGTACAGAGCATTTTAAAACGAGGCAAAACTATTTCCAACTCAGTTACTCAGATGTATGTTTTTATTTCTTACGTCAGAAAATTTTTAAAGTTAAAAAAGGTAGTGCGGCCATTTCTGAAAGGGAAAGAAGATTCTGTGTGTTATTAAACAAAAAAGGCTATATACAAACCTTGTTCTTTTCCAGGTTTGTGAGAACACACGGGAAGTTTGGGCAGGGGAGGGTCAGTGGGGACACAACATCGAATTTTTATCCAGCAGGTTTAAATACCGACAGATACAAAAGTAGCTTTGCTCCCATATTAATCCCAAAAAAGGTGCCGACAGCTCAAGAACACAAGGTAGTTTTGCACAGTTCACTAGGACTGTAAGGGAAAGGCAGGGGTGGGATTGGAGAATGACGGAGGCACCACCAAAAATTACTTAAATATCTTGAAGCTGTTCAACAAGGCTTGTGTGACTTCTATCTCGCTACGTTTATTTTTAGCTACTACTAAAAGTCAAATTTTTTGAATCAATCATAAAAAGCACGTATTTTCTGCTTTCTCTCAACACTACAGCACTCTTAAAACCCAAACATGTCTGGATATTTGGAGAGCTGGCACATGTATTTCTATACCGCTGAGTGGAAGCAGGCACAAACTGTCAAAAGCAATTCTATACAAAAAGTCAAAGTAAAGAAGGGAATAATATTTGTTTCGCAAAATACATTTGCATTCTAGTAATGAAAGCAAACGACTCTATCCATTGGTTCAATAACCTACGTCTATAATAGTGCTGCACGAAATGCCCTGGCATGGCAAGAAGCAGCCCTCATTACAAAGAATTTCCAATCACATGCCTAAGGCAGAGCCGGGACACGTCACTTAAAGCATCCGCCGAAACAGGTGCGGGAAGAATAATTCCTCTCCTTTTTATGGAAGTGTAGAAAAAAGGCTTTCACGCTACAGTGGTCTGAAGGAGGACGCTAACTCGTTCGGTCTTGTTTTCTGACCTCCAACAACAAACAAGATGAAATCCTGAATCAGAGTCAAGAAAAAAAACTTGTACATACCCTTCCAAAGAGCATTCCTGAATTATACACACTCCCAGACTGTTTCTAATTTTTAGAGGCTGACAACATAATCGCTAAGATGGTCATAAATAGCTTATTCTAAAAAAATTTGTATTCTGACTCCCGCACTCTCCGTTCACACAGTAATCTTTTACAGACTTATATTTTTACTATCAAAATAATTCACTAAAGTATCCGGAGACCTCGAGGGCAAAACAGTTGTCAGATTCCATACCAGGGGGGCAGAAACGTCTCATCCAAAAATTACTTCCAACTGTCACCAATAAAGTGCTAGCTAAAGACCGCACTTCTATCAGACAGATGACTCAGTCCATCTGTTAGTTTACTTAAGAATAAGGAAAGTAACCTGAATTCTTGTATCCACCTGAAAAAAAACCCCTGCCTACACCACCAGTTTTACTCCTGAGATATGAGCAATTTTAGGAACCGTATTGGTTGCAGTTATGCGTATCCAGTCTAATTGAACTGCCTGCTTGCACTTCCAACATTTTGTCAAATATTTCTCAACTAAATTAAGCTTTCTGCTTCAAATATGCTATTGGTGCGAGCATTAAAACTAAAGTAAAGGTACAACTCCAAAGTGTCACCCTACGTATGGATGTAAACAATTAATGCCACCACTGAAATGAATGGCTTTGCTAATCTGGTATTTCACTACCTTAAATGATGGTGGTTATTGCAGAAGACTGAACTATACTCCTGTCACTAATAATACAATATACCCACTTTGCTAGAAGCTCTTGGAAATGTGTGGGTCCCTTCAAGAATTCCTAGTCCTAACGAAGGTGCATGTTTTGTTACTTCTGCTGTGGGCTCTCACTCCTGTATTAAAGACATTAAAGAAGCCAATGAGTATGATATAGGATATCTTAGCATAACATTTAAAATATGCACAAAATACACTGACTTAAATGATAACATGAATTACATTCTAAAGCAACATACTTGAGCAGAAAAGCTCCTGAACGTAAGTAGAAAGAGTAATGTGGTTTAGAGACCACAAATTTAGCCATCTTTTTATCTTGAAAACACGTGAGTATATGACATGATTTTCTAAAAAGGCAAAATCTGTAATAATTTAGTTGCTTGCCCCATCTAACTGCAGAATGAACACTCCACACACACAATATGCACAGTAGCCCATCATAAATGGAAATTAATATACCGGGCTCTGAAAATCCTACATTTTAAAATTCTAAAAAAATACTGTTTCTTTCCCAGTTCCTGCAACTTGGGTAATGAAACCAGACTAAGCAGCCTGCTTTCTGACTAGCACACTAATGAAAAACAATTCTTTCCCACACAAAGAAATGGATGTGGCAATCCCAAGAGAAGGCCATACAGTTTGATTAAAAAAAAAAAAAAGTCAGTATCTTGGAAAGCTCATTTATTTTTATTGGAGTTAGCACAGAAAATGAGCTAGATAGCAAAAAAAAAAAAAAAGAGAAAAATTAAGAGAAGTCTGTTAACCTTCACTGTAGAATCCCAACTCTAGAAGTAGAGTTGTGTTTATCAGCTTCCATAATACAGATTTCAACATATGCTTCAATAAAAGTCTGTTCACACATGTTCTTCTTGTACAAAGTTACGCTATTACTAGGCCCGGGGCACCAAATTGTGCTGTTACCCAGATCTTTTAACTACTTTTTCCCCCTACCACGTTCCAGACGACTAGTAAATGGAAACCTCATGGAATATGCCTATTCCTGGATACCTATTATGAGATAAGTGCACTCGGGAAACTCTATTAAGAGCAGCACTTAGTCAGCTAAAAACAATACAATAAGAGCAACAGGTGTTCACGGGAATCAACTATTTACCTAAAGCCGGGGGAGAGAGATACACACAAGCCCTATTCAAGCCGTCTCCTGAACCAAGTAACTTCATCCCTTGGCTAGATATTTAATATTCAAAGTTTATCAGCAATCTAAACCTCCTAACAGGTGCTACTCAAATAGCATATAATTTTAATTTGAGTACAAAACAGGCTTCTGCAAGAATTAATTCTTGTGTACCACTGATGTTTGCATGATTACTTTATAATATGAAGATGCTCTTTACGATGATGTTTCATTTTACTTGACATTGAGGGAAACCGGTTTGCTCTTCAGTAACTGCCCAGTTCACTACCCAGACAAGATGTCAGATCTTAACACAAAATCATCAGAATTATTTCAGGCTCACGACAGTTGAAGAATAAATAGGCTCTCGCACACGTACGTGCAAAAGGACAGAACAGAAACTGGCTCACTGGCGTCTTTTTGTTTTGTTTTTTCCCCACAGCTCATCTCTGAATGAATGTTTTTTCCCCACAGCTCCGAATAAATACTTCCAGTATTTATTTCTTTTCAGATTTTTTGGAACACCGACTGCATACCTACCCACAGAACAGCAACAGCAGAATGCAGTTTATGCACTCCAGGAGACCACCAATATCATGTCAAAAGTATGTTTTTCGTATTAACTGCTAAGATTTAACACAACCTGCAAACAGAGGAGCTGTATATGAAGTGGTGGTCACTTGTCCCACCCACCTTGTCACTCCTCCCCCATTGCAACTTGCCCTGAGCAGCAAATACACATTAAAAGACATTGCCTGAACAAAATGCGGTGTGAAGGTATTGTTTAAACATGTTTCAGAAATATACTGTCAATCCTAGTCTAAACAAGTCCAAAGAGAGAGTGTGCAGTGAAAGCTTGCCATTGTGCTGGAGTTGGACCAATTAAACAAAACTGAGTCAATTTAATAGCACTTCTATAGAGAGAAAATACTTCTTTAACCACATCATTTTCTTAGCCTGTGTAGTTTAATTGGTACATTTTGCTGCTTTTTTCAAAAGGCTTGGGACCGAGCGTTCTCGAAGGCGGATTTCTTTGAAAATACCCAGTGGCCACTTGGAGCGACCATCCAACTCGCAACTTCATTTTGCTCTTACCAGCTTAATGCCCCGCGCGCGCCAGAGCGGGCGGAAAAGCTTCAGATCTATAATATATTCATTTGCCCGTATTCACTAACTGCTTCAAGTCAACATCTAAATAAGCAACCTAAGGGTAGGTTCAACCTAGACGCCTTCCTGTTATGCTGGTTAAGAGAAGTATTTGTGCTCCCTCCGAGCTGGCAGAAGTCCTAGGGCACATCCAGTTACATCAGCGAGAGAGCAGGCTTGCTGGTATAGCTCACTTCACCCAGCATCACCCGCACAATTAAAGTACGTTTTGCCAGTACGAAACCCAAATTTACATGGGGCTTCTCAAAATACTCGTGCCAACTTTGGCTAGATTAACAGCACTCATTGTATTAAAGGCTGTCAAGATAATAATTAAAAAAAAAAAAACATTCTGTTTAAAGGATCTGGATATGAACTGTAAGTTTTGTTAAGTTGGAACTTTTTATTTGCAGGGCATCTGACTTCTACATGAGCAACATGAATAAGCGAAAATAAATTATCACAAGACAAAACAAAGCTTAAAATAACACAGGACATAAATACCTACAGTTAACAAAGAAAACTAGAGGGAAATAGAGAACACAATTCTAAACAAAACAGCAGGGAGATTGTTCCCATGCTTCCCGCTGCAATGCTGCCCTTTCCATTGAAGGTGTACACACACACACACACACGGGGCGGGGGGGGGGCGTCAAAAAAAACGTAATTAGGGCTTTACTGTAATTTACAGGGAATTCTAATGGCTCATCAGTTTTACGCAGCAGAGAATTTGCTGCAAATCTTGCCGATGCTCCAAAGGACCTCACGACTTACGGTCATCTTTAAGACAAAGAAGGTTCAAATCCAACTGCAAGCCAAGCAATATCTTGGCGGGGCGGGAGGGGGGATGAAGGAGGGGGAGGAGGGAAAAAAAAAACAAAAAAACAACTCGGTTCCCCGCTTGTTTTAACCGAGGGACGGGCCTACAAGGGAGCACAACGTCCCCGAGGAGCCAGACCGGTGCTGGGGCCACCGAGCAGCATTTCTCCCCGGGTCCTGCACCAATCCAGAAAGGAGATTATGGACACAGAGCAGGCACTAGAAAGAGCTGGGAGAAGGAGGAGGAGGAAAGGGGGGGGGGGACGGGCCAGGCAGGCAGAAAATCGCCTTCAAATGAATGAGCCGGCGGGGAGCGGGAGTCCCCGGCGGGAAGGCGGGCACCCACCGCCCTCCTCTTCCTCCCCCGGCCCCGTCCACCCCGCTGTTTACATCCCAAACCCCCGAACGCCACACTTCCCCGGCTGCCGAGAGGGAGGAGGGGGGTCCCCCATCCGTCCGTCCGTCCGTCCCCCTCCCTTTATTGATTACAGGGGGAAAAGCCCAGCTGCTGCTGCAATGCAACACGCACCCGTTCAGGCGGAGGGAAGGGGGGGGGGGGG
>JAOXJM010000023.1:13182527-13196587 GCA_026413425.1 Tringa solitaria | reverse complement strand
GGGGAGGCCGGAGACACCGGTGGGGCTGTGGGAGCGGCGGCGGGAGGAAGGGGCGGAGGGGGGGGGACGGAGGCCGCGCTGCCGCCCGGTGAGGGGGGAAGGGGACGGACGGACAGACCGACAAACCGTCCCCAGGTGAGGCGGCGGTTGCCCGGGAGACGTTCCTCAGGTCGCCCGCGGCAGCTCCGGGGCTCCCCAGCGGCCCCGGGCCATTGTCCGGCGGGGCCGGGGCAGCGCAGGGCGGAGAGACCCTGCTCGGGCCGGGACAAACGGAGCCGCCGCCGCCCCCCTGCCGTGACCCGGTGGCCCGGGAGCGGGCTGGGCCCCCGGAGAGCCCCCTCCAAACCCCTTTCCCCACCGCGGCACCTCCGCTCCAGCCCCGACACCGGAGCCCTGCTTCCCACCGCCCGCGGGAGCCTGTGGGCCTAAAAAGGCACAGGTTTTCAGGGATCCAGGAATGCTATTTCTGCCCTAAATTTACAGATTTACGTATTGCTTTTACTGCTGCCAGCGGAGCCAGCACACGGAGCGCCTAACTTCAGCCCAGCACCGAACGCCCCGCTCTCTCTTCGTTAACAGAAGTGATGAGGGAGCATCTTTGCCATTTCCAATGACATTAAGGCATCTCGGTGCTTTTGCATCCCCGATGTTTGTTTTTTTCCTAATAAACACCCGTGTTTTCTAGTGTTTAGTTATTCAAAATGTACTGTCCATGAGAAATAAACACACATATATCTTCTTTATAAATTTCTAGACCCTTAGATGTAAAACGTAAAGAATTTTAGAAAAAAAACCAAAACATCATTTTCTTATATTTCTGATCCAAGTTTCACGCATTTGAGGTTTTTTACCATGAATCTCAGTTCCTCGACACAATGCACACGACCTCTTCCTCGATCAGTGCGGTGTCTGAGGCAGGGTCATCCACTGTCAATTAATGGTGCAGGTAACGGAGCAAGACAGGAGCTGGTCAATGAAAAAAATGGTCAATCGTTAGAAAAGCCTAATTCAGGAAAAAGGACAGGCTCTGAAACTGAAGCTAATGAATAACAGTTTAGTAAGAAAATTAACATGTTTTTACTGGCAAAGGGATGATGTCAATGAAAATCTCGCAGTAGAGGTGAATCACAAAATCCAGATGAGTAATCAGAAGAAAAGCAGCATCATACTCTTAGAAATTAAGTGGGTACCTTTGACAACAATGTAAACACAGTCTGAAAAAGGGGACACAAATTGAATCCGGTAAATAAATTTACCTTAATTGCTTCCAGCAAATACTGAGGACTCTAATGACTCACAGTGGACCTCGTGAATTGGAATCAGGAATTTTCTAAGATCTGGGTTTCCTATCACCAGAACATCCTCCAAACAAAAGGTTTGAAAAGAAAGCCATTCTGACAGTGAAAAGTATCTTGAAGGCAGCCAAATAGAAATGTTAAGGTCTGTACCTAACTGATATATCTATGTATCTATACAGATACATCCAAGCTATATATCTAATGGGCTTCAGCAGACACATCAGCAGAAGGAATGACAGAGACAGTCAGAAGAAAAAAGGTTTTGTTCTCAGATCCCAGTGTTTCTATACCAGAAGAAATCAGGATGATGATGTGACTGTTCTGATTCGAATGGTCATATTAGTTAAAACTAAAAGAAGTTTGACTGTGACAGGTATATAAAAACCACTGCCTGAGCAACAAGTCTGCCTGACAGGGGATGAAAATAGCCAGAAGCTGTTACTCCCGCAAAATAACTGTTATCGTTATTTGTGTTATATTACTTGGTGTTCTTAGCCAAATCAGATATGGTCAGAGCTGGATTTCTCAAGACATACTCCGCGGTACAACAGAATTTGTAAAAATGCCAGAAGAATCATTTTGCATGCTGGCATCACAGATGTCACCAAGTGCAAAGTCATTCTGGACACTAGCTTAGTCAAAAATCCCATTGAATTAATCTGTAACAAAATACTAAATGCACAGTAACTTGTATTAGCAGTTACATGAGAAGGAGGGGAGCCAAAACGATATAGGGCAGAAATAAATTATAAATGTTGAGTGCCTTTTTCTTTCTAGGTCAATTTAGCGATGTTATAGCCAAGAAATTAAAGTAGCCTAGCAGAAGAATGAGTTAGTGTCGTGTACATGTTTATGATACTGAATTATGCATTGAGAAATCTGTAATCTCTCATGGTGGGTCGGCACGCTCTCAAGCCGTAACCGTTCCATGTGTCCAAGTCACTTTGTGCAATTCAACCACTATCTGTCTCGGTGACAGGATCCTCCAACGGCACAGCAGGGGTGTTGATGCTCCTCCACAACGCCTCTCACTGCTCTCCCTTCTTCTGGCAATGACAAAAACCACGTGGCAGAAAGCCTTCGTAGCTGGTGGTGTCCCACCAGAGGCCTCTGACAACTCACATAATGGCTCTTCTCATCTGTGTCCAAGGACCATGTTCATGCCCTCCTTCCTCCAGACCCAAGCAGCTCAAAAGACCCCAAAGCCACTTTGTGGCCCTCCCTCTTACGTTTTCTGCTGCTCAGCTGCAACCGAGGACCGGAACCAAGAAGTCTCCAAGAGCTCAGGCAGCGCAGGCTGAAGGGTATTTGTGTGCCTCCTCTCCACACAACCCCACCAACCAAGGCTTTTTGAATGCTGGTCACATCTCATCAACGTGGATCACACTTAACGCAGCGTCATGAGGAGGATGCGTGACTCATGTTCTCGGGGCATTCGGGGAATCCAAAAGCTTCAAAAAGTGAAATAATCCTTCCTCTCACAGCGAGGTTTCCTCCGTCTTCTCTGGAACCATCTCCCGCTTTGCAGTCTTTGCTTCTTTGGAAAGTCTGTTTCTATTTAGGAGGAAAAAGGAGCTGAGATCTTCATATATCTTACTACAGTCAGTGTCCTAGGACAGCAGCGCTTATGCAAGATCACTTTGGCCTTCTTTGATGATCTGTAAATAGCACAATGCAGGATACACAGTCAGAGAGGTTTCTGGAGTGGGGGGAAGTGGGTTTTTCTAGTGGTTTCAGTTTTTTTGAAGGTTATTGTTCTTTTTACTTAATGCATCTGGAGTTTGGTTTTCTACTACATATGAAAAGATTTTTTTATTTATTTCACTTGTTTGAATTATTTTCAACAAAACATGAGCTTTCTCTCTGGCGACAGTGAAGGGCTTTCAAAAAATGGTGGACTAAAAGAAAATGGCTCTGACAGTGTGCTCCTGTTAGCATCTGAGATTATCAAAACAGAAGTGAATTAAGTAATTTAATATATTATTGTCATCACTGATTATGTTAATCTAATTTATAAATACATCTTTTGCTCTGGACCAGACACAGACCTGATGCCTGGACCAATTCCGTGAGGTCACGGTTAGTTGAACAAGATGAGGATCAGACTACTATACAGATAGTTAATATATACTGGCTGGTATAATTCTTCCTGTCCTCTTCTTCCTTTCCCTCACCCCCAAGTCATTTTCAATTTCAGGTTGCCATGAGTCAGCCGACTGCTGAAGTGTTGCATAGCAGACCATTAGAGGAAAGGCTTTCAACCAAAAACTGTTTAGCTTTATTTTATTTATGAAATTATGCGGTGTTTCTCAACCCTCTTCTGCAGGAAGGGGAGTAAACAATCTCTCAAATTCTTTAAGAATGCTAAAATAAACAATTCTTGGCATGACTCAGCAGCTAACGACAACAATAGCCAGCAAGGTCTTTTCTTAATGGAATAATGTTTTTGTTTTGTTCTAATAAAAGTGAAACAACATCACCAGAAAAGGAAGCAAATCTTTTTGCTATCAAACACAGCCCTTTGACTCCTGAATGCGAAGCTCGGTCTTCCCACCAGCGTACCCTGCTCCTTGTTACACAAGTAAACAGTTCCTAGATCTTCCACCAAGCATCTCCGAAGAGGGATGGAAACAACAGCTGAAGCTTCCCACGGCACCTCTTTCCACCAAGGCTCCTCATACTGCCCCTCGTCCTTCTCAAACAGCATCAGCAAATCCAACCACAGGCCTCTGGAGACTTGGGTCCAGAGTATGGTATCTGTCTTCCCAGTAGACTCAAATATTTAAGAGAAAATTCCTTGAATAAAAAGGGATTAGTTTTTCTCCCTAGGTTTATCATGAAATGAATTTGTATTGTGCCGCAGGCTATCCAGCGAGGGCCTGAGGTCTCTCTTTCTGTGTAAGTACTGTCTATCAAGTGTAAATTGATGCACTGTGTACTAAGTGTAAAAATGCTTTTCTGACACTCAGATAAATGATGATTGTTGTTTCGACCCTTGTCTTTCATTCACCTCTGCTCAGTTGCTGACTTTTGTGGTTTCTGAGATGACATGTTGATTTAGGACCACTGCGATAAACAAATCTCGTCTCTCACTTTCCATCTAATTTTATATTCTTATACCCTAATGGTCTTATTTGCCACCAGTCTGCATTCTTCTTAGGCATTGCGAATAAAAATTATTCATTATGTTCTTTGCACTACCGTGCTAATGTCTTAGAACAAATTGTACTCTGCTGCTTTATCTTCTGCTGGAGGAAAGTCCAGGCACAAAGCTGGCCCAGGATTTGGTTAAGATTGTTTTGAGCCATCTTTTCTTACAACTCCAGATGAGTGATGCTTTAAGTTCCTCAACCTCAGCCAAGGATTTGGGCCATTATTAATTAGTTATTATTAATAATTGTTAAGTGCCTACAGTGCACTTCCAGCATAAAAAAGGGGGAGGCTTCTCTTCTTGCCTGAAAGAGCTGTGGCTCTAAGGGGATGTCTACACTGCAGCCTCCCATATCTGAGCTAGCTTTAAAATACTTAGCTCGTTAGCTGGTATTTGTGATCTGGTATCTTATTTGAGCTGAAACTGCATGGAGCTCTGCAAGTGGCTGCTCATCTCGCTCCTCGGCCCCAGCATCGGCAGAGATACGGCTTTACCAGAGCACATTCATTGCGCCATGCCCCTTTGTTTGGTACAAGTTTGAGTAGACGGGTGCCCGAAGAGGTGGTGCAGCCTTTCAGTTGGAAGCCTGTTCCAAATTTCAACAATTTAAAGCTACTTAGCACCTTGCAACTTATCTTTAATGCACAAAAAAAGAAACCAAACCCAAACAATTGCAAAACGTGTTGGGAAACCCTGGGAATATTCTACTCTGACTCCATTGCAGATATGTTCTGTCTTTTGACCATCTTTCTCCTTTCTATTTCAGATGCCTGACAACACACTTACTATTGCTGGTTGGTTTCCATTCACTGCAAAGTTGGAATAACTTACGATGAAAACCTTGTCCCAGTTATAGATGAATGACAAGGCTTTTACTATAGCTGGTTAGTTTCCACTGGCTGCAAAGTTGGAATAACTTGCAGTTAAAATAATGTCCTGATTATAGATGAATGACAACACTTTTGCTATTGTGAGTGAGCACCTGTGGACTGCAAAGATGGAAGTAACTTATAGTACAAATACTGTTCCAATAAAGGTAGAAGCTCAGTAAGATGATGATCACCTCTTTAGTCCTTTCCAGCACTGCAGATTTTGCTTTCTGGCAATAGCTATAGCCAACTCCATAATTTGGATTTCAAATTTAGTAAGTGATAAATCATGCATGAGACCCAAAATATACAAAGCAGCAGTTGCAAAAATACTCTTCTTCAGTATTTTAGAAAGAACATCACAAAAATGTTTGCCAAATGAATTAATGTTTCTATAAAAAGACATGTGAAGAAATTAGCTCTTAAGTGATTACAACACCAACACATGCCATTATTATTACTATAACCAGTTAGCAACAATTTCAAAATTAAGATATACTCTATAAAATCAATAAGAAGGAATTCCTTGCAATTGGCCCTAAGTCATGCTTCCAGGATTGGGGATCTGTATCTCAACAACAATCACTCTCTCTGCTGAGTATTTATTTATTCTCTGCTTCCTCTGCTAGTTCAGCTCCTGTGTTTCACAAATACAACCACGTAAACAGTGAGGGATTTTCTCCTGCTCCTTCCAGCCCCAGACAGAACCATCTCGTACCCCACTTCCTATTTCACAGAGGTTTTTTTTAAATAACTCATTCCAATGGTTTGCCACCAACTGGCATGGTACAGGCAGGAATTTAGGCACTGTGGTGAACTGAGTGCTGTCCACGCCTACCACTCATTAAAAAGTACTGCTGGAGAGTTTACATTCCAAAAATAAAGGTTTTCGTAGAAATATGGCCTTTTTCAAATGCTTGCTGAATGCTGAGGTTTCTAACTGGCTAGTAAGAAAGTGCTGCTCTTCTGGAGAACATAAATAAATACAGGTAAGAAAAGACCAATAAAGGAACATTCCTCACTAGATGGTTTCCAGAGTTCTGTATAAAAAACAGCCTTATACTATCCGGAATAATTTCACTGTCAGGAAGTTTTTCCTTGTAAAACTTTCTTTGTTTTTCTTAGGCTCACTATGCTTAGGTAAATTCTACCTTTCCTTTACTTTTATATTCTAAATAGCTGTAAATTTTGTCATGGGCTTCTTCAGACAACAGCTATCCCTAAAACTTTGACTGTTCTATGACACTAGACGAGATTTTTCAATATTCCCATTGTTCTTCAAAAGCCTCCACTGTCATTTTTGTGGCTTTGTTCTAAGCACCCTCCAATGTTCATAGTCCTGGGGGCACCGAATTAATATTAGTCTTATTTAAGGTGCAGCCAACTGCTCTTTGCTTCCGAACATGGAAACAGAAATCACATTTCATGACGCTATTTCCACCTGAGTTTTGGTCACTCTAAAATATTCTGTGGATTTCTAATAAAAAGCAGGTAATGCCAACTGTGTGAAGACGGGCTGATTTATAACCCCAAGCGATGCTCAGACAATAATTTTATTTAATTGTCACAACTGGCTGAACATTTCTAACCTTCTAATTGTGAATAGAGGTTGCCTTGTGCAGCAAAATGACTCTTACAACAATGAAGCATTCATTCCGCTGTGACTACACCAGTGGGCGGAAGGGAAGTGCCAGCTTTGTAATCTTTGAAATTATTACTATTAAAACAACTGTACAACTAGGATATTGGCACGTCGGCAAAGAAATAAAAAGCCTTCCATCTCTTACCTGTTCACGGTTTAGAACCAACCTGAGCTGGTAGCAACCATAACCATCAGCATCTGGTAGGGCTGGTGCATTCACAAAGTCATCAGTAATGTGAGCTGATGCGATGATAAGAGAACATGCTCAGACAAAAACAAAAATGCTAGAAAGATGAGAAGCCTTGTCCCTTTCCATAAGAGGTGGCTGATAGGGTGAAAAAATGCAGAACTGAAGGAGAAGTGGTGCAAGATTTGCAAGCCTGTTCCTAAAACCCAGCAGTGAGGGAAATCCTTGTCTTCTCTTTTGAAGCAATGGCTGGAACAAGAACAAGAAAAGATATGTTATTTAGCAAAAAGGTGGGGAGGTTAGAATGTTAAAAAAATGATAAAACCCTGTAGGCATTAATCAGCATTTTTTCCTGAGAAAAGTACAATGTATGGATCTACAAGTGCAAGGAATGTATTTTTTTTAAAGAAATACCATATAGTACTGTTTCATAGACCATTATTACAAGCCTTATGCTAGAGAAAATATAATACAAAGTCAGTCTGCCTTTGTAGAGGTGGGCTTTGCATTCATCATTTTAATTTCAGTTTTAAAACCAAAGAAGGCCAGCTATTTATTCTGGTAAAGTTGCTGTGCATTGCCCTTCCATTTCTTACCTTCATCATGGAAGCTCAAAAGTGTTACAAAAGACATATTATAAGGTTCACTTGACAAAAAATCATGGTTCACTTCACATACTTCTCCATCTGGAACAGACAGTGTGTTTGGTGGACAGCTGAAAGGGGAGATGTGCCCCCCATCCCACCAAAGCGCAGGGATTCCTGCTTCATAATGGACATAAGGGTCCAAGTGCTTGTGGGACCATGGAGCAGACTGGAAGCTGCTGAATGCCGTGCTCGGGAATGGGAGAGGAAGAAGATAAAACACAGAAGATGAACTGGGCCAAGAGGTCCTCGGGGGTTTCATACACGAATCAGATTATATTAGCTCAAAGCGCATCACTGGAAGTGGACGTGATGCCTTCAAACCTGGAAAAAATGAGACTGAGAGCATTGCTTTGAAACTCCTTGCTATGGAATCCTAGGAAATTTCACCCCAGTGAACAAGTATTATTGGTGTTAACCAGGAAACAGGTGTTCTTGCCTCCACTTACACAAAGATCCCCGAGGAACGCCCCAGGCAGTTGATCTTTTTCAGGAAGATCAGCCTGGTACCTACTGCAGGAAGGTCTCGGGCACAGGAGCTCAGTGAACAAACCTACTCTATAAAGCTCTTCATCTGCAGTATTTTCGGGTGTGTTTTGGAATGGAGCTTTTAGCTCATAGAAACAAGCAAATTATCCTCATTATCTCTGCATCCCAGTCTCACCCATGACAGTGTAATGCTGGTTTATATGATAACCAAGTGTCTGAGCACGGTGCTGTCTGTGTGAGTTGGACCTTTGGCACATGCAAATCAGATGAGACTCTGCCCCAGAGAAGCTGTGACCTTACAATAGGGCATTTCATCTTCCCTTTGGTTTCAAATGCAGCAGCTCATATTTTCATTTACATGAAGATCCTTTACATCAATTACAGCTGAATTTTATGCTATAACTAAGATCCCTTTGCACCAAAAAAGTGGTTCAAAGTGCATTAATTAATTACATTCAATAAGCACACAAGAGACCGCCTTGTGGTTTTTGTTCCTCCTCTAAGAATTTTGGGAAGCTGGCTGCAATTCACAGAAGTGCTCAGCTCCATAAGCCTTTCTCCCTCAAATTCTCCAACTTTCCCCTTTTGCACACCTTGCTGCTTTCCGTGAGGTCTCTCGAGCAGCCACAAATGTGTTTCTGTTCTTACACCCTACTCCGTGCATTTGCTAAATCCTTTACAATGGGTTTTCCTCAAAAGCTAAGAACTTTCCATAAACTGGTTTTTACCTATCCAGTTTTGCAGATGTACTCTCCTGAGACGCTGACTTCACTCGTTTAATGATTCCTATCCAGCTACTGCATTTTTACAGCAACTGCACGAGGGGGTTGTGACCAGAAGAACCAGGGAAAGGCTTGTCTGAGTGTATTCAAAGGACTTAAACGTATGAGCAGAACATCCACGAGGCAGTTAAAGAAAAATTCACCTTAACTCTCCGGTATTGTATCTTTGTTGTGTCTTCTCCTGTTATTAATATTAAATTTATTATTAGAGCTGTGCAGGTGGAAAAGAATTCTAGATGGGTAGAGAAACGACAGAGTAATTGCCCGGCAGTGGTCACTAGTAGGGGAAGACAAAAAGGAATGCTTAGTTGGGAACAGTGATCTTCCGAAAGACAAACTTTCAGTGACCTTTCAAAAGAGACCTTTCAAAAAAGACAGAATTTTTGCCACTATTTCACTTTATGACAGCTTTGTCCAAATGGGAGTATTGTGCAGAATTCTGCTTTGCTGGTTTCTAGTGTCTTTAGCACAGTGGAAATAAATGATAAAGAATCTCTGGTGCTCACCAAAACCAGAGCATTCGCCAAGCTGATGGGGAGTCTCTGTCCGAGAAAAGGGGAGCGTTAGAAGCTGAGACCACATGAAATACAAATCATAACCTGTGTTCAGAATCTGTGGCTGGTAGAGCTCACCCAAAAGGCTGGAGGGATAGATCTGCTAATGCTATATACTGTGCTCTCCCTCTGCGCTGCCTGTGAAGCTCCTCTGTGATAGAAGGGAAGATCCTGGCAGCCTTTGGTGTCTTGCCCGTCATTCCCATGACGCTGCCATACGTTCCCTTCAGCATTTTCTACATCTTCCTTTACCTCCCAACAGCAGCAACATCAGTTACTCAACAGGAAACGGCTCAGAATGAGCCTTTCATTTGAGGAGTCTGCCAAAACCAAAACACTTTTAGAAATAGACAACTGATCTCATAAACAGAAATACATCTAAAATTAACTGAAACCAAAATCACATGTTTCCCCCCCCACGCCCCCACCCAGGTCTCTGGGTATTGGGAATCTTAAACTGAGATCTCCATTCTGAAATTAAAATTAGACTCGCAGCCTGAAAACTAACCTCAGACTCAAACTTTGGAGGAGCGGCTCGAAATGATACATTCTATACTTAGATATAAATGCACAACTTTAGACTCATCTGTACTCATAAGTTGTTTCCTAGAAACAAAATCTTACGATTTCTGTTCAATTAGATTGTGTATTTTAATTAATTCTCTAATCTTTCTCTGGAAGCAAATCACCAAATATAAGAGGCATCTGCACCGCTCTAATTGACATAAATAGAAATAATGAATGCACAACCTTTGGGTTGATTGGACACCTGGATTATTTCTTGCTGAGAAAAATAATACATCTATCCACAAGCAAATTTTGGGAAGAGAGAGAGTGGTAATTTCATCAACAAAGCATTAGGGAAAAAGTGGGCTAGAATTACACACATTTACTAGGTAGAGCCTCTACTCCATCCTCTGTCAGGGCTTTGCTCAAGAGAATGAAATGAAACGGCAACAGTTGGTTTCTCTCAGAGATTTCTGTAATAGAGAACAGAGGATCCAGTCCACGTATAGGAATTCTGGAAATCCTCACTGAAATACATCAGGAATTCCATTTGCCACCATAATTCCTTCTGACTGAAATAATCCCACTGAAATCTATTTCTTCTTTTTTTTTTTTTCCAACAGAATAGGCTTTCATTTCTGTAAAGGAATAATGCTATTGTTACACCTATTTGTTCTGTAAGAACAAATTCTTACAGAATACGAACCATTTACTTTGCAAAAATCGATCTCTTGCCTCTTGCACTTGGAATTTCATGTACAGAACGCAAACCTCCTGAATGATTCCCATAAGGATTGATTTAAGAGGCTTCATTATGTGGAAAGGGTATAAAAGCAACCCAAGACCTAAAATGGCTGCTCGGCATCGTGTTGTTTGGTGGCTGCCGGCGTGATTTACAGCTACGCATTTTCTGCTCTTCTTTCTTTAGCTTCGTGCTGAATTATAAATGAACGACTCGATGCTGGGGTTCTTCTCCTACCTTGAAAATAAAATTAACCTGATTGAGGGACAGTTTTCTAACACAGGGAGTTAATGAATTCTTTATAAGGAAATACATTATTTGGAGAAAAAGACCCAAACCCCTCTCAGACCTTCCAGTTTTCCTCCAAAATGAAGAGTAAAGAAAGCTAGATGCAAAACCAGACCAGACAATTAAACGTAACCTAATTTGAGGCAGTTGTGTGGATAAGCAATTCACAATGCTTTGGGTGAACAAATATTTAAGCAGCTAAAAGGTGACTCGTAGGCTTTGGCTACATTTGAATGCTCACGTGCAGTGAACTTCTCTGCTGATGGAGGTATTGGACAACACGTGCAATCTGCAAAATCACTTTCACTCTTCCCGACAGCATGGATGCTTCCTGTCTGCTTCACGGTTGTGGTCCATATCTGTTATTAAATAATGTACACAAATGCTGCAATCCCATCCCGCAAACGAATCGTAAATAATTACTGAGCTTTTTTTTTTTAACAGATGATGCAAGCTCCTGCCTTAGGGGCATGCAGCCTACCTCAACAACAGGCTAAAAAGATGGAGAATAATACACAACACCAGAAATTGGGGAGGGGGGGTGTGTCTGGCCCCGCTCAATACTGAAGGCTTGAGAGAAGACATTCATAGGAAGACAGAGGAGACAGAACTGTGAAGTTCAAAGTCAAGAGGACATTTAACACTCAAAGGCTATCTAAGTTTTACTTTGATGCTGGATGCATCCCCCAGACCTGCTAGAGGGAGAATCACCTCCATGGGGCAGGCCCAGGGGCAAGGACAGACCCGGGGGAGGCATCTCTACAGGCCCTTTGTACCCTCTGACCACAGCCAACAACATAGATCTTGGGGCCATCAACCGCAAAGGTTCCTTAGCTCTCTCCTTGGATTATAGGCCAGGGTTAGGCTGATTTAGCCTTATTTCTTTTTGTAAATAAGGCACCAGGATCTGCCAGCAACATTCCTCTCATTTTATCTGATCTCATAAGAATTATTTTTAGTAAGAGCTGGTTTGGCCTGAAAGAAAGCTATTCTCTAAAAAAAGCTTTGTACACTTAAGACATATGGGACAGAAGGAAGCCTGCATCTAGCATTACTGTTTTTTTTCCAGTCACCAGAAAAACCCTGAATTGCCCTTTTTAGCAAACAGAAAAGATAAATGGGTTGGTTCTGAATTGAAAATAATAGATATGCCTTGTGCCATTCTTGACAACCTTTTCTGAAGTCTCATTAGCTCACAGAACATGTGCATGACTCCTACCTCTTTTTATAAGTTACACAGGTATAATTCCACCAAAATAACAGCTGAATAGCTGTAGTAGAATGGGAGCTATTTCTGTTGCTTCTCTCACAAAAATTAATTGAAATAAATACTTTACAGCAGCAGCAATATGAGCCAGCCCCCCTTTCTGCCAAGCTTACAAGCCCTGCAGACGTTGCTGAGGGTCATCGTGCTCTGTATTTCGGTGCACAGACTTAGTGAATGGCACGCGTGATATGCTTACTAAGCTACTTTGGATAAACATGGAAAAAATCTAGTGGTGTAGTTGTCACAGACCAGAATGGTTTCATGCGCTGTGTGATTTGAAGGGAGATGCCTTTGCCATGTGTCATTTACCTTTTATACATTGCTGCTGCTCAGGATTTCATAACCATTAATTCTTTGGATGCCCCCACTGAGATTGTTATACACATATATGCATAAAGAAAATGAGAACGGTGCGTTCTTAGGTGATGTAACGTTATAGTTCACCAACAGCTTTATTGCTCTTTACCATGTTTGGGAACAAAGGGAAAGGGATGCCAATGACGTATGTCTCACATTAGAACAATTTCCTTTTCACACTTGGAAAGCAGAGCTCCTCCTTTTTACATATGTTTTATGTACGCACACAAAGCCTTGGGACATCAGGATTCTGAGGGAAAAAACCCACCTTCTCTTACGTTTCCTATGTAAATCAGTGACAGCCATGATCATGTGCTAAATGATAAATGAGCCGGTGAAGTCAGCAAAAACTGTCACGAGTTAATTTTTAACTTCATTTCTTAAGCCACGATCCTGCAAGTCACAAGGATCCTGGAGTAGGTTGGGCTCTGTCAGGTGTGGATTAATTGTTGACGTAAGTGATACAACAGCAAACAGCATCCTAGACTGTCCAAAGACTGTCTTTGGGAGAAGAACAGCATGTGTCTGTCCAGCGTATCGCAGAAGAAGACCTCGCTGATGACCACCTTCCCTGGCACACCTGTAACACACCCACTATGCCTCACTTGCTGCTAATTTGATAAATCAGCTGACACCACAGGGAGAGAATGATGATATTTAATGTACGATGGCAATTCAGGGTAATGTGGAGTCAGTTCCTGTCAGTTCCTCCTGTCCCCGCTGTGGCCGAAACCACCCCCAATCCCTCTGTGCCTCCATTCCTGGTTGCGTGGTAATAATTTCCCCCTCCTTGGAAGGCTGAGAGACTGTATACGTGTTTAAGCTGAACTGAGGTCTTTGGTTGGAATTTGCAAAGCCAAAGTGGCTATTTCATATAGTACATTGTGACTATATGGCTAATGAAGATAAGGCTTCCTGTAGCTGAGGTTTCTACAATCTCCATTTAAGTCACTGTTTTCAGCTACTTACAATATTAGGAAGTACAAACTACAATGGCTGAAAATTACCACGTTGGGTATCCACCTCACCTGAATACTTTTGGATAATTCTAGCCAAAGTAACCCAGGCAAGAGAGAAGGATATCATTTTGCCTTAAAACATACACATCCTTTTTCTTTTCTGAAATCCTAGCCCATCCTCAGTCTAAAGGAGGAAAGGATCACGAACGCAGTTATCAAGGAGGCACCTTTTGCTGTTATAGAACCATAGAATGGTTTGGGTTGGAAGAGACCTTAAAGACCATTGAGTTCCAACCCCCCTGCCATGGGCAGGGACACCTCCCA